>JAHLJT010009355.1:63446154-63826283 GCA_031308135.1 Acheta domesticus
AAAAAATGAAATTTGCTGCCTAAAATTAACCATTGTTAATTAACTGTTTGTACATTGTTGAATTTTTGTAAAGTCATTCTCATGCACAAGAAACATTGACATTTTTTATAGTAAGTAGGGGGAAATGAAAACACAGTTTCGTGTTTAAAATTGGGCAGTGAGGTTGGTTGCCTGAAAATCGGCGAATCGTAATTTTTCTTGCCACAACGTATTGCACACATAATTGGTTTAAAACGTTTAGGGATATTTTTTGTATTATTATTTTTCTTGAATTTTTCCTTAATTTCGAACAGGTATTCTAATGTTCTCTTCTTTAATTTTAAAATCATTTGCATCTCAAAAGTTCGAAAATCTTCGTCCAAAAATGGTAATAAATTTATAGAATTCTTTATACCGAAACTTTCTAGGATGGAACAAGTTTCAGAAATTCATTCATTTCTGTGACAGGTTGACCTGTATAAAATAAGTTTAAGGAGGTATGTAGCAGAAGAGAGAAAAATATCGATTTTTGGTTTTTATTCCTATATTGTTTCTCATAGATTTTAGTACATTCCCTCACAATTTTGTGCCAACAAAGTTGTAGGAAGACCTTTAAAAATTAAATAACATCCCAGCATACTGTAGAATCAAGACGTAAAGTGAGGGAGGTCTGTGGAATGAAGATGGAAGAGACAATGTTGTCTGTAGTTTTCAGAATAATAGAATTGTAAATCCTTTCTGAAGCTATTAGTAAATATTATTATTGTTTAAAGAATAATATAAAATTTCATTATTCTATATCAAATCCTCGCTGCTTAAATACAATATAGTAATACATTGTGTAAATCCGTCCACATTTTCCTCATAACTATGATTTAAAATGTAAATATAATTCGCAGGTGAAGAATGTCACAGAAATATATTGTGTAGAATTTAATAAGAATAGTCAATAAAGGCAGGAAACACGAGAGTCGAGTAGGTGAATAACTACATTTATTTCAGTTTAGAATTCAAAATCTACGAATGACAAAAAAGTATGGTTGGAATCGCTGAGACTAGAATGTGTTTCGAGAATGCACAGAATTGGAATTTCCCATTCTTGTGCATGTAACTTGTGGATGCTGAGTGAGAGGGCTTGCAATGTGGCAGAGGTCAGCGGCTAGTGGTGAGCGGAGGCCAGGAGCTCTGGCGCAATACCCCTCCCCCGCTCCCGCCCCCACCCCGCCCCCACCCGCCCCCACCCGGCTCGCACTCGCCCCGTCCCCGCACACGCGTTGCCACAGCGCCGGAGAAAGCGACAGCCGCGCCGTGCGCACAAGACGAGGCAGGCCGCCTCAGGAAGGGCACGGGGAAGTGGAAGGAAGAGAGACACACAAAACGCAGAGCATGAAGAGCGACAGCGAGCAAGCCCCAGGAAGAAATAGAGACATCCTCACACCTACGAGTATAAGTAGCCACAAAAGTCACCGACGAAATCAGATAAGAACCTGACGACTAGGAAGCAACAGAAAAAGAACACAACGCAGAACACACAGACTTTGGAAGACATAGAGTCCCTTGAACACAGGAAAAGATGAAGTAAAATAGTCAGTGAGATACAGAAAACATGCACGTTATAGAAATCGATAAAAGGGGGTTGAAGGCAAAAATATAATAGTTACAGGAAAAGTAGAGAGAGGTAAAAATGAGCACACATGATCGATCACACACGATGAGACGATCACACACAATAGAAGTTTAATACCAAAAAGAGACCTCCTATGTTGTACTAAAGAAGGCGCCTGTGCCAGGCAGGGGCCAGCTCAACGCAAAACACGTGACCCCGCGAACGTCCTCGCACGCACGCACTGAGCGCATCAATGTGTCAGCGCGCGTCCACCCGGTGCCCAGCGCCTCAGGGCGCGCGGCGATGAATATGTCAGCGGCGCCGGAGTGAATGATGAATGAGCGTGCGGCGGGCGAGCGTGGGTGCGTGCGCGCGCGCGTGCTGTCAGTGCGTGCCAGCGGTGAATGGACGCGTGCGCTGCCCCCCCCCCACCTCGCGGCAGAAGTACTTCTTCCATCACCCTTCACAACGGTTTGCTCGTACTCGCTGTGCGTTACGCAAAGCGATTTCCCTCGCAGCCAAAAGAGGAAAAAAAATACTCACGTACATTTGACATTTTCCTTTTTTCAAAGAACTGCATTATTTGATTAGTGAAATAAAATAGCTACAATGATATTATCATCGTCAAAATCGCAATGTTAATTTTTCATGGATGGCTTGCATGGAGTGCTTTGCAGAGGCATGGCGCTCAGTTGCGTCGCAGAGTTGAAAAGCGTCGCAAGCTGCTCTTGTACCTTTTGAAAGTGAACTAGCACCGCAAACTGAGGAGTGTGAATCTCGGAACATCTCGCGCGGTTTCCTCATCTTACGACTCCGTCCCAGCTCAGTTCTACATGCTCCGTGCCGCAATCGTAAACGAAAGTTCGGGACATAATTCGAAAAGGAACTGAGGAAAGAATACTGTGAGGTAGAAGATTCTTGTAGGACTTCAAAGAGCCAAATCAAATGCTGTGGTTACCGGAGGGATTGGAGCGTTTCCAAGCCAATGCTGCATTTCCTTGTTCCTTTCCCTACCTTTCCTTAGTTGTATTTAGATTGTTGATTTATAAAAAAAACGCAGTTTTATCTATTTCAAGTGCTCTACGAATGTTTGTTAGATACATACCATTATGTTTTTTAATATTTAAAATAATATATTTCGAACCGTTTGAATTTATTGAAATGTGTGGAATACACTCTAACCAAAATTATGTAAGTTCGAGAAGATTTTATTATAAATTTATACAATTTCATTCCACAATGATTTCTTAATTTATAATTTTTTTTATTGAAGGCTGTAACTTTGTGGTCGCATTGCGAAGCGTTGGCAGCCGTGGACCGCAGCGGCTGCCTTCGAAGGCCTCGAAGGAAGAGCTTCGCGGGGAGAAAGCGCTCCCCGGAGGAATTTCTGCGCTTGGGCAACGCACCTGCGTCGGGCGCATGCGCGGGAGGGGGAAGGGGCTCATTGAAAGAAATTCTCATTTCAGGGCGTCTTGCGTCTGAGGGCGTCGCGTCGCGTCGCGGCGCCCGCCACCGTGTAATTGCACATTCCCCGGAGGCCTGGCCGCCCTGCGCGCGCTCGGGGGCCGGGGCACAGACGGCTGTCTGCGGTAGGTGCGGGGCGGTTGTGGAGGCGGGGGAGGCGGAGATGTCTGGAGGGGGTACGGACGACGGGGGAGGGGAGGGACGTTGGGTTGGGATCGAGGGTGGTGGGCGGTGGGGTGAGAGGAAGGGCCTGCCCTGTCAGGCGGGGAGCACACACAGCAGACGCACAACCCTCCTTTTCCACTCCTGTAGCTTCTCTTCCCCTCCTTTCCCCTCTCTTCCAATCACGTCCCCTCCATTGCCCAAACTGCCCCTCTTTTTCCATACCTCCATTACCCTCCCACCCTTTCCCTTCCCTCCCTTCCCTTGCCTCCCCTCCCTTCAACACTTTTTCCTCACTTTCCCGCCTTTCCCCTCCCTTTCAATCGTGTTCCCTCCCTTCCCCACACTGCCCCTCTTTTCCCATCTCCACCCTTCCCCTTCCATCTCCTTCCTTTCCCGCCCGACCCTTTCCCTTCCCTCCCTTCCCCCTGCCTCTCCTCCCTTCAATACTTTCTCCTCGCTTCCCCACCTTTCCCCACCTTTCCCCACCCTTCCCCGTCGACGGGTAGCGACGGACAGAGGACGATTGGAAGCTGACAAGGGCGAGCCACCAAGCCTTTGTGTTGTTTCTTAAGACCAACTTTGGAGCCACTATCGCTGTCTTCGCCTCAATTGTCAACGAAACAAATTATTACATTCATATGAAAGCATGTGTATGAAGTGCCTCGTAGACGTTCGATTACGTTTGCAAACAAAAGTTAGACATCGCTTAAAACGGATAACACTTATAATGGTCAGAGGGTCATGACGACGATAAAGTATTATCATGTCTGCGACCGTTTTCTCGAGTGAATTTACGCAAGCCATACATAACAGGCACGAATCTGCTGACAATAATGTACGTGAGAAAAACAAAACCGAAACAACATGAGTTGCTATCTCCTGATAGTAGCAATGATTGCCAGCAGCTGTCGCCCTCCACGATCGCAGTCACCGGGAGCCAGTGGTCCTCATTCACAGAGACTTCCTTCCTCTGCGGTTCTTTGTTGGTGGCATTTATCCGCTGAGATGACTCAGGGCAAAAGCTGATGCCATTCCAGCGTCTCTGACCGCAGCTGCTGTCCACCGTTTCTATCCGAGGGTCTTAGAGCTTGATCCCAACGGTCGCGGATTTTGAGTGCTTCCTCGATAGCTGGATGGAATTCAGCCGCTGTCTGGAGGAGAATTCTAGCGGCCGGCTGCTGTGATCGGTTTCACTTCCGGGCTATATACTATCAAGACAAGGTGAATGCTGGAGCAGTACCTTAACAAACATGCCACAGATCGTTCGCATTTTTTTCTTTTCCTTTGTCCCGTTTTGTGTCCTTACATACACTCACAGTTACATGCACTATACTACACACATATCGGGAGATCAGTCGGGAGCTTAGGTCTTGTCCCGGCTGGGGCGATGCCTAGCTGGTGGGAGATACCTGGAGGACACAATCTCTCACAATTCGACCTGTATGTCGTCGCCGGATGTCACCATCAAGGGGGGGAAAAACAGGGTCACCTCCTGGGACATGGAACCTTCTGGACATGCACTACACTAAGGGAACTAAAAGCAGCTGATGTTACCGTATCGTACGTTACCGGATTTCACTACTCACAGGGAGAAACATGGACAACTCTCTGAATACAACATGCACTACACACTCTCTCTCTTCTTTGGTTAAAAGCCGTATGGCTGGTTGCATTCCGAAGCCCCTAGCGCCTTCTTGTGTATCTAGGGTAGTTTGCCATTGCTTTCCCTTGGGCGCTAGTTCGCCCAATTTTAACGTTTGATTTGAATACCAGATAGCGCGACCCTAGATACAACCGCCATCTTATCTGTTAGTTCAATCGAAACTCTGATTGGTGCTCAATTGCTAGAGGATTTATTTTGCTAGGATCGCCAGGTGCCTTTGCTGGGATCTGTTTTACATACCGACAAGCGTCCGCGAGATTTTTGGCACCTCAAAAATCCCCCTACTTTGACCAGGTTGAAACCACAAACTTGGGATCAGTAGCCCATCCAGTAGAACTTGGGATCACCACTATACCATCAAAGCAGGTATGCACTACACTAAGGAACTAAAAGCACTGACGTTACCGGATGGGTCGTTGCCGGATTTCATGATCCACTGGCAGAAACATGGCCACCTCCTGCAATACGGCATGCACTACACTAATGGGACTAATAGCAGCTGACGCGCCCGGTTACAACAAGTAATCCATCAATCAATAGGAAGCACGAGAGGAAAGCGATCGCATGCGACCGTCGCAGGCTCCGCTGTGCTATCGCAGCCGCTCTCCGCGCGGGCGCAGCCACCGGCAACTGCCAGCCGCGTTATTTACGGCGCCTTTCCAGATTGTCGCAACGCACAAAGCCAATTAGGCGCGTTTTTTACAGCCACTTCTACGGCGCAGCGTATCATGCGTCATGAAAGTCCGAGCAAACTGCCAGGGATGAAAGATAATTTACGTGTACCACGAGTAAGGAAGTCTAAGATCACCCTCATCCATGAACGACCGTTTATGTTTCAGAGCGTGCGGGGACGAGCAATAAACGTTCCCGGAGAGGGGCGGACTTGTGGCTTTCACGTTTTAGTACGTACAGTGAAAGTATACATATTGCACATGTAGGAAGCTTGCATCGGGCTTTGCGATTTGGAATGCAATTATTCAAATACTGTTAACACTTAACTAATAAAATACAATAATGTTACATGACTTGCCAGGTTAAAATTAAAATATTTGCATTTTTATTTTTATTCTATAACAAATTTGCCTCAGTCCCCAAATTGTATCATAAGCTTGACCAACTGAAGAAAGAAAGAAGCTTTGTTTTACTATCGCTGCTGAAGTTTGAAGGATATACTTCCAAATATATCTCGGATGGAAAGCCTCCGTAAGCAATGAAAAATTAAATCCGACCGGATTGCTGTAGAATGTTGTGTTATTGAACGACATCTGACGGTAAAATTCGGTATTTTTGCGGCGCGCAATTGAGTTTCCAGAATGCTGAGGGGCGACATCGCGCTTGCACGTTTGCAGGAGTAAGCGCTGCGTGCACGCCCGTACACGGGTACCGCTTCGGAACTCGTATCTGCGGAGGCAGAAAGATTAAATATCCCTACCCGCGACGCGCGATAGGATAGCACAACGGTGGTGATTAGAGAAAAGCTTCGGAGCCCAATTGTAAAGGCACAGACGGATTCAAATAATCCACTATCATTGGTAAAATGAACCAAAAATACTGTTTTTTATGCGAACAAATGTCATAGCGCCAATTTTTATTTAAACAAAATAAGCGTGGAAATGATACAAAATTTAATAACAATACGATAAACAGAGAGGAGAATCCTGAAGTGATCAATCGAGCTCCCAGCTTCCAAGGCACAGGAGTGGGATGATGCCTGCAAGGGCGGGCACGTGCCCGTTCTGACAACACAATGGCCCACACACGCGGCTGATGCATTCGAGAACACAGGGTGTCCCAAACGACTCTAGCAAACACCAGAGCAACTAAATTCGATTCCTTAAAGGACTTGTCGACCATTGACGACAAAAGCAATAGCACAAAATTTCTCCTTGCGGCCCCTTCAGTATCTCCCAAAAATCGCTTTCGACGTCGCCTAGAGAACCGCATTTAGAAACTGCTACTGATAATAGTAGTATGGTATAGGGGGCTCCTGGACCAGATTTTAACACCCACATTTTTTCATGATTGAGAATACCTCTATTTTTACGCAATTATTATTAAAATGATCGTAAAATATGTAAATATACAATAGTTTATTATAATATTTCCCCATTTCCACCAAAAATCACCTATTTTTAAGCGTCGAAATTTTGTGGAAAAATGAGATCCCGAATTTCCACATTGCTTAGAAATAAGTCCCAAAATTATGGAAAAAAATCTGGTCTAGGATTCACTGAGAATAAGTCCCATAAAAATTATGGAAAAAAATCTGGTCTAGGAATATCACTGAGAAATAAGTCCCATAAAAATTATGGAAAAAAATCTGGTCTAGGAATATCACTGAGAAATAAGTCCCATAAAAATTATGGAAAAAAATCTGGTCTAGGAATATCACTGAGAAATAAGTCCCATAAAAATTATGGAAAAAAATCTGGTCTAGGAATATCACTGAGAAATAAGTCCCATAAAAATTATGGAAAAAAATCTGGTCTAGGAATATCACTGAGAAATAAGTCCCATAAAAATTATGGAAAAAAATCTGGTCTAGGAATATCACTGAGAAATAAGTCCCATAAAAATTATGGAAAAAAATCTGGTCTAGGAATATCACTGAGAAATAAGTCCCATAAAAATTATGGAAAAAAATCTGGTCTAGGAATATCACTGAGAAATAAGTCCCATAAAAATTATGGAAAAAAATCTGGTCTAGGAATATCACTGAGAAATAAGTCCCATAAAAATTATGGAAAAAAATCTGGTCTAGGAATATCACTGAGAAATAAGTCCCATAAAAATTATGGAAAAAAATCTGGTCTAGGAATTATTGAACAAATATCACTTACGGAAAAAGAAAACATAATTCAATAATATTTAATGAAAATTCAATAACATTCACATTTTACGAGTTTTACAAGAGTATACATTCGCAAGCATACCTTGATAACGCGTGTTATCTCTGCAGGTGCGCTTTCGTCGCGTTATCTCAAGTGGCCATATCTCCTTCTCTCTCTGCAGGAGCATCTTCGTCGCGCTATCTCAAGTGGTTATATCTCTGTTTCACTCTTTACGTATGTCTTTGTCGTTGAAAGAAGGGAATTTGGTGCGTTTCATGCAGCGTTTTATTACTTTAAATCATTTGTAATGATAAGAATATATTATAAAAAATATAAACATTATAATTTAAATTTTATTACACTCATTCATTAATTTGTTAGTACATTAGTGTTACAAGTTTGCGTGGAATAAATTGCTAAAAGTATGTAAAATCCATAAGAATCTAAACATTGGTAATGTCCTTTATATAGAAGGTCCGAAATTTTATCGGGTGGAATGCACTGCGCGAGAGAAGTGTTTGGTAATGGAGTGGCCATTACGTTACCATGATCTTCTCGATAAGTCGTAGTGTAGATCGTATTCCAAAGGACACAGGGCTCCAATTCCATCATTTGCATGTGGGTGCTGTAACGATATGCGTAGGTATATAAGTTACAAGCTAGATCACAGTAATGATGGAATGGTAGTCGTGAATTAAAGAGTCGTCCTGTTAATTCAGGATCGCAACTCGTGCCACAACCTGGTCCTTTTGCTAAATAAACTTTTATATTCATGCCTAAACTTAATATTATAGGTCAAAATGAATTACAATGTGCCTAAACTTAATATTATAGGTCAAAATAAATTACAATGTGCCTAAACTTAATATTATAGGTCAAAATGAATTACAATGTGCCTAAACTTAATATTATTGATCAAAATTGACAGTGTATGTAATAGGTCACAATTTAGTGACTTGAACCATTTTCATTGCCCGAAATATTCTAATCACCCATTTCATAATACTATGAATACATTGATACCAACATCCTTTTTTCTCCATTTATATTAAAAATTTTCTTGAATTAAACTATGTTGAAAGTCATATGTTAAACTCTTTTTACCATACATTATAACATACCCAATTGTGTTATTAGGAATAGCATTGTGAAATGTAGCACATATTTTCATAGATGTTTTCTGAGCAGCATCAACATTTTTTCTAATGTATGTATTTATCAAATAAATTGGATATCTAGTGATATAAACAAATGGTGATATTGCTATTTCAACATTTTTATTATTATTATTTGTAATTCTTTTAAATTCTGTAAATGAACGATATGCTTTTTTATAAGTCGATGGTGGGTTTATATTCCATAATTCTGATGGAAATTGTTCATTTCGACCATTTTTTAATGAAATATTTTGTAGAGAACAATGATCGAATTCACTGGAATCTTTTTCTTGGTTATCAATTCTATTTGTTTGAAATACTACGAAAACAAAATATGGCATATCATACTGCAATGAATGGTAATAATTGGTAATATCAATTTCAAAATTCTTTTTTCCAATAATTCCAGTTAATTCAAATGTTTGTAAATCATAGAATGAAATGGTAGATATAGGATTTTTTATTAGATTTGACTTAAATTCTATAGCATAAGAAGGTTCATAATAAACAATTGGTACATTAATTTCAAAATTTTCTATAACTATTTTTCCTTCTCCAGGTAATGTTGTAACATCTAAACTACCATCTGATTTTTTTACTGCCCAACGATACAATACATCATTCATACTCGATGACCACGTAAAAGATATTGTAAAATCTCCTTCCCAAGTAATTTCTTTGAAATCTTTGAAAAAACCACCTAATAATCTCAATGGATAGAGAACTTCATCTTCTTTTTGTTGAAGTTTTGGATTTGAACTAATACCAGCATTATCTAATGGAATGAGTTCATTTGTTGAAAAAGTACTTTTTTGTAAAACTGTTGAAGTAATACCAGGATAATCTAATCTAAATATATTTTGTCCTCTTTTTGTAACGTTAATAGATGAAAATAAATAAGGTACAAAATTATCAATAAGTTTAACATTTGATTTACCTCCGTATGCAGAATAATCAGATCCATTTTTATGTATAATTTTATAATTGATGTACAATTCTGCTCTTTCGGAATGCATCCATCCATCACCTACATTCAAATAAATATCTGTTGTTTTATTTGGTACTCCAATATTATTCTTACTACGATCAGTAGCAGGAAATGATTGCCATTGATAACTTTCAATTTTATCCATTTATGAGGGAAAAAAACATAAATTATTTTTTTAATTCTAAAATAATAGTAACCATAGCACCATTAAAATCGATTTCCTCATTATACTCATCTGTGATTTTAACATGAAGATGTTGCATTTTATTACAAACAGGTACAAATAATGGATGTGCTGGTTCATAAATAATTGGCATTTGATAATTAAGTTGAGGTTTAAATGATGCTAGAATATTTGTTTCTCTATGAAATTCATCATTTTCTTTTAGAATCATACCTTCAGCACAGTTAAAATGTACATCAATGGTTTCAAAAGGAATGAATTTAGGAACCTTATTACCAATAGTAGGTTCGTTTTTTTTAACAATTTGATTTTGAAATCCTAGTAATGATCCAATAGAATCTGCAGCATCAAAATTTAATTTAAATCCACTCTTAATTTCAATTCTACTAAGAATACGATGTGGTTTAATAGTAATATTTGTTGAATTAAATGGTGATTGTGATTGTATATATTTTTCTAAATTTTCAATATTATATTGCCCTGGCGGAATTATGATAACATGCGTTTCTTTTTTATGTTCATAATATAATTTATTATTATTTAATGTTACATTAGGTGTTAGAAATGTAGAATAGAATCCAACACATGCAACTGTAGAAAAATTATATATTGGTGTATTAAGTTTTTTACTTAATGTTGAAGATGTACCGTTTAGCTTCAAAATTATACTCATTTAAATGAGCAAAAAAATTGATTGGAATCCAAAAATAAGATTACGAAATAAACATGAAACATTGAAACATGGAGCATTATTACCATCTTCGATAAGATGTGCTATTATAGGACCTAGTGGATGTGGTAAAACATCCTTATTGTTAGATAATTATATTATGTGTCCTGGATGGTTAAATTGGGATAAAATTAATCATGTATACATATATTCAAAATCTTTTGAACAAGATAAATATCAGACTTTTATGAATAAGTGTAATAAACTCGAAAATGATATTATTACATTTATATCTCATCCTGATGATATCATACCATTAGATGAATGTGAAGAAAATTCATTAGTATTATTCGACGATTACATATTAGAGAAACAAGATGTTGTAAGAGAATATTTTACACGTGGTAGACATAAAGGTATAGATTGTTGGTATTTAGCACAAACATATTCAAAAATTCCTAAGCAATTGATAAGAGATAATTTAAATTTTTTAAATATTTTTAGACAAGATGATCTTAATCTTAATCATATTTATCATGAATTTGTAGGATGTGATATGAAATTAGATGAATTTAAAAAATTATGCCAAAAATGTTGGAATGAACCATATGGATTTATAACAATAGATATGACACGAAAATTAAATAATGGTAAATATAGGAATAAAATACAATTATTTTTAAATAAGATATAAAAAGTGTGTGTTTAAACAGAACAAACAGACGCAATATTATTCCTGTGTGTTTAAACAGAACAAACAGACACAATATTATTCCTGTCTGTCTGTTTAAACAGACACAATATTATCCTGTTTGTGTTTTTAAACATATTATTTTTTGCTTTATAAATGTTTACGAAATATAAGCCGAAAAAAATAAGAGAAGAGAAGGTAAAAATAAAAGATACATTGCGAGAATGGAAACAACATGATCGTAATCAATATGAAAAATATAAAAAAGAAGATCAACCTGTTATAGATAAATTAGATGATTTAGTTGGTAAAGTAGATCACATTGGTAAAGAACTTATTCATTCTATTGAAAATGAACATGATAATAAGCAATTAGTACCTAAAAAATATGATTTTGATGTTGATACTTTATTTCCAATACCATCAACACCATCAGAATCATCATTTGAAAAGAAATTATATGAATCACCAGATACTCCAAAAAGATTAGAATTAGAAAAACAATTGAAAGCAATAGAAGCTATAGAAAAGAAAAAAATGGAAAAAATTACACATTTAGGACCTAAATTAACTGAATATCTTAATAATGCTAATGATCATGCATTTGGTTTTAGACCTGTAGGAAAATATAAATATATTGGTGATACAAAAGTGGACTTTGATAACAATAATATAATTGTAGAAGGGAAAAAATATGAAGGTACTGATGGATTATTAGGTCTATTAACAAATAAATCATTATCAGATATTGAATATACAGATGAAGATTTAGAAAATTATAAAGAAATTGCAATTAAAACACATCTTATTTTTAAAGATTATGATCCAAATACTAATCAAGTTCGATCAAATGTTGGAGAAAAATGGAATAAGATCTTTAAAGGATTATGGGCTGAGCAAAAAAAACATAGAACAAAATCTGTTACATCACCTAAAACAGGAATGGGTATAATAAAAAAATATAATGAAAAACCTGTTGAATATGTTTGGATGAATGATGTACAAGAGCTTATCGATAGATTATTGGTGATACATGGTGAAGAAAAAGCTGGTAATGATAATTTTTTTAACGAAAAAGTAAGTATCATAAAGATGCTTACAGGTAAATTTCAAGATTTTATTACTCATAATCCTAAAGGAATTCCATACCTTATACGATTTTTACATAATATACCTCATACATTTTGGAAATCTGAAAAACATGGTGCTGGAATTTTAAATTGGGCTATTAATCATTTACCATTCGAATTACATCTTCCAGGATATAATTATTGTGGTCCTGGTACAAATCTTAAAGATAGATTAGAACGTGGGGATAAAGGTATTAATCCATTAGATGAAGCTTGTAAATACCATGATATTGCATATAGAGATCATAAAGATATAGAATCTAGGCATCAAGCTGATAAAATATTACAAAATGAAGCTAAAAAACGAATATTTAGTAAAGATGCTGATTTGAAAGAAAGAATGTATGCTACTGCAGTAACTGGAACTATGTTTGCAAAAAGAAAATTAGGTATGGGAATAGAACCTAATTGGGGAATATAATAAAAAATAATACCCTTTTTTATATAGTAATAAATGTCGAGAGTGAGATCTATAACTTTTACATTATCACCAGATGATGTTAGAAATATTAATTTTGATGATCTTTTATCACCTAAACAAATAAAAGATAAAAATGATAGTATAAAGAAAGGATCTGGTATGTCATTAAATTTACCCATTCAATCCATTAAAAAATTACAATCAAGAAAAATATGGTGGATTTATTGGAGCACTATTAGCAGCATTAGGACCATTATTAATAAGTGGTGCTAAAGCTATTTATGATGGTGTTTCAATCAAGTAAGAAAAATAAATCTGAATTAGAAGAAATGAAACGTCATAATTTGGAAATGGAAAAAAAAAGGAACAGGGCTTAAAAAAAAAAGAAAATAGATCCTATTTCTATATTAAAAAAACATTAATAAATAAATATCCATATCCACTTAGTAATTATGATATCAAACAATGTGTTCAATATTTTAAAATTCCACATTTTCGAGGAGTATTTATGATTGATGAATGTCCCTAAAATATTGCGAAAAAATGAATGCGGTGTTGTAAATATGGATACATCTAAAAGTATCGGAACACATTGGATATGTTACTTTAAAAATAATATACATAAATATATTTTTGATTCATTTGGTGGATATCCTCCATCGCAGTTAGTCAAATATATTGGATCTCAACATTTATATTATAATGCGGAGAGAATTCAAAAATTTTAATGAATTTATTTGTGGTCATTTATGCATATTTGTATTAAAAATGATATCAATGAACTATACATGGGCCGAAATTTCAAATATAATAAATGCCCACAAGATATATATGGTCTCAATGATTTAAATAGTGAAAATCTAATGAAAAAACATATTGAAGAAACTGAATCACTTATAGCATCTTTACCTATCATAGGTACATTCCGGAAATTATAATTTTCACAACAAGTTATTACGTAAAGTAGGTGCTGGAATAGAAGAGGATGATGTTGTAACAATGAACAACTCAATAATATAGCACAATATCTTATTATTTTATATGGTGAATTAGGTAAAAAAATGAATACTTTTTACTTTTATAGTCTTACCATTTATTGAAATATTTTATGATTGTAAAATTAAGCATATTAAATCAAATATTGATTTAAAAGATTTAATTCTCAATGTGCAATCATTAGGTGTAGGTGATAAAAAAGAACTTAATCATTTCAAATCTACCCATTATTTTAAAAAAAAAGGAGATAAAATATATATTAAACCTAAAGATTCAAGTTATGTAGCAGGTTATCAATTACTTCTTCATTTAATCCTTTCCATTGTACTATAATAAATGCCACAAGATATATATGGTCTCAATGATTTAAATAGTGAAAATCTAATGAAAAAAACATATTGAAGAAACTGAATCACTTATAGCATCTTTACCTATCATAGGTGCATCCGGAAATTATAATTTTCATGGTAAAATATTACATAAAGTAGGTGCAGGAAATAAATGATGATGATGCTGTAAATGTTAAACAATTAAAAAATAGTGTACATACTATTTTAGATCCAATTCAAGATTATGATGCAATAAATTTACGATATTTAAAAAATAATATATTTACGTTTATGAATATACGTGTTAAATATTTAATGGTGGAACAATTTCTATTCTACTTACCTAATTATGATGAAGGTTATAGTTATATTAAAGCACCATAGAATTTTTCAGTTATCAATTTAAAAATAACAAAAACAGAGTTTAAATATCTTTATATCTTAGTCATATCACCAGATGAGGAGGAAAATGCATATGATTTAAATCAACCATTAAAATTCAATAAAGGAGATAAAATATATTTACGCCATAGTAAATATGTTAAACATGATCCTAGTCCTTATACATTTGAGATTAGAATATTTATTCATATACAATTAGAAGCTATATAAATGGATACTTATTGTTTAAGATGTAAAAAGAATACTGATACATTTCAAATGAAGAGGAATAACAAAAAATGGAAAATTGAGAATAGATGGAGTATGTGCAATATGTGGGAAGAAAAAAAGTAAATTTGTAAAAAAAAAAACTAAATATTAGAGAAACAATCATTGATGAATTACATAAACCTATGCGAAAAATTTTCCACGACGTAATGTTAGCACATTAGGACTTGATGAATTATGGCAAGCAGATTTAGTAGAAATGAATTCGGGACAATTAAATGGTATTTCGAAAATAAATAATGGATATGCATATAGTTTAACAGTTATTGATGTATTTTCAAAATATGCATGGGCAATACCTGTTAAAAGTAAATCTGGATTAGATGTAAGTACAGCTATGAATAATATATTAAAAAAATAGAGAGAATACCTACAAATTTACAAACAGATCGTGGTAAAGAATTTTATAATAAAGATTTTCAACATCTTATGAAACAATATAATATTCATCATTATTCTACTTTTTCTGAATTAAAAAGCATCAGTAGATGAAAGATTAAATAGAACATTAAAAGAAAAAATGTGGAAACAATTTGATATTCAAGGTAATTATAAATGGATAAATATACTTCCAAAAGTAATAGATGAATATAATCATACTACACATCATACTATTCAAATGAAACCTATTGATGTGAATACTTTTAGTGAAAAAATATTATTAAAAACGGTTTATAAAAGAGATAAGACATTTATTTTACCGAAATTTAAAATTGGTGATAAAGTAAAGAGTAAGTAAATTAAAATCAGTATTTGATAAATCTTATACTAGGTAATTGGTCCACAGAAATTTTTGAAATTGATAAAATTATTCATTCTAATCCCATTGTTTATCATCTTAAAGATATTCAAGGTTCATTTATGAATATGAATTGCAAAAAAAACGAAATATCCTGATATATATTTAGTAGAAAAAGTATTAAAAACAAAAGGAAATAAAGTATATGTAAAATGGCTAGGTTTTGATCAATCTCATAATTCTTGGATTGAAAAATCTAATATTGTATAGTTTCCAAAAATAAGATGGAAATAATTTGCATTATAAATGTGGTTTAATTTATTATCATTCGCATCATGTATTGTTCATATGGTAGTTTCTACTAGTGAATCAGCTATTGAAAAATTAGTGAGTTATGGATATAATTCGGAAAAGGATGATGGTAGTGATGCAATTCTTAAATTTCAAGAATATTATCAATTGCCATTAGATGTAGAATTAAATAGCGATACATTAGATTTATTAAATCAAACCACGATGCGGAGTACATGATACACATTTTAAATCATCTTCACAAAAATGGAATAAGAAATATAATAAAATGGTATTATAGTAATGTAAATGAGGAAATATCGAATTTAGCTGAATTAGCATTTCAAACAGTGGTCATCTCATACAAATTTAAAGTTTGAAAAAGATATTTTACATCCGGATATAATTATTTCCAATAAACGTGGTTTACATCAATGTCAAGAGATCAAAATATGTGTTCTAATAAATTTGATGAAAAGGTGGTATATTAGCGCAATGCAAAATTTCCTAATGCAAATAATTCTCCATTAGAAATTCATATTGATTTAGATGAAAGATTGGTATTATAATAAAGATAAAAATATTCCACCAGGAAAAAAATATCTATTTTCCGTTTTACTTCATGAAATTGGACATACTTTAGGAATTGAACATACAAATAATAGAAATGCTATTATGTATGCTTATTATAATGGTTTATTAGATATACTATTGATGATGTTTTAGCAATTCAAAGTTATATGGTCATAAATCTCCATCTTTACCGAAAAATATTCCATCTTTACCGAAAAATATTCCATCTTTATGTAATATTAAAAAATATTCATCATTTTTTAATTATACATGATATATTATATGTATTATATGAAGAATGGATTTGGATTATAAATTTAAAAACAAATCAAATTAATCATCCACAACTTATTCAACATTGGTTATCATTTTTACCGAGTGATTTTGGAGGAATTACAGCTATTTATCAAAGACCCTTCGGGGGAAATTTTATTTTTTATTGATAATAATATTATATGATTAATTATCCTAGTCTTAATTTAGTAAGTGGATATCCAAAAGAAATTAATGATATGGATTTACCATCACAATCAAAAATTCATTGCAATATTAATTTTAATTCGGGTAAAACATACATATTTACAATGATATCTATTATGCTGAAATTGATGAATGTACTCTTAAAAAGAAATATATTGGTATGATATCGAAAGATTTTCGGGAATACCACCATCAATGGATGCAGCATTTAGATATATGAATGGTAGAATTTATTTCTTTAAAGATAATATATACTATGAATATAATGAATATTTAAATACTTTAGTAAAAAGCCGAAAAATTTAGTTTATCTCTTTTCAACATTAATTGTAGTAAAAATAATTCTACAATATCACAGATTACTACAAAATTAAAAGATGTTTTAAAATCTAATTAAAAGTATATAATTTTATCTTATATAATTTATCTTATATAATTTTATCTTATATAATTTTTTCCTATATAAATAATGGAGAAAGTAAATTGTGATTGTGGTGAATCAATCGTTAAAAGTTATTTATTACAACATCAACAAACAGATGTTCATAGAAGAAGATTAAATAAATTACGAAAATGTACTGTGTGTAAAATAGAAAAAGGATATAATGAATTTTATAAAAAGCCTTATAAATCTGATGGATTTGATTATGAATGTAAAAAATGCATAAACACGAAAGTAAAATGTTCTTGTGGATGTTTAGTAAGTAAATATTATTTAAAATATCATATGAAAGAAATATACATCAATCATCTTTATCAATTAAATAGATCTCTTTTAAATTTAATATATAATCTCTTTTAAAATGTAATATATTATCTCCTTTAAATTTTAATATATTATCCTTTTTAAATTTTAATATTTTATTTCTTTTAATTTTTAATATATTATCTCTTTTAAAATTTAATATAATATCTCTTTTAAATTTTAATATATAATCTCTTTTAAATTTTAATATAATATCTCCTTTAAATTTTAATATATTATCCTTTTTAAATTTTAATATTTTATTTCTTTTAATTTTTAATATTTTATTTCATATATATTATGTATCACATTTTTTTGCTATATATCCATAGGGTAAAGTATTAATATTATTAATTAAATATCTCTTATCATCATACGGTGATAGAGCAATTTTCCTCGTCTTTATTGTATATAATGTATATTCTTTCGATGTAATATTATATATATCTTCATATGTCTCTTTATCATTAAATAAGGTATCTTTATACATATCAAATTTCATTTTCTCAATATTTTGTTTTCTAATACCTTTACATACCTTCTTTTCAATACAATCAGTTTTAAATGCATACATTTTAGATCTTAATCCTACAAATTCTCTAATTGGTATACCTAAATATTCATCTTTAAATTTACCTGGTATTTTATATTTGCATGAGGTATAGATTCTAAAAGATATCCGCATGTATCAAAATGATTAATATTTTCTTTTATATCATCATAAATATCATTTGTTTCAACATAAATTATAAAGGAATCAGTATCAGTTTCCTAATAGTTTCATATTATTACGATATTTTGGTTTTAAAACATCATAATAAAATTTATACATTAATAATTTTGATAATTCAAGAACTACAAATCCACCATAAATTGGTTTATTTAATGTTACTGTTTTCTTTTTCGATATAATATACATGATCTTCATCAATAATTGTTCTTGTATCATAATCTTTATGTTTTGAAATGATTTATACTAGATAGAAGTTTTACATCCATCTTTTTCGTACATTTTCCATTTGTTTACCATATACAGAATTATTCATAAGTTTAAAGAAATCTTTTTCAAAATCATTATTTGCTTTTTGTCTTAGGTACAGTATTTTTAATCAATATAAGCTTTTAACCATGGTTTTTGGTTCATAAGATATAACTTGATGAATTTTAGTAACAATTATACCTTGTTGTATTACATATTTTAACATTCTATAATCAATAACATATTTTATTTTCCTCTTTTAATGAATTCACAAGTTTTACATCTTTTGGTATATTTCCTATACCTTTATTTATAAGATCTTTTTGATAATTAGATAATTCATTAATATCTGGAACATAATGATCCGGACATAGTGGAAAATCTTTAAATGTATCATGTAAATGATTCGGAATATTTAAATCCTACTTCAAATGTATATCCCTTATCTCCTTCATCAGATAAATTTAAAATGTCATCCATTGTAAATATTTTCGATTCTTTTTTAAAATTTCCTATTGGTAAATGTTGACTTAGAGCATGTCCGTATAAATTATTACAATCTAAATACATTATATAACTTAAATGTTTTTTACTATTGTAAATACCTATTTTTCAGCTTTTTCTTTCGGTAATTTTATAGTTTTTTGCGATTTTTCGTCGTAGAAATAACAATTATTAGATAATGCATATCTATTTGGAATCATTGAAATACCACCACGTATACCTTTCTCATATAATTCATATAAATCTTGATCAATAATAAGATCTAATTTTTGATTTGTAAGTTTTAATGATGCATGATCCGCTAATTGTGGGGCTGATACATAATATACGGGATCTAATCCATAATTTTATAACATGTTTCCCTAAAATTGTTAAATACATCACTTAATAATATAGAATCTAGTTTTAGATATAAATCATGATAATCACCAAAATTTTTACATTTAAAATGTTCATATATGTATTTTACAAATTTTAAATCAACTTTTTTATTATTTAAAACAGATTTCCAATTTACTTCGTCATATGATATTTCTTGTTCAAATTTATCATAATTATCGACCCATTCATATGGATAATATCCTTTTTGTAATACTAAATGTATATCTTCTTTCTTGAATGTATTACATACATTATTAAATTTTTTATATGTAATTGGTTTAGAAACGTGATGATTACATATTTACATGTTGCATTCGCTTTTAATAGATTATTTTCATCAATAGGTTGAAATTTTACATTTTCTATAGCTTGTTTAGATTTGCAATGAGTACAATATGCATTATTTACTTCACCTAAATTTTTTACAGCTTGATCTAAACTAGTACTTAAAAATCTATAAGTATCAATAAAATCTAAATTCAATAATATCATTCATAAGAGTTCCTTTAGGTATTATTTGTTTTTCTTCGCCGCAACATAATTTTTCATCTAAGATATAATATCTTTTTTACATTTATTACAACTCCACATAGTATATGAAGTAGGTGTTTGACCTATAATTACTTTTTTAGAAAATGTTAAATATTTTTCCGAAGAATTTGGTATAATTTTAAATCTGAATAATTTTCACCAAGTTTTATTAATGTTCTTAAAAATAATATAGAATCATATTTTAAATTATGAAATAGAATTGGAATAAATTTTGGGAGACGTAAATTTAAATTACATATATTACACGCTGCTCCTCGTACTTTACCAGTAATATGATCATGATCTACTACTTTTTTAAATTTAAATTCTTCAAAATTTTCTATTACAAATGTGACATGATGTAGCATTTTTATAATCAGATTTACTCATTTCCAATGTCCATTCTAATTTAATATTTCTATGTAAATATTCTTTAGTATAATATTGTCCCATTTTTATAAGTTTCTTCATTAAATGATTGCATTAATTCGTCAATATTTTTCGATCTTTTTAAATGTTGCTTCACAAATTTATAATTATCATCATTAGGTATTAAATTAGATGTAAAACAATAACTATTAGGAATATGCTTATGAATATATTCCGAATTCATAAATTGTTCTTTAAGTTTCTCCAATGTGCATTCAAAATCACATGTTGCAACATATGGATGATATTGTTCGGCACCAAAAGATTTATATTCTCTTATAGGATATTTAGGCATTTTAATACTTATTTTATCATGAATACATTGATCAATATGTTCATTTAATGCTTTTTCATTATTATAATTTTTATTACACTTTAAACAATAATATTTTTTTACATTCTTACGATGAACTTGACCTTTTAATAAGCTACTTATATTTTTTATACCTACACAATGATCTTTAAACATTAATATATTAACATGTTTTTCTAATTTTTTATAATTTTCACTACAATAGTATAATTCAATAAAAGTATCTTTAATTTCATAAACATTAATTGATACTTTTAAAAATTCTTCATATCTTCTTATATTAATGGTACTATATCTACTGGATATGATATATTTAAAGATTCATATTTTGTAATATCATATTTAATAGCTCTATCAGTATGATGCGATAGAGGATTTAATATACTCTCTAATGCATATTCAAAGCATCTAAAATTTTCTTTCTTTTCACATGTGAACTTATTTGTTTTAATATTTTTTACGTTTATACAACATTTTTTCAATTTTACCCAATCTGGTAATGGAATATAGCTACCTACGTTTAATGGGTTGTATTTATCCGATTGTAAATCTATAAATAATACTTTATCAAATCTATATTTAGTATTTTTTGCATTATAATTATCAAATTTAGATATAATTTCATAATTCATAGTCTGAATCTTTTCGGATATGAATTGATTATTAGAAATAGTATGTTGATTCGATTGAAAATGATGTTTAAAATATGTTTTTATTTCTCCAGATAATTCTAATTCTACATATTGTACAGAAGCTACTAATGCAATATTACTATGAGTATATTTCATTTCAATAATTTTTGATTCTACATCTAATGCTATTGTCTTTAAATAATTTTCTAAATCATAATGATTATTATTTAAACTAAATCTCCAATCTACAATTCTATTATTCCATGCTCCATTAGCTTTATAAATGTTTATTCTATTTTCTAATATCTTATCTGATGAAAATATATCATCATGAAAATTAAATATATTTTGTTTTTTTATAATATTTTTATCTTGATGCTCTTTTACAATTTTCATAAGTTCTACTTTTCCCATTTTGGCACATCCTTTAATATTATTAATTTTACAATACGTATACAGCTGCGTTCGATTCATGGTTATTTATTAATAAATATTTTTATTAGTATATTTTTTATTGATAAAATTTAAGTGTAAATATGTACAGTTTTATTTGATATAAAAACTTATAATTTTTTACGCTATAAATGGAGATGATAAAGAGATTAAATAATTTAGGATTTGAATGTCTTATGCATTCATCAAACTTTGAATTATGTCAAAATATTAATTTTGATGGTAAAAATATGAATTTGTAGCACAAATTAAGAAAACAATGGATAATGATATTGTAGATAAAAATATTGATGATGAAATTGATAATACTGATGCTGAAAATAGTAAAATAGATAATGTTGAAGATAAAAATATTAATATTGATGCTGAAGATAGTAAAATAGATAATGTTGAAGATGAAAATATTAATATTGATGATGAAAAATAGTAAAATTGATAATGCTGAAGATGAAAATAGTAGTATTGATGTTGAAAATAGTAAAATAGATAATGTTGAAGATGAAAATATTAATATTGATGATGAAAATAGTAAAATAGATAATGTTGAAGATGAAAATATTAGTATTGATGATGAAAATAGTAGTATTGAAGATGAAAATGATGAATGAAAATACTAATTTTATCATATTTTAATTGATGAAATTTAAGTATTTAAATTAAAAAATATATTAATTTAAAAAAATTGGAAATTTAAATATTTTAATTAAAAAAAATTGGAAATTTAAATATTTTAATTTAAAATTCAATCATGTAAGAAACTTAATTCAACAATATCTTTCTCCATAAGCCCTTTATATACCAATCTTAAATTCTTAGCTTTTAATATTTCTTTTATATCAGTTTCTTTTATACAATTAGCATATCTATTGGTAAGATTATACTATATATTTGTCCTTGTATACTTGTTTTTAGATGTAATACTATTTTAATTCCATATTTTATCTCCATATTTGTCTTGTATCAGCAATAGAATATCCTCTTTTATCTTCATTATCTTTTATGAACATTAATATGATATGTTACTTGATTCAGTTTCATATAATATCCATTTAAGAAGGCCTAGAAATGGATATTATATCAAAACTGAATCAAGCTACACATCATATTAAACTTCATAAAAAGATAACAGAATTGATAAAAGATCAGGAATACCCTATTGATGATATAATGCAAATAGATACAAAATATGGAATTAAAATAGTATTACATCTAAAAACAAGTATACAAGGACAAATATATAGTATAATCTTACCAAATAGATATGCTAATTGTATAAAAGAAACTGATATAAAAGAAATATTAAAAGCTAAGAATTTAAGATTGGTATATAAAGGGCTTATGGAGAAAGATATTGTTGAATTAAGTTTCTTACATGATTGAATTTTAAATAAATAATAATTATAAATAAATAATAATCTTAATTAGTTTATATTAAAAATAATAATTATAAATAATAATCTTAATTAGTTTATATTAAAAATATATTCATTTAGGTCTTTAAATAAAATGTGGAAATTCGGGATCTCATTTTTCCACAAAATTTCGACGCTTAAAAATAGGTGATTTTTGGTGGAAATGGGGAAATATTATAATAAACTATTGTATATTTACATATTTTACGATCATTTTAATAATAATTGCGTAAAAATAGAGGTATTCTCAATCATGAAAAATGTGGGTGTTAAAATCTGGTCCAGGAGCCCCCTATACCATACTACTGATAATAAATGAATCTTTGAAATGAAAAAACTCAAGCTGCAAAATCAAATTCCCATAAATTTATGTGAGTTTGTTTTTTATGGGCTACCCCATAAATAATGGTATATAAGATATGAAAATGGAAATATTTTGGAAATGATAAGCTCACAAAGTAATTTTCTTTTGTTCTCAATACATTTACGTTTCCATCTCTGAGTCTCCCTGGAAATCAAAACAAGTCGATAGAAAGTAAAAACCAGCGTTAGATAGATATTAGAACCCTCGCGAAATATTTTTAGACACGTGTATCTTGCAATTATAAAGAAAATTTAACTTGTAATTATTATTTTTTATACCATTTTTGGTTTATATTACTATGAACAAGTGATACCTACTGGTACATTAATTACCGAGCCACTTTGATAGGAAAAGGAATGGGTAGGTTCAGAGGTGGATTAATGTAAACTGATCTACGTACAACCCAACAAGTAATAAATGAAACAATAGGTGGATTAATGCGTAAGCAGAGAGCGCTTGTCGTAGGAATGAGTATTTCAAAAATATTGCAAAGAAACTGTTTTATTCGTTTATAAATATTTAAAATATGTAATACAAATGTTGACGGATTGTTGAGAATTGACGGAAAACCAAGTAGCCTCCGGTAATGTGAGAGCTGTCTATGGTTTCGTTAGATACCTGAGAAAAAAAAAAACAGGAGAAAGAAACAAAAAAACAGTTTCGATTTTGGCTGAAAATGCAAATATTATATTATATTAATCTAGACTTCTCATATCACATGCTTCGACTATATTCTTATACTCAGTGTGCCACTGGGAAGAAGCAGAAACAAATTTCAATATTCACGTGGGTCGTTTTAAAAGAGCTAATTTTTGCCGATCCAGGAATCCATTTTATACACAGTCTAAAGCAGAATGTTTGCTTCTGCAGACGCATGATTTATTTTCATATTAATTTTGCACACATAACTTGGTGAATATCATTATTTGTTTACGCGTAGTCTTTGCGCCTTCCTCGTGGTAATGAAGTGGGGCCAGCTATCGATTGGGGAGTGGGCCGGGCCCCGGGCGCAGGGCGCGACCACAGCACAGCCCTTCCGGTGGCAGCGGCCACAATGGCGGGCAGGGCCCGTTCCCAGGCCACCCGCCCCCCCCGTCGACCCCCACCGTCCCCCCGGCTCCCCCACCGCCCCCACCCCTACCGCCCCAAGGCCAGCGCAGGAGCACCTCTAGGAGAAATCCACTGCGCTATTTGCGCAGAGCCCTTCACATGAGAAAGCATTAAGTTTCTTCTATTTAACTTCTACAGCCAAGTGTGATCTTCGCATTTACGAGAGGTCCGTCGTACAGACATAATATGTGCGAAAGATGCCTCTCCCTTTACATATCTTCACCATACACATTCACCACCATATTGAAGAACCCACTTCAAGTATTGAACAAATATCACGTGTTATTTTGGAATGTTATTTAAGTTTTAAATTGAGTGCCCGTGAGAGTGGGTTGCAGTGAGGGGGGCGCAGTGCAGCCTGCGTGAAGGAAATGCGCCTCCTCGCGCTGCGTTGTAGCGCTCTCGTCCCTTGGGGGGGGGGAGCACTGGAGGTGTCGGGACACGCGATATTATACTGCGATTTTTCTAAGAGCGACCTTCAAGGCCACTCAAATCCCATCTTCGCGATGGAATATGTCACGGCATTTCGCGTCTTTTCTTGGTCTTGCCGGTAGAAGTCGCATGATCGCAAGCACTGCTTCATACGGTCGCGATCGTGCGAAATCTAGCGGAAAGACTGAGAAAGACGCGAAATGCCGTGATATATTCCATCGCGAAGATGGGATTTGAGTGACCTTGAGGGTCGCTCTTAGAAAAATCCTAGTATAGCACCTTCCTTTCAAACGGCAACACGTGAAAACGGAACGCAGAACCACCGGAGGGCAGTGAGGGCACGCTTGATACTCGTCAACACCAAACGATGTTAGAAGCTACGATTTGTTGATGTGTGCCTTCCCAAATGTAGCTATTAATTCCTTGTAACCATTGAGATGAGGTAATGTACTTTAAATAACTTGTTCTATTTTTATATGCTTGAAATGCTTCCCACGCAAATGCTTTTAGCTTTTGACTCCAAGTATTCAATGCTTTCGGTGACGTGGAATCTGATAGAAAAACGTATACTGTAGTTCAGGACTGGTGGTGGGTGGGTTGATAAGAGCCTCTAAGTGCTAAACCCCACACACCAAATAACTGTCCAGCGTTTTCTGGATTTATTGGCGCTATGATATGTCGGCATTCGAAACATTACGCTTGAGATATTTTATGTATCTCAAATAAGAATATTATCAGGCATTCGCGATGACTATCGTTCACATTCCTCAATTTTTCTGTCCCTTCACTTCATCTACGTCGAGGGGAGAAATGAAAAATTAATGAGACAGGTAAATGAAAAATTACCTTCGATTTTAGTTTTTGTTTTGTTTTGCACTCCCTAGCTTGTATAATAAAAAGCAATTTGTCAGCATTCTTGATATTTTTAAGTATTTTTCGTTACTTGAGAATTTTATTCATACTCCAATCATTTTCAACCAAAAAAAGCAAACTCTTAGTGAGAATGTGGTTTATCAAATTTGATTTTAGCATAAAAGATCAATGAATAAATCGTCTCTGGCATTTCTCTTGACAATTTGAATTGACGGTCGCAGAAACTCTGAAGGCGCGTAAATACTTTGGGCCGCGGAGGTCGAGTGTGTGGCGCGCGGAGCAGCCGGGGGCGGGGGGAGCTAGGAGCAGCGGGGGGCGGGGAGCGAGGGGGCAGGGGCGGGGGCGGCGGCGCGCCGCTCGATGCGCGAGGGCGGGGGCGGGGGCGAGCGGCGGACGGCGCCGGCGCGCCGCGGGCCAATGGGGCGCGTCCGCGGGCACCCCCTCCCCCGACTCCACCCCCGACGCGGCTCCTGGCGCCCTTCGGCATCCGCCACTCGGCCGCGAAGGGAATCAAGCAATGGAGCAGCGCCTCGCAACTGCTCCCTCAGCAGCGTTCATTTCAACAATGGATATTTCCAATGCGTACAAGTCACTGAACGTTGCTCAGTAAATTATTAAAATATGTAGCTTTAATGATCTTAAGTATTCTAATAATTACATTTAACATTTATAACATATTTATTATATTCTGAAAATGGCCGATAACGCAGGAGGGAAATTCTTCGAAAAAATGAAAACCGCTTGAAAGTCTGGTTTTCATGTTATAATTTTATTATTTCATTTTTAATTAACAACCGATTTTGATGTGATGAACTGTTCTAAAAAGATTTATCCTTGGATTTTTTCTTCCCGCATTTCCTCAACCGCCCCTTCCCTGTTCCAATCCCATCCCGGACCAAAGCCGAGGTTTCAGGTTGCGAGTTCGAGAACGTTGCACTCTGAGCCATAAGATCGAAATGCACGCCTCCACCCTCCCGGGGGGGGGGGGCTCCAGCGAGCGCTCAGATGTAGGATTGCCTCTGACGACGCCGGAGGTGGAAGCGACGCCGGAGGTGGCTTATGAGCGTCATGCTCTGGAGATGCTGTTTGGAAGGCGAGATGACTCCGATCCGATTTCATTTGCCCTTTCCTACTCGCCCCTACGTACACACGTGACCAGCGTTAGGCTGCGCTTGAAATAAGCTGTCCGTACTAAAATGGACTTGTTTTCAGACTATACGGTACAAGCTATTCAGTTCATTCCAGTTCTGCCTTAAACATCCTTCTTAAATTTATCATAAAAATAATTCGATTATCGTTAATGTCGTTTAAAAAAAAGACAGAAGACAAACAATTGTGAGAAGTGGCTTATCAAGCGAGCCTGTTGTGGAGCATTGGCGTCCCCTTCGTCCTCCATGGAAGGAAGCGGGGAGGGCCGCTGGGCTTTGCGCCGCATCGGGCTCCGTGCTGGCGGAGGGCGCAGTCTGCTGTTTACGGCCGCGCGTCACATCCGGCCGCAGTGCTGCACCCGCGCCGCGCGTCCGTCGCCCGGCCAGCAATGCACAGAGCCGCGCCGCGTGCGTCAGGTTTCTCTTTGCCAGCGGAGCTCCTGGACCTTCTGACAGGGAGCCCACCACACTTTGGTTTGCGACCAGCGGCTCATGTTATTTTCCCTATTTAAGGAGTAGAGAAAAAATTATGTAATGCTGCGCGAAAAAGCGGCGGACTTTCGGTAGGAAAACTCTTATTAAAAAGCTATGGTAACGAAAAAGTGGATAAATCCTGTTGCTAAATTTAGAAAAAAAGATTCTCACCTGGAGTAGCCAGAATCATTGATTTGTGGGTTCGAAAAATCGAATGACGGTAAAACGTCTGTCCGCCTGTGAACAATGCTAGTGCCTAAAACGTTCAGCCGATTTTCTCCAAAATTGATATTCTCCAATCGATCTGGGTGATGTCACTGACCTTTGAATTTGAAACCTATATTTTAAGTTTGGGAGAACTTTGCATGAAACTTTAGGGGATAAGTGCTGTTTGAGCATCACTAGTTTCAGGCAGAAATCGTGATGGACTAAACTGTTTCCTAGGAGTTTTACACATGTCTCTCCTCTTACCACTACCATTTACTTTCCACAAGAACAAAGTGCTTTATAGTGTTTTGATTTGTAAGCCCATTCATATTTTTGAGTGCTGCTGATTAGATATTTTCGTGCCTTGTGCTTATTAAATGTGCCCGTGGTCGCATTTAATAAGTAATGCTCAGTGAGTATTAAACGGTTTACTTACTATGGTGTTTAGAACGTTGAGTATACTTCAACTTATTCATAAGCGTCCCTTGTCAGGTTATCAGCTGTTACGGTGTCTTCCAATCGGGAGATTCGACGTCACCATAGTGACGTGACTTTAGTGACGTTCACGCTCGCGATTGGATGACTCCGTAACAGCTGATTGCCGTCAAAGTTTGTACAGTTGTCATGAAGTCTGCGTTTAAATCAAAGAATAGTGCGGCAGCGGTAGCCCGCACATCCACACCTGCAAGAAGCGAACATGTAGCTGCTAACCTCTTCTGCTACGTTCCCATCACCCTTCCCACAACGACAACCGTACACCCCGGGAGCGACGTATCAGCCGGAATATTTGGATGGGACTCCGCATTCCACTTGGCTGTCCCCGCACGCGCGTGTTGCCCATGCAACGCACGCAGACAATGGCCGGCCGCTGCGAAGGCGGGTTCCGGTTCCGGGCAGCGCTCGTCACACATGGCCGGGCCGCGGGCGGGCGCGCCGGGAGCGCCCACGGGAGCTTTCATAAAAAGCCTCGCCCCGCCCCCCCCCGCCCCCGCCGCCGCCCCGCCCCGCCCGCTGCCGGACCGGCCTGTTTACTTTTCCTCCGATCAGCGACCCCCGCGGGCGCCCGGCCCCGCGCCGCGCCCGGAGCCCATAACGAAGGCGCAACGCGAGCGGCTTCGTTATCACAGTCACGAGCGCCGGCCGCGGGCGGCGGCGGCAACGGACTCGGAGTAAGAAGCTGCGGTGGCGGCGGCGAGGCCGAAGGGGGGTGCGGAGGTGGAGGAGGTGGCGGGGCGGAGGTGGAGGTGGATGTGGATGTGGAAGTGAAGGCGGAGATGGGGGTGGAGCGCGCGGAGGAAAAACGCATCAGAAAGCTGCCACCGCCTCCAGCGTCGATGGCCACACAATCACCCTCACCATCACCACCACCGCCACCATCAGGTTAAGTGAAGTCGCAGGCTTCCGCGGCCAGTCATGTGAATGATCTTGGCTGTCCGGGTGACGCCGCATCGAAGGCTGTGATGCCTAGGTTTCCATCAGTTTGTCGTGGTCTTCCTCAGACCAGACCTGAGAAGATCATCCACATCATTAGGTTAGTTTTTTTCAAATGCTACGTTGTCTCCGCATCGAACTTCGCCCTTTTGCTTCGGCTATGGCTCATTGTGCAAATGTGAGGATGAAAAGTGACACTACAACTCTGGGTTAGTTTGAGTGTCACACTTGAATACGTTAATAATAACGTTGTTTTACGCACTTAAAAGTGGGAAGGTCACAGCGATACTAACACCACTTTCTCCCTCATTGTTACTGGAAGCTTTTAGAAAGCTTCGGTACGGTATTGACATTTCGTATCACCTATTAACAAGCAATCATACGTTCAAAAAACTGGTTGTAACTGCATAGTCGAAAACTGTCCTATGGCTGCAAATGGGTTCAACGCTAGGCCGCTCGTTACAGCAAAGCACAAGAAAAAGAAGTAGGCCGCGGGCACCCCTATGTATGAATTCTCCAATTGGTCGGGGTTCCAGCGGAGCCTGGGAGGCGGGGGAGGGGGACTGGTGCTGGGGCGGGGGGCGCGATAGGGCGTTGTTTATGCGCGCCTCCGGGAGACGCGGCGCCCGGGGGCCGTAAGTCAGTCGCCCCCCCCCCGCCCCACCCGGGCGCCCGCCAGCCCGCGGCTCCCCGGTCGAGGGGCTTCGGCGATCGACGCTGGCAACACACAAACACCACTCACACGGTGCTGGCGCACGGACAACACAGCACGACTGAAACGATGCCCATTGCGCATCTGTAAGAAGATTATCACTAGTGCACTGAACTATTATAATTTTTTTATTTAAACATTATGTTCATTAATTCAGTTGTTTGCAGCTCTTGCAGTATTCAAAGAACGTTTTGTTATTTCGATTTTTTTTCTTAAATCACGCTGCAAGTTTCCACCCAAGTGGTTTTCATTTTAAAACCAAAACCTCCAGAAAATCGTATTATTGGCATAAATACATATTTTTCGACGTACAGAGTGATTCAAAAAGAAGGAACAGATTTTCAAATATATGACAACAGATAGTGTCGCTTACGATACATTATTTAATAGAGAAAAATCTAAAGTTTTATTTTGTACATTGAACATGAGCATCATTTGTTGCGCGACAAATTTAGAATCGATAGTCCATTTCTTGCCACGCACGAATTAACTGGGCGCTGGGCGGATATTTTAAACATGCTCCTTCTTTTTGAATCACTCTGTATTTAACGATACATATTTTTAAGAATACGATCAGGAAGTCGTCACGAACCGTAAAAGATTTCTTTAACGAAATCCATATCCCGAGGCGATTATTCGGGGCCTTTTCGCTCTCCGACAGGGAATAGCAATGCCCGTCGCTCCAGCTGGCGAGCGAAAGCCATTCGGTCCCTCTCTGTTTGATGGCGCCCCCCCCTGCCTCGAGGCATTCGCTCGGCGGGGGAGTTGTGGCTGCGTCGCGTTGGCTCGAACCGCATCCGGTGCACTTCTAGGGAAAATGCGCCGCCATTGACTCCATGCATCGATGCGATTGGTTGATTGATTAGTGAGTGCTGGGATTCCCAACCTTTTTCTTGCATCGATCCGTTTAAAAGAATTGTTTGCTTCATCGACCTTCCTACATTGTCGCCATAATATACAGCATTACAATCAACACCTGGAGGTCGATACCGGTCCCATTCGGAACTTCTGATTTAATGTTGTGACCGCGTCCACTACTTTGAGCAGTAGTCCCGTAAGTGTATGTAATATTATTTCACGGGAAGTAGTGGGGTTTCTCCCCCACTGGAACGTGAGCTCCAGCGTCCAATTGATTCGGCTAGCGGGCTTTCCCTTCTCTAGGCATCTCACACAGCAGGGCACAGACTCAACCGAGACAAGCTCTGTACTAACGACTGGTTCTCGACATAGTGTAGTGTAGTAGTGCATGTATGTGAAGGTAAAACAAGATAACGAATAGTTCATTGATTTCTGCGATATTTTAAAACTTTTGCCAGTCACCTTACTTAAAGTTACGTATGTTATTAGATTGTTATTTACTCACAAATTAAAATGTTGCTTCATCAGGGGATCGATGGATTTATGAGTATTTTTTAATAATACTTTCTTCTTTTTAAAATAATAGAAATTGAAGTTCTACTAGTTTCAATCACTACTGTTGTAGTTTCGTATTTTGAAAATAAGAAATGTGTAAGTTTCACATAAAATTATTCATTTTGTACCACTGTTACTTAGAAGGCACGCGTTTCTGTATGTAGACGTAAGAGTCCTAATGGTGGCGACCAGGCTATTAGGGATCTCTGCAACACAACTCTCCACACAAAAACTGACAGTTCTCGACAGAAATGTTGTGAGAGGTGACTCATCAGAGATCACTCCATTGCGTAAAATGAAGTTGAAAGTGGAACCACGCACTTACAAGACGAGTACGCTTCTTGCAGTTAAGTTATGCAAGCACGCTAATTAGAGGTAATCTCGAAACGTAATGGCCTTTTACTGGTGATTTGTGAGCCGCAAAGCAATTTTGTCTCAGGCTACGGGGCGGGTAATCACTAAGTTTTCTGCACTATTTATGACGTGTTATTGCGAAATCGCTTCCTCGCACGAGTCATCGAGCGAAGCTGCGCTCTCAGTCCCCTGTAGCGCAAACGACTTCGTTTCCGCGCCGCGGCGATTGGACACCAGCGGCGCCACTGTCGCGCATTCGTTACACACGGGCGCCCGCGCCGTCGCCTCCCCTTGCGTCCCTGTCCCTCTGCCGCCGTTTCCATCTCCACTCCTTTTCCCCCCTTCACTAGCATCCGCGCCCTCCTCGCCTCTGCTTCCCCTGCAGCGCCATTCGCCACTCCCACGGCTTCGTGGCTGACACCGCCTCTAGGGGGCCTGAGACCCCATCGACAGCGCCGCCTCCCCGGGTGAATCGAGCGACTGGGATCGTAGTAACCGCCGCCGCTGCAATGTCTTTGACCAGGACGACCTGGGATTTTTAGTCCCGACGGTGGCGGATTTGGAGACTAGCTGCACTACTACGCTGACTGGTGAACAATCCTCGCGGACAGCTGTACTTAACGGTAGTTTTCCATGGTTTCTCCATACTACCAGGCAAATACCGGAACAGTATCCTAATAATCGAGCGTGTCTTTCATTTATTATCCCATCCTCTCCCCTTACACAGTCTCACACTTCCACGCACTACACTTACACAAATGTCGGGAGGTCACTCGGCAGCATAGAGTCTGTCCCGGTCGAGATAGTGCCCCGCCCCCCCGCCGCCCCCGCGCAGCCCCGCGCCGCCCCCGCGCCGTCCCAGCGCCGCCCCTGTGCCACCCCCGCGCCACCCCGCGCCGCCCCCGCGCCGCCCCCGCGCCGTCCCTGCACCGCCCCAGCGCTGCCCCCGCGTCGCCCCCCACAGCCCCCACGCCGACCCCGCGCCGCCCCGCGCCGCCCCCGCGCCGCCCCGCGCCGCCCCCGCGTCGCCCCCGCGCCACCCCGTGTCGCCCACACGCCGCCCCCGGGCCATCTCATCCGCAGCGGCCTCTCAATCGGAGTTTATCTGAGCGGCAATCGCTCCGCGTCGCGCTGCGCCAGCCAAGATAACAGACCTCGTCGAGTTAATTTTATAACGAGTTCATACTCGTTGCCCCCTGACTGCAGGCGGGCGTTCGACACCTCGCAAGAGCAGCGGCGGAATATACTGCCACCGTTAGGCATTTACTGGCGTGGCGCTCTCGCTGTTTGTGAGGCATTCTGGGAACCTGCCGCAGTAGTAAAGATGCATACTAACCTCACCTTGCAGCTGTTCAGCAAATGTTAATCATACATTAATGCATTAGCTCATTACTTGTATTGTTGCTTCCCAAGCACTAAAATGACTCGGGTGATACTCGTAGCTGCATCCCACGCAAAGCTTTACACCTGTAATGGACATAGTCACAGTTACGGTTTTTGTGATTTTTTTCTACTTGCCATTAAAATTATATTAATTGTTTCAATAAATTAACAACAACGTAATAAAGAACACCGAATATCTTTCTACAGAGAGCCTGTAAAACTAAAAGTAAAACGAGCAGAAAAGGAGATAATGAATATTGCATTAGGTTAAGCCTTCTATATTTTTCACATTTGCATATCTGTAACTTCCTCATAAGTTTCGAACTAGACATCTAAATTTCTTGTGAAAATCGCGTTAACAATATAGAGCCGTCTGGAGCCTCTGAATATCAGAGGACTGAAGATTGGCTCTGGGGACCACCGAATGCCGATTGTCGTAGTTGACCACGTCAGCAACTGCACTTCGCCTGTACTGTGGATGTGTTCGCTCTTGGATAGCGACAAGCAGAGGAAAGGACCACCACGTTCCCTTTCGCGTCATTCACTTCGTATTTGCCCAGGAAGACCGAGAATCCATCGTACGTGGGCGGCCGCGTGAAGAACGTCGCCCGAGAAGTGAAAGAAGAGAGCAGTGGATGGGAGTGTTTCCCATGCAGGCTGTCCATTCGCTCTCAATTGCCACTGAAAGGCTGTGGAGGTGTCAGCGGTGGATGGAGTCCATCTGAGCGTCAGCGCCACAAAGGACTCGTCGGCTCCCGGCGGCTGAAACCGCTGCGGGCGGGCGGGCGGGCGGGCGGGCGGGCGGGCGGGCGGGCGGGCGGGCGGGCGGGCGCCCGCGGGCGCCGAGCTGGCGAGCGGCGTGGAGCGGCGTGGAGCAGCGTGGAGCGGCCTTTTATTCCTCTTTGCTTCTCGTTTCTTTCCTTTACTGGCTGCTAAGCCGGCACGTACGTGTTGGCCGCCGCTGCCACCGTGACTGGCGGCGTGGCGAAACGATTGTGCTCGGGGGCCGAGGGCATTCCAGGGGGCCCTGCGGCGGCGGCGCCGGCCGGAGGAGCCTCAAGAGGCCACTCTCTCACACACAGCCTCCTTGCTCCGGGTTGTCTGCGTTTCTCGTTTACAATACGCGCAGAAACTGTTACAAAACTATGCAACCTCAAGCCGTCTGAGAGTAGTCTGTGGTTTCGTTAGACACCCAGGAAGACAGGAATTCACGAAAACAATGACACCGTCAATTTTGACTGAAAAATTCACAAAATAGTGTTATTTTTCTTCTATTCTCACCGCGCGTACCGACCTCAGTGCGCTTACCGACGTACTCAGTGAGCCTCTACTTACGACACAACTGATATCATGCGATAACAAGGTTCGAAGGAAAAAGGCGGTGGCCATGAAATATTTGCTATTGATATATGGCATTACTGAACAGCAATTTTTTTTCTTTTAGTAACTTTTTTGTACTTGACTACGTCCACCTTTTCCGTCATAATCTCTGTGTAGATTCGCGTGAGATAGCCAGTCTACTGCGCTGCGGCGCAGAGGTGTGGAGTGAAGTGAGAGACATGTGGAGTGCTCACCAGCGAAGAGCAATTGGCAATTCCGATCAACCTCTTGCAGAGAATGAAACCCCAGCATCCGCCGCGGAGGTACTGGCGGATTCAGGGGACGAGGCCATGCCCTCCCCCCCCAAATGCCTAGAGTTTTCTTTTATTTTTCTTTATTTGGCAAAACGGATTTAAATATTTATTTATGTTCAAATTATGTAATTGTTTAAACAATAATCTTGTGTTGTAACATATCTACAGTATAAAATAATAAATAATACAATAACAAATATGTTTATTAAACAAATATCTACGATGGCCCTCCCCAAAATGATGGGCTGGATCCGCCCCTGCGCGGAGGCAGTGAGCCTTTTGCTCTCCAGTTTCCAATATTAAAACAAAAAAAAAGATAAAAATGAATAATGTTACCCTCGCAATCTGAAAGTAATTCATTTAATGACTATTATTTACGAGACATTTCACATGATAAGAATATTCATGACAAATCTCAAGAAATGCTTCCAGGATTTTTCGTGAAAATCATTCGCACGAAACAAACTTCACACTTGCTTTTCAAACATTTCAGTGTTTAAAATTGACTCGACAATTTGTTTAATTTGCATTGCTTAGAAAGCTTGTTTTGTATTGCACCATTCACATCGAGGCGTCAATCGAATATGAACGTACTACAGGGATGGACCCATCCGATCGTTTTGGAGGGCGCCGTTGTAGGTATATGTTAATGTTAAATAATAAACATATTGTTATAAATAGTATATGATTTTTGTAGTGTATATATGACAATATACAACATTATTTTTAAATAATTACATAATTCTAATATAAATAAATATTTAAATAAATTTTGCCAAAGAAAAGAAGGTAACAAACGAAAACTCTAGGCCTTGGGGGCGGGGAGGACCCTATGCTCCCTTCCCCCGGATACTCCACTGCTACCTATTTCCTTCGGTCAGTCGTAGAGTACAAGGCCCCACGCGCCTTCTGTTTCACGACTCGGAGGCGGCATGCGCGTGTGTGACTCGCCGGCGCATCACGTGGCGACAGCTGAGCGCTCTTGCGCCTCCGCGGCGGGCACGCGTGACGAGGCGGGCGGCGGGGGGGGGCGTGACCGCCTCCGGAAGCGGCGCCCGCGCGACGGCTGCGTGTCCCTTGACACGCGTGACGCGCCGCGACGCACGCGCCCTCGCGCGGCCCTTCCGCGCTGCCCTCACCTCCCCCCCTCCCGCCCTCCGACCGGCTACGACCGACAGCCGTTTCTTGTTTTGATTCACCGCTTTGTTGTGAGGATATTTCGCTGTCTCGGATGTAAACGTTTTCTGTGATCACGTAACCGGACAGAACAGATTTTGAAAAAGAAATTAATTAAATAAAATAATAATAGTTAATATGTGGCCTTTTTAAATGCTGGTGAAACTGATATGTTTAGTAAAAAACGTGGTGCCATCGAGCCATACATTGTTTCCTTTAATTTTCGTGGTAACCTACAATAATATTTTTTGTGTACAAACTTATTCAAATGAAACGAAAATCGGTTATATCTATGAACTGATGTATTGAGCGGCTATGACAGTAAGTTAAAACTGAAAGTATAAAAACAGATTAATTTCAAATCGTTTATTCTGGCAATAAACGACATCCCTAATTGCTGCCAGGATTGCCAAGTCGTAACTTCCTTGAGTAACTTCCTAACCTTACTGGAGGTATAATTCCATTTGGTTCCATTTAGTTTAACCCAAAAAATGACGAGCCCACTCACCTATTAAAGAGAAATGTACAAATTAAATTAGCTTTTCTGTTCCCTTGTAACTAAAGGACAGGAACGTTATGTGTAATTAGAAGACAGAAATTACTTCATTTCACGAAAGTGAAATTTTGAATATAATTTTGCATTGGAAAAATTTCACAAACGGGAATTAAGTACCTCTTACGCAGAATTCTTTTAAAATAATTTTTGCTAAAGTAAGAATTTCCAATTGGGAATTTCTGTTGTTGTTGTTTTATATATATATGGTAAAGTTCCATGAGAGAACGACTGGTGCTACGACAGAACATACTTTCGCGCTTTATTTGTAACATTTACAATTTTCCAAAATTCAGCGATGGCAAGGAAAATCGGACATGCTTCATTTTTTGTAATCGCACTATCTGAGAAAAATTCGGAGAAATATATTAGAAAATTTTCCTTTTAAAATTGCGTTTAACTCATGCAAAAATTGCGAAACCCAGTCACAAAAAAATACCTGTCATTATTTGACAACCTAATTTTGAAGAACAGATTTTAATAAGAAAATTGCATTTTTCAGAGTTCAACGTAAAAGCAAACTTTATAAGAGTACTTTAGTATATCCAAGAAGAAAGTTACAATCTGGAAAATTGGAGCCATTTTTGAGAAAACTGTCTCAAAATCGTCGTTTTTCGCTGCGACATTACGTAACTTTCTCTGTACTTCTTAAATGGTATGCGAAAAAATACAAATCTCTGAGAGTGAATGAGGTTATCGTGAGACCTTGAGGAGGGGTGTCTGCTGTCCCATGGCGTGAGGGCTCAGCTTTCGGAGGTCAGAGGCGTCGATGCCCCCCACCCACTCACCCCAAATCCATCACGCTTTCTAGCGTCTCATCCCAATGGGGCAGAGCAGAATTAGAGACGTTCGATAGTAATGACTCAATTGTTTGAGCGTTTTCTTTGTTTCTCTAAACCGTCCTCACATCTTTCCTTTCTGAAACAGAACAAAAATTGAGAAAACTCTTAGCTTCCTGCATAGTGTTTTAAAAATTAACAATTCAAATGTAATACATCCGATAGATGTAGAAAAAAAGTGTCGTGAGTTGAGCAACAAATACGTCGCCCTGAATATGGTGTGTTTCATTTGAGAGTTTTCGGTAACAAAGAATCCTATCAACTGCGCTAACTTCGTGAAGAGAGCGTTACGTAAGAGGCCGCCTGGAGCGAATCGGGGCGGATTCCTGCCGGCGACCCCGACGGCCCGGCCTGCGCGGCGCAGCGCGGCGCGGCGCGGCGCGGCGCGGCGCGGACGGACGCCCCGACGCGAAAACAAGAAAGAAACCCTCCAGACGGAACTAAACAAACAAACGAACAGACGGACACAGCTCGTGGAAGCGTGTAACGCCGCGCCCGCGATGATAAAACGCGAGTTAAGCGCTCTGGAAACCGGTAAAAACCGGTAAAAAGAGCCCCCCGGGGCGGCGACGCGCAAAAACGCCGGCCTCTGAACAAGTGACGGCGGCGGCGCGCCGCGGGGCGGGGACGGCGGCGGGGGCGGGCAGTGGCGGGCGAGGGCGAGGGGCGGTGGCGCGGGGAATGACGCGCACAGCGCATGCGCGTGCATCTGCTGCACATCTCGGCCTCCTCTCACTCCACACCACTCGGCTCATGGAAGAGATGTAGGCTTTTGTCTAAATGGATGCGACTTTCTTCTCGACTAAATGGATGTCGATGTTTCCAAAACAACCACATTTTTTGGGATATCTTCGAAGTATTTAGTATCGATTTTTTGATTCCGATGATTTTTAACATCTCTCTTTTTTGTTGTATGTTTTAAGGAAATGAAATAAAATGAATTTAAATCGAAAAAGTCTATTTAAGCGAAATTCTGCAATAATTTGCAGTTATCCATAAATTGAATGTACTTTAGATCAAAGTGACGAAGGGTTAAAAATAAATAAAATAGCATTTTCGTCATTAAAGAAGCGTATATTGTTTTTAAATTATCGAATCAGGTAATTCAAGTTTTGTTTATTCACCTGTTAATTTTTAACTTTGCTTAGTCAATTCAAAATGAAAAATTCAACAAATAATTCAAAATGAATGATCAATACCTCTTTAAACTTAAATCCCTCGCGTGAACGCAAAGGTAACTAATTCAATTTTAACATCATCGATGGTTAATAGAATTGATAGTTGTGATCGATGTGTAATTAACATAGATGTTTTTTAAATCCAGAGCTTCGATGTCTAGAAACACTGATGTTTTATTGGCGATGTCGCTTTCCATTTGTCTAAACATAACAGAGCTCCAGTAATCTGACCTTGTAATTTAAGTATTGAAGGTGATTGCAAATGAAGTACGATTCTAATTTTTATAGTAAACCGAAACTGGCCACTCAGCCGTTGCTGTTAAATTACAAAAAATTTGAAAACAGAAACACGATAGAGTTTTGACTTTCTTTTGGGATCTTGATTAATTTCCCCCACGAGTTCTGGAATTAAATAAACTCAATGTCTTACGAAGTGATATGATGAAATGTAAGATTTAGATATTATGAAGAGGAATATTTGTTTCCTTGTCTCATTTACATTTCATCAAAACATTTTACTTCTCGGGGGAGTAAATGGCCTATAAACAGGTTGCAATTCACGATTTAGCATAAGAGATTGAATGCAATCACGTAAAAAATTTAAAATATGGCTACGTTTTTTCTGATTTCTCACTTAAGACTATTTCTTTATCTGCCTTTCATCGGTTTGGAAATTGAACTCAGAGAGTGAATGTGGAACTGACTCGTAGGCGCAACTTTACTTGAGTGACGCATTCCTAAACATTTCTCAACGGAATGTGTCTGACAATAAAAATTACAAACTTCAAGGGCACATAGGGAGGATCGAAGGTAATCACTTTACGCCAATGAACATCTGGCGAAAAGTTTCGTATAACGAAGTTCCAAATGTGACATTTCCTGTGATTGATAGGCAAATCATCTTGCGTTAGTGATTGGCAGGTACATGAAATCTCTTTCGCTGCGTTAAAGCATGTAACTAAGATACACCGGAGCAAGATGAGTCACCTACACATGAGGGAAATGTTACATGCGTAACTTCCTTAAACGAGATTTATCACCACACGTTCGTTGCGGAAATATATCATCTTCCTCCCTCTACATGACGTAGGAGTTGGTGACAGTTATTCTGAAACTTTCTGGACATGGATTGCTTTACCTATATGACGTGACACCTTTTGACCGCTGACCACGCTCTGATACTAAGGACATTTGCCACAAGTAAATTGTCTGACAGGTGCGCAACTGTTTTTCCTCCATATATCCTTCTTGTCCTAATTTATCTCTTTGGTACCATGTTTTTTTTGTTTGATTTTATTTTCTTGCCGTGATACGTCGGTGTCTCTTCCACCCAGTGCCAGCGCATCCATTTATCAAGTGCGTCGTGTCTTTGCATCGAGTTCGCTCGCTCGTCACATCGATGTTTGCAGTCCATCGCCAAGCCGCGTCATTGCGGAGGCCGGCAGCGAGCACCACAGGTGGTCGGGAAAAAATCCTCGGCGCTGCAGCGGCGAGGCCGTCCATTAGCCGCGACGCCTAATCCCTCCCCGCCCCCACGCCTCCCGCCCCACCCGCCCCGCCCCTCCCAGCCGCGCCCCGCCCTGCCACGCCTCGTGGCGCACGGGCCGGAGCCCGGGCAGCGGCGCGGCCCCGAATAATCCCTGCGATTTGTGGACGTAGCCCCGGCGACGCCTGAATCTGTGCGGAGTGAAATGGATCTGCTTTCTTTTTCAAGAGATGCAACTACCGGCAAGGGGGGCTCGGGGCATCAACTGATGTCACTGCAATATCTCTGACCGAGAGGACTGGGGTTCGAGTCCCGATGGTGAAAGGATTTTCGACTCTAGTAGCTCGTCAGTTAGGTCGAATTCTGCCACTGCCTGATGGAGAATTCTAGCGGCCGGCTCCTCTGATCGTTGGGTCTATCATCGACTGCCAGTACAAGGCGACTTCTGTAGCAGTACCTTAACATTAACATTAATTTTTTATTTTTTTGTATTATTCTTATAATCTTATATTAAGTTTAGCTTTAGCATAAGGTTAATACATTAATTTTATAAAATTGTATTCAATAATGTTGTTTGATGTTCATTTTGTATATTTGTTGTATATATGTAGTGGTTTGATGTTTGTTTTATGTAGATTAATTGATTGGAAAACGCTACCACCGGAATTATTCCATGTATCCTAAGTAGCGAAATAAATATTCTATTCTATTCTAACAAACGTGGTTTTTTCTTTCCTCTTCTTTGTCCCCTCCTGTACCCTTGCATGTACTCACACTTACATACACTACATTACATGCACTACACACCATGTCGGGAGATCAGTCAGGAGTTTAGAGCTTGTCGCGGGTGGTGTCACGCTGGTGGGAGATACCTAGTTGGAGAAAATCTCCACTTGTTTTTACTTTGCCGCTACCGCTCACCCAGTAGAAAGAAAATTACGTAAGACTGCGCGAAAAGTTATGGCCTTAAGTTATGGTCCTGAGGGCATTCCCATGGTCCTCTGCCTATATCATCCACCCCGGCGTAACGCCTTTTCTACCCCTTTTTGCGCCTCCATTTCCGCCTCCTTCCACAGATGAGATTGATTGATTGTTCGTGATTCTGGGCTCGTCAACTCCTTAAGTCATTAGTCCCATAAGTGTAGTGTGTGCTTTTTCTCGGGAGGTGGCGGTGATCTTTTCCACGCTGAATGGCGAGAACCGATCTACCGTCGACTAGCGGGTTTTCCCCTCAATCAGGTATCTCCCACCAGCGGGATACCGCCCCCAATCGGGACATGCTCTAAGCTCCTGACTGATCTCTCGACATGGTGTGTAGTGCATGTAGTGTAGTGCATGTAAGTGTGAGACATGCAAGGGTACAGGACGGGACAAAGAAGAGGAAAGAAAAAAACACGTTTTTTAAAATCCTGCTACAGAAGTAGCCTTGTACTGATAAATGATAGACGGGACAAGATCTAAGCTCCCGACTGGTCTCCCGGCATGTGTGGCAATGTAGTGCATGTTAGTGTAACGGATGAAGATAGGACAAAGAGGACAAAGAGCGCGCGGTCCATGGCGCGGTTTGTTAGGGTACTGCTCCGGCGTTCACCTGGTGTTGATCGAAGAAACCACGGAAAACTACCGATCAGAGCAGCCGGTCGCTAGAATTTTCATTCAGGCAACGACTGAATTCGAACTAGCTGACAAGCTAGTGTCGAAAATCCTGCCGCCATCAGGACTCGAACTTAGAACCTCCCGGTTAGAAGGACTGCAGTAACATCAATTGATGCCCTGAGCTATCTCTCCCGGTCCAGAGACGAGTCTTTCTCTTGTTCTCGTGCAAATGCACGCCCTCACGCTCCCTCTGGCGGCCTCCCGCCACTTCCCGATCAGCAGATCGCCTCGCCTCGCCTCGCCGCGCGTGCGCTCTCTCCCTCCTTCGCCTCCCCAGCCTTCCGCCCGTCAACCCTCTCCGCACTCCCCCACCCCACCCTCGCCACCCCCCCCGCCGGTGGCACCTGCCGCGCGCTGCCGCGTCTCCATGGCAACGCGCCGCAAGGGAGGCGCCAGCGTCTATATTCATAGCGCCGCGCTGAAAATCTCGCTGAAATCCGACAACATTGAAAGCGGGTGCCTGGCGGGGGGAGGGGGGGGGCAGGGGAGCAGCTCGTCGCCCGCAGCTGTTTGCGGAGCCTCAAGTGCTTCTGCGCGAGCGGCGCTTTTCACTACACGCGCTGCACCCGCGACTCTCGCTGCTAATTATTTCTCTGAGTTTTGCGCACTGAAATGCACTACATATTTATAAAATGTTATGCAATCACTAACTATTTGAAAATACTAAATTATCCAAACACAGTATCGATAATCTGTAGTTTTGTTGTCTTTTTAGCCCTGTGGAAGGAATTATTTATTCTGAAATATTGGCATAATGAAATAGTATTTATTCACCTTAACCACCATCCACCATCATCATTCACCACCCCCTTATGTGCGTATGAATATCTTCGGTCTAAAGCCGTGAATTTCATGTATCTTCAGCATTGATAATGTTTTAAATTTTTGTATACTGTAAGTCAAGGGTTTGGAAATCAAAGTTTCTTGCAGAATGAAGTTAACTGATAAGATGAGAAAATCGATGATTTGGAGCTAGTTTGTATGATAATGAAGCAAAGAAATTAAGAAGGTAAAATAAAAGAACGAAATATACAGGAGAAAAAACTAAAACCAAAAAAAAAAAAAACAATTTCAAAGGAAGAAGAATATTTAAACGTATTTTTCTGTGCACACGTTTTAGAAGTATATCTGTCTGCCTCGATACCTCCACGCTCCATTTCGAATCCCGAACAATCCCTTTCTAACAGAATTCAGGGCGTTCGAATACTGAGCGGAGATAGTGACGTATGTTCACACAAAGAAGGCGTCTTTTGTTTTTGCAAGAAATGTTTTGACATTAAAAAGCGGAAATTGTGGGAAATTATACTCAGACTAAAGGTGTTTTTATGGAACCTCGATGCCAACTCGAAATTGCAAAGGGAGCGTCATTTCAGGGGTACAGTGCGGTTAGGTTGCGATAGGTGATAATCCAAATCATACTCTTTGCCTCTTACTATCCTTAGAAATATTTATTAGTTTAATCACTGTTTTTGCTATGGTGATAGTTTATGCTATGCTATCACCGTATTGTTCGTCACCGTAAAGTTTTTCAACTGCGCTAGCAATATCGTGTTGCACATTGTGCACGTGTGCACATTGCACAATGTGCACATTGTCCGGCTTAAGTCCGATGGAGGCTTTGAAGCTGTTCCTATTTTGGCATATTTTAGATCTTGTGAATATAAACCAAGTAAATCGGGAATCAGCCAGATTCTGACTTTTCGTGGACGAGATGAATATGTCGTTACATGTGAGAAATTACTTGATGTACACAAACGTTTAACCGTCTAGCTCAGAAAAACGACGGTTTTCACCACACCCCCCGACCGCGACTCTCTTGTGTTATCCGAGTTCCCTGCCTCTTCCACCCGCACGCAGCCTCGCAAATGTCGAGCGCCTCATGGGGAAAATGTGGATTGCTGCGGCTGCGGCACGGCACGGCGCGGGGGTGGGTGCTGGGGTGGGGAGCGACCGCTTCGAGCCCCGCCCCTGGCTCCCCTGCGCGCGAATGCAGCCCCGCGCGCGGGGGCGGGGGTGGGGGCACCGGGCGGAGATGCGCAGAACGGATGAGAGCAACAGCGCACGTGTGGGTGTTCGTCGGGCTCGTATTGGAGCGTGCGAGGATGGGTCGAGCAATTGCATCGGAGAGGAGATGGCAAGGGGTCAGAGAGGAGTCGCAGTGGGGTCCAGAGGGATCAGATCGGGAATAGATGAGAAGGGTCGGATAGGAGTCGATAATGGTCGGACCGGGGTTTGAGAGTGATCAAAGAAGTGTCGAGAGGGAACAAAGAGGGGTCGGAGAGGGAACGGAGAGGGATCGGAGAAGGAACAGAGAGGGGTCGGAGAGGGAACGGAGACGGATCGGAGAAGAAATAGAGAGGGGTCGGAGAGGGATCGGAGAGGGGCCGCAGAGGGATCGGAGATGTGTCGGAGAGGGGCCGGAGATGGGTCGGAGAGGGAACGGAGAAGGATCGGAGAGGGGTCGCAGAGGGAACGGAGAGGGGTCGGAGAGGGGTCGGAGATGGGTCGGAGAGGGAACGGAGATGGGTCAGAGAGGGGCCGGAGATGGGTCGGAGAGGGAACGGAGGTCGGAGAGGGAACGGAGATGGATCGGAGAGGGGCCGGAGATGGGTCGGAGAGGGGCCGGAGATGGATCGGAGAGGGAACGGAGGTCGGAGAGGGAACGGAGATGGATCGGAGAGGGGCCGGAGATGGGTCGGAGAGGGGCCGGAGATGGATCGGAGAGGGAACGGAGGTCGGAGAGGGAACGGAGATGGATCGGAGAGGTTCCGGAGATGGGTCGGAGAGGGAACGGAAGTCGGAGAGGGAACGGAGATGGATCGGAGAGGGGCCGGAGATGGGTCGGAGAGGGAACGGAGGTCGGAGAGGGAACGGAGATGGATCGGAGAGGGGCCGGAGATGGGTCGGAGAGGGAACGGAAGTCGGAGAGGGAACGGAGGTGGGTCGGAGAGGGGTCGGAGATGGGTCGGAGAGGGAACGGAGGTCGGAGAGGGAACGGAGTTGCGTCGGAGAGGGCTGGCAGTGGGGTGGGGGCGCAGAGGATTTAGAGCAGATGGCAGCACCCGGGTAGAAGCGGGCGTGTGGGCGTGGCTAGCGTGTGCGGAGCGGCGGTGCAGAGTTGACGCGTCTTCATCGCCCCGCCCTGCGCCATGCTCCGCCGCGCGGGGTCATCGCGCATAAATTCGCAGACGTAATGGAGATGAATAGGCGGCCGTCGCTCTGCTTAAACATTTTGCCAAAGGATTAATTACGAGGCTTCCGCGGACAACAACGCCCGCAGCAGCGCACGCAACTAAATCAATTGTTTTCGCTCGCCGATGAAATAACTCGGAACGAAATCCGCCAACTTATCACACAAAATCATCTGTGAGCCGTGATTTGCAATTTATGAAGAACAAACAGTAGACACGCTAGTGATGGCAGTGAATAATTTAAAATTGGTTCGTAACTCGTAAGTTTTCTACACTGCAGGAAAGTGTTAAATAACATTTGTGTAAAGTCAAATAATTGTGTTTCCTCGTTCATTAACATAGTGCTAATAAAGATGTATGACGTTGTAAAATATACCTCGAATAGATCGTAAAAACAGCAAATGCACATGTTTTATAAAGCTCAAATGTTTGTATATTTGTGTTGAAGTCAGTTAGATACTGAAGGTAATTACGACACAAGACACATATTTTAACAAATGTCAAAGATTATGTAAGAAATCCCTGAATGTCTTCTTACATCCTTTAAATTGTGAAGGAGCTGTAGTATTCATCTTTCGTATTTCCTCCTTAAATTTCACATGTCCTTGTGAACCGAAAGAAGAGAAAATTCATTTTCCTTTCATGTAGGTTTTTTTTCTTAAGAATGAATCACTTCCTATTTCTAATACGATTTCCTAAAGATTTATTATTTATTCACTACACTACATAGAGTTAATTTTACTACAGTAAATGTTAAAGTACAAATTCAATAATAATTTGAACAAAGCGAGCTTTGCGGCTTAGAGGCCCCTTTCCGCCGACAGGATGCGCTTTCGAGGGCGCGATCCCAAAACCCGGCCGCCCGCTGGACGGTGAACGGAGCGGCGCCAGGGAAGATGACGGCCGATGTAGATTAATCATCCGGGAGACGCTAATGTGACGCGCTGTCCAATGGGGCGCGGATTTGAGAGTAATGAAGAGGGCGCTCCACTTGGGAGGAGAGAGCTGCCTGTCGCCACGGGCTTTTGCTGCACGAATAGGAAGCCCGAAGGGCCCAAAGGCTTGCAATTTGACCTTCCTCATCGCCGTCATGACGAAATGGCTTCCTCCACGTTTGACGAGATGGGCCAACGTTAGCGAAACAAAGAGTAAAATTACAGTAGCTCAGAAAGTGTGCGATTGTGTAGTTTCACGAGTTTGTGGTTCGCTAACGAATAGGTTCAGACAATTTTTTTTGTCACAAACACAGTAGGTAATGTCCCAAGCATGTAATGCAGGTGCACTTGGATATGGCGAGGAAATCTAATGAAAGAAAATATATGGAACTGGCAGTCGTGGAAAGATGTTTTAAAACAACGTAGAGTTATAAAATCTAAAGAATACATTACAATATAAAAACACCTGACCTTTTATTATCATATAATTACCTTCAAGTTATACTTGTAAGCATTTAACATTGTGTCATATTATTAACATTGAAATCTGATTAATTCTCGAATTGGTCGGAATTTGCTCACGTTATCCAAAATGGGTGAATGAAGTTAGAAGAAGGAAAACCTTCGAAGCATATTTCCGACTTATACTGACTGAAAAACACGTTAGCCAACCCGAGGTAGCTACCGGTGTGTGGTAGTGAGTGTACATGTGAGTAAGTTAGGGGCGAGGAAAGAACAAGGAAGAGGAAGGAAAAATCGCGCGAAGCTTATGGCCCGTTTGTTAGTGTAATGCTCCGGCATTCGCCTGTGCTGATCCGAGTAACCACGGAGTATTACTGATCAGAGCAGCTGGCCGCAAGAATTCTCCTAGAAACAGCGGCTGAATTCGACGTAGCAAAGTAGCAAGTGAATCACCGTCTAGACTCGAACCCGAGGACCTCCTGGTCAGAGGATCTGCAGCGACATCAATTGAGGCCACCTTTGCCGATGGGCTTCGTCAAGAATCGAGCCGCAGGAGCATCCGTACGGAGGCGCTGGCGGGCGACAGTTGACCATCTGAACGGCGGGAAGCAGGGATATGACATCGATATCGATGTTTTGATGAGTTCGATGTTTTTATAAAAACGTCAATGTTTTAAACATCGATCTAGTGAATCCGAAATTTTTGAACCTCAATGTTTTATGCTCGATATTTTTTTCGATTTTTATTTTATTTATGGACGAGGAATTTCCATAATCACAATTTTGTTCAAAATTAAAACATCGATGTTAATAAAACATCGACTAAAACCATGGACGTTTTTAAACGAGGTTTTAACTTAACATCGATATTTTACTTTTGAATATAGATTTTGCCAAGCATTGACGTTCAAAATGATCATGATGTATTTCATTCGTCTTTCATCGTATTTTTTTACATGGAGAAGCGATTTTTAAGTTTATTTTAAGTTAAAAACATCGTTTAAAAACGTCGATGTTTAATTTTGAACATCGATGTTTGGCAACATGGACGTTGTTGACGATGTCGCATCCCTAGCGGGGAGGCGGCGCGCGCGCCGCGCTGCGTCATCAGAAGGCCATCAGCCGCCGCCCCGCGCCGCCCCGCGCCGCCCCGCGCCGCCCCGCGCCGCCCCGCGCCGCCCCGCGCCGCCCCGCGCCGCCCAGCGCCGCGCCGCGCGCTCTGCCTGCTCACTGTTCCGGGAAGCGGAGCGCGGGCCGTCACGCGGAGGCCCCCGGCGCGGGAAGCGCGGCGCCGCGTCGTGCCCGCGGCCGGCCTCGGGGGCGGGGGCGGGGACGGGGGCAATACACGCGGCGACAGCGGCCGGGCAAGAGACAGTCCTGGCCAGCAGTGAGAGGAAGGATTGGGGAAATCGCGGGTGGCTGGAAGGCGGGGGGCAGAGGCGTATCTAGGGTATGGCAGACATGGCATGTGCCGTGGGCGCCACTCACAACGGTCGCTATTCAGGACATACCCGCTGCAACAAATAATAACAATAACCCTAATTTGAAGTAACGTGACTGGAGCGCAAATTCTATACTTGCCAGGGGCTCCTGATTACCTAGCCTCTGGCGGGAGGGTGAAGTTTTCTCACCCTATGTAAGGAAGCGTCAAAGCGTATGTGGTGACCAAGGCCCAAAGAGGTCCATGTATTAGTTTTAAGTTTAGAATAGTAATTCGTTTATTTAAAATAAGCTCTACTCAAGCTTCTCAAGCCTAATCGGCAGAAGCAAATGTTCCCCTTTAATTAAATAAATCCCCGCATCTCCAGGATCACTGGAGAAGGGAAAATGGAAAATATGTGGTGAGGAGCGTAAGAAACAAGCTGAATGGGCCAAAAAGAGGCAAACGACGAACACGTGAAGGAAGAGCAATTGTGGATGCCATTAGTCTTGACGTGGGCATGGTCATTCTTTCAACCGTATACTCGCTCAAAGAGGAAGATACTTTCTTCTGGATTCAGTACTCGTTTCAAATTGTACTGGAATGACAAATACATGTTTTTCACGAAGAAATTTTTTAAAATTCTTTTGTGTTTTTGATGAAACAAAAAATCTGAAATTTCTGGGAAAATCTGAAATGGAAATTACAGAAAAATGATTATTGTATATAAACCGATATTATGCAAATATGTATTTTTTTCTGAGTAAGATTCTAAGGGTAAAACTGGAGTGCTAAATAGATAGATTGATTTTTGTCTTTGGAAACATAATGTACTCTGATGATTGTTTTTAAATACAAGGAAGGAAAACGAAATGATGACAGCCCTAGAAAGAGAAAATCGGGCGCAAACGCGTTTATTGAATTGTATCGCGCAGGGTGTGATTTGCGAGTGAATGGTTCCTAAAACACACTGTTATTTCCGGTGCCCTGTAATTTGGGCTTCCTCGCGCGGACAGCTGCGGACGGCGAGGGCCCTCATCAGCGCGTCATTAGCAAGGCGCCTCATCCATCCTCGTGCGGGGCCCCTCATTTTCCCGTCGGGGCGACACGAGGCGCCTCCGCTCGCGCTGCGCCCCCCGCAAGCGCGGGGCCCGGGAGCACCGCCCTAACTGGGCCAGCGCCCAACCCTTTACCCCTAGCTTCTCAGCTAGGTCGAATTCAGCCGCTACCTGGAGGAGAATGCTATCGGCCGGCTGTTCGGTAGTTTTCCGTGCTTTCTCCGATCAACGCCAGGCGAATACTGAAGCAGTACATTAACAAACAGCCCACGGACCGCGCGCGATCTTTCTTTCCCGTTCCTTGCCCTATCCTTACCCCTTACACATACACACACACACACACACACACACACACTTGTATGCACTGCACTACCACACATGCCGGGAGACCGTTCGGGAGCTCAGAGCTTGTCCCGGCTGGGGTGGTGCCCCTCTGGTGGGAGAACCTGGTTGGGGAAACCCCTTTAGCTGACGATCTGTTTGCGCCGTATGTCAGCATCCAATGGGAAAGATCACCGGCTCCTCCCGAGCAGAAACATGCCCTACACTTTCGGGACTAATGACCTTAGCCGTTGACGCGCCCACAATCACCAATCAATCAATCAATTTACGGACTAACTAGCCATCTGTGCAGCCGGCTGCCAGAATTCTCCTGCAGCCTGATTCTGATTTCGATCTATCTACCTATCCAGTGTAGAAAATCCACTCCCTAGGAACTCAAATCCTAGGGAGCTCCGATCCCGACGCTGTAGTAGCAACAGCTGTTCCTCTGAGCCTTTTCAGCCAGTGAGGTTGTTGGGATGCAAGTGGAAAATATTCCAGAGAGACCCTTAGAGATTTGCGAAGTGATTGTGAGCGAGGGATCAGGTCGTTCGATGCCAGGTCTGCCACTTCCTGCAACCCGAGCGCGCGAGAGGGCAGGTGCAGTAACTGCCATCAAACGGACGATCTCTTCCTCCGTGGGACAGCACCACGCGGCGCCCGTGGGTAGACGAGACACAGGAGAAGTTCCGAGGACTCAACTGGACACGTTTCTGACTTATTTATGAAGTTGTATTTGAAATCAAATGCAAGATACAGAGTGGAGGGTTAAAAATAAGAGAGGAGGAGTTATTATTAATAATGTAACTTTTAACGTCTATACTAATGCAATTGACAAAAAATACCTTGAAGCAACGATGTTTCCTACGTCTCCCAGGACAAATTTGTACATGTTAATGACGGCACATTTTAATGGTGAACGCGTTCATGAAAAATAAGATGAAGTGTTTGATAGACGTTTCGCTATACAAGTTTCATTTTGCTATTGGAGAGTTGAGTTGTGAGTAATTTGTAGAGGGACCTTTAATATACGGTAAAATTTATCCCGTGGAGAACAGATTTAGAGCAGTGATTCTTCTACTTACCCAACAACTAATATCAAGGTTGGCTGTTTTGTTTGGTTAGACACTAATAACTCCTTCCTCTATTTATTCATTATACGACTCTTTGTAATTAATTAGCAACTTCATCTTGTTATAGCTTCAGGTGAGATTCAAGCTGATATTTTGATCTTCATGCAATGGAATCGGATTTTTATACCTCTTATATCAAGATCTTTCCATTTCTGGAATAGACACAATTATTAAGAACAAGTTTTATGAAGAACGTGTTTTTAAGTTCCTAAAAGAATTTTCCAAATAATAAAACGAAACTAAAATGTGTACAAACGTGTTAAGGTTAAACTCAACATTCCATAATAAAATGAGATTCTTAATGGGAGTGAAACGTCAATTAAAAAAGTTTGTTACGTTAAATGGAATCATGTTATTCAGTTGTATGATACGTTACGTTAACACTCGAGTGCCCCACCAAAGGAAAGTTCTTAATCAGCAAGATGGTTGTCAAGTGACTCATCTCTCGCCTCTAAAAACATCAAACGATTGAATCACCTGGAACAGTTACAGTTGCGTAAGCTACGGCGACCGGCGTCTGTGGTCTTGGCTGTGCGGGACGGACCGCATCTCCGTCGTTCGCTGACGTTCCGGCTGTCTTGCGGCCTTCTTCGGTTGATTGATTGATTAGTAATTCCGGGTGTGCTAATGGCATTAGTACCGTAAGTGTAGTGCATGTTTCGTCACGGACTGTGACGGTGATTTTCCTCCGCTGGGTGGTGAGATCCGCTGCCGACCTGTCGGCCAGTTCGCGGAATTTTCCCCAACCAGATGTCTCTCACCAGCGGGGCACTGCCTCCGTCCACAAGCTTCTGTATGGTCTTACGACAAGTACGGTGGTGTAGTGCAAGTAAGTGTATGTGGGTGTAAGTAAGGGAGTAACGACAGGGCAAGGAAGGAGAAAGAAACATCCGTGGCTCGTTTGTTAGGGTACTGCTCGGCCACTCGCCTGGTATTGTTCGGAGAAATCAAGGAAAACAACAGATCAAAGCAGCCGGCTGCTAAAATTCTTCTCCAGACAGCGGTTGAATTAGCTGCCTGGCTAGTGTCGAAAATCCTGCAACCGTCGAGATGGAACCGTAGGACCTTCCGGCCAGAGGCACTGCAGTGACATCAGTTGATGCCCTGAGCCACCTTTCCTGCCTTCTTCCGTGGATAGTACCTACCGTGCCTCCGACTGGCTGGTCGCGGGTAGCCAAGGTTCAATCAATAACTGTTATATAATATAATGAGCAGAGTTAAGCAAGGAACTGAACAAATGCATACATTTCCAAGCTCAACGATAGTGATGTCACCGCCTCTCCCGCGCTCGGCGACGGGCCGGGGAGCCAAGGGTTGGGGGCCGAGGGCCGCGGGGGGGGGCGAGGGGGGCGCGGGCGTTCGGGGAAGCGGCGCCGCCACGCGTGGAAGCGTCCGCGTGCGGCGTCGCGTGCGCCAGTCACGCCGACAAATTGCGCGTCGTGCGCACGCGCATCCGCCCACCCCCACTCTCCCTCCCCTCCCCTCCCCACCCTCATTCCAACGCCGTCGCCCTGACTGCGGCGCAGTCTGGCACTGGCAGACGTTCTCTTCCCCAGGGCTGTTTAAGTGCAAGATTTCGGACCAAACTCCCCGCGTGCTTGTTCCCTTTCACTACACTAGACCCCTTTACCCTCTTGTTCTTTCTACAGGCAATGCGAGCAGCCTGCCCTCCCCTCACGTTTGAGTGACTCGACAAGTAGATGGCCCCACCGTATACCCGCAGATAAGCGCTGGCCCAGGGGAAGGCGTGTGGGCCTTACTTTTGACCAGTCAAAGCACTGAAACACTGAAAACACTGAACCTTATTCCATAAGCCCACATCAGTTTAACCATAACGGTGAAAATACTGCGCAAGTCAGCTACAAGCTCATGAGAATGCATTGTCCTGGAGATTCTTATATTGAAAATGACAATTTCATACACCTTTTGCATTTTTGGAGAACATACACTATGTTTTTTCTTCTATTTTAACTTCAAATTTGTTCCATTATTTTTCTTCATTTTTGTGATACTTTGTCAAAACTACTGCTTCCCTAGTGATCATAATCTTAAAATCTCGTTTGGGAATTCTAGTTACTCTTCTATTCACTCAGATTATTTTTAAAAAAATACGTGTGATTACTTAAAATTTACAAATATTTTGAATCACGCCACACCTTCAGAAGCTTTTAATTACATAACTTTGACAAACCCAATACAAATTTTTATCACGCTCAGTTTTGCGTGTTTGCTGGGAAGAAGGTTTGCTTCTGATGTTATACCAATGCAATTCTAAAGATAAAACATTAAATGAATGAATTATTATGGCACCAGTCGTAATTATTAAAGGGGAAATGCAATGAAAAAGAAAATTGGTAATTTTTCAATGTGTTTTCGCGTCCCAGTAAATTGTCTTGTAGCCACTTTCTTGCAAGTTTTCTACAATTTCAGATAAAAATAGGTCAAGTTCGCAATGAACATTCTATTTTTATCTAATTGAATATTATATCTCAGCACAATGGCAGAAAAGTACACAGGCAGCAGATGAGAATGCTGTCATCCAAAAGCCTCGCATGAGAAACGTGTGTCCACGTGCTCTGGAATGCGCATTCGTTGCAGCGCAGCTCCCTCCGTTCAGCTGCAGTGGCTCCACCCTCAACGCGTTCAATAGGTCACTGGATTAGCAGCTACGCTTCGGAAGGCCCTTTGAAACCTAATTACACAGCTAATGCCATTACCAAGTTAATGAGTCGCCGACAGCATAATTGCTCCCAGAGACAAATTATGGTGCGCCGCCACTGGCCGGCCGCGTCTCCTTGCCCTCCGCCCCCCCCCCGCCCCGCCGCGCCCCGCCCCCTGCCCGCTTCCTTGAGACGCACTCACCGTTCCGCTCCGCCCGCGCTTTCCACTGGCGACCCCGGAAGGACGCGGCCGCTGCCCCGGGCCAGCGCCTGCGCCCCCGCGCCCGCAACCCGCCCCGCCACGCCCCCCCCCGCGCGGAGAAAGTCGTGGGGCGCAGGAAGGGCAATGGTCGTTAGTGATCCCGGACACAACAACTAATAGACTAGTGTGTCCCGTAAGTGTAGTGCATGTTTTTGTTCGGAAGGTGGTGGTGGTGGTGGTGGTGGTGGCGGTGGCGGTAGCGGTGGCGGCGGTCTTGCCCGCTGAATGGCGAGATCCGGCGCTGTCCTGCCGTCGGCTAGTAGGGTTTTCCCCAACCATCTCCCACCAACGGGGTACCGCTGCAGCCGGGACAAGCTCTAAGCTCCGGAATGGTCTCCCGACGTGTGTAGTAGTATAATGCATGCACTGTGTGCGTAAGTAGGGGTGAGTTTAGGACAAGGAAGATCGCGCACGATCCGTGGTACGTTTGTTAGAGTGCTGCTCCGGCATTTGCCTGTTGGTGATGGGAGAAACCACGGAAAACTTCCGATCAGAGCAGCCGACCGCGAGTTCTCCTCCAGGCAGCGGCGGAATTCGACCTAGGGAGAGCAATGGAGTGTGCGCGGAAAGGTGTTGCGCGAATGCACGTGGAGACTGAGGGAGGGAGGGCGGTGCTGTCCGGGAGCATTCGGCGGCGAAGATCGAATCCGCAAACAGGAGAATGGGAACGTGAAGCGCAACAAAAATGAATGACGTTTCGCCAAAAACGTTTCTTTTTACTTTCGGAGAGTTCACTTGTGAGTAATTTGCTCAGAGAGCAAATAATATACGGTAAAATGTATCCCGTGGAGGACAGATTTGGAGCAGTGATTCCTCTATCGACCCGCGTAGAAGGGAGAGACATTGAGATGCGAGAAGTCAGTAGAGGACGTAGGAGAAAGGAAGAAGCGGTGCTGGCGGCGGAGAGGAGAGCTGCGTGAGCCAGATGAGAGGCCATGACGAGAGAAAAGGTGGCCGGCGCTGCGAGGGCGGAGGCGAGCGGACAAGCGACGGGTGTGGGCGCCTGCCATCAGATGAGCGCTGCCCGGAGGGGGGGGCGGGGGCGACGGGCCCCCCTGCGGCGGCGGTCGCGGTGCGCCCAGCGGGGGCCCACCGCAGCGCGCCGGCCTCCCGGCCCCCCGCCCCCGCGACAGCCGGTGGCGGCACCGCTCTGACAGGGCCGCGAGGCACGGCGGCGAAACAAGCGCCCCCCTGCCCCCCATCCACCACCCACCGTCCAACTGTCCAACGCCCACCATCCATCGCCCAACTCATACCGCTCACCATCCACCACCCACCGCCCACCGACAACCATCCACCACCCCCCGCCCATCACCAACCGTCCAACTGTCCAACGCCCACCTCCCATCGTCTACACTCCACCACCCACCGTCAACTATTCACTACCCAACGTCCACCACTCACCGTCCATCTGCCCACCGCCCAACAACCATCGCCCACCCTCCACTACCCACAGCCCGTCCTCCGCCCACTACCCGCCGCCCATCTGCCCACCGCCCAACACCTATCGCCCACCTCGCACCGCCTACCATTCACCATGCACCGCCCACCTTCCACCACACACCGTACGCCACCCACCGCCATCCACCCATCGTGCAATTGCCCACCGCCCAACGCTCAGCGCCCACCTCCCACCACCCACCATTCACCATCCACTGCCCACATCCCGCCGCCATCATCTACCACGCACCGCCCACCGCCAACCACGCACCACCCACCGCCCACCACCAATCACGCACCACCCTCCGCCCACCACCCACCGTCCAACTGTTCAACGCCCACTCCCCACCGCCCACCACCCCTGCTGCCCATCGCTCACCTCCCACCATTCACTCCACCACTACCACTCCACTACTGCCCACCGCATCCCGCCGCCCACCGCAAACCACGCTCCACCCACCGCCCACCACCTACCGGCCAACGCCCACCTCCCACCGCCCATCACCACCTACTGCCCATCGCCAACTACCCGCCGCCAACCACATACCACCCACTGCCCACCATCCACCGCGAATTCCCTCAGTCGCATTCCACTACGACTCCCTCATTGTTCGAATCATCACTTTCCCATCACGTTCCTTTAAACGTTTCCTTACAAGCATGGCCGAAAGTGATAGAAACAGAAAATCATAATAAACATACTACATAAATGAGAGCCCGGCGACCTGCCCAAGCTGTCTCCCATCTCATAAAATACAAACACAAAACACTAGCAAATAAATTAAATCGGAATATAATGTCGAATTGTCGCTGTGTTTCTGTCGGGCTAATTAGTATATTAATTTTCGAGCCAATAACATTTACCCTAAATACAGTTGGCAAAGCTCCATTTGAAAAAAAAAATAATACACCATTGGGGAAAAAGTCCAGATCTTGTACCAAGATTGTACCAAACAGAAAAACTGCAAACTGCAATAATTCCAATCATAAAAATACTGAAAAGAGGCAATTCAAATAAAGTAATGGAAATACGAACCAATACGAAACCAACCAGCAAATGAAATAGAATAAGATGTCCCTTTGGATATTCCGTGAAATAAATATTTAATGAAGACATATTAAACATTGAACAAATATTGAATGAAGATATGCAAAAAGCGTGAGAAAGATCATTTTATACCTTTCGCAATGTGATGTGCGAGCTCTGCGAAAGTCGATTGGCGGGTCAAGTGATCTCTGTTGGAAGGCGACCGCCGGCGCGACGCGACGGCCGGATGTGCTGGGCTGGGCGCCGGGGGCGGGGCGCGGGGCGAGGGGCGCGGGGCCACCTCGTGAAGCGGCCAGCGCCCCCGCCCCTGGCGGCGGCACCGCGCACTTAATGACCGCCGGGAGGGGGGGGCTCTGTAGCCAAATAAAACCACAGCGCGCTGCGAACACGATGCCGGGATGCGAACCCCAGACGCACTGCGGCGAACTCAACTCCAGTGTAGGCCCCCACTTTACGAAGCGGTTGGAAACCATTTAAGGTGACAGTACTTTTGCTCGTTATGATTCATATGTTTTAACTTGCGAAGCATGCACTTTTCTACAGATGAAGGTACCGTTTGTTTTCTTTTGTTTCCATACCTTCACAAAGGAAATTTTATCTACGAACTTGTTATCTTACATGGAAAATTGACAGAGAATTGTTTGTGCACCCCACAGTTAAAGAGCTTATTCCTCAAGTAACATATCGCAAAGAAATACAAATTTTCGAAAGGGGAAGTATTCACATTCAGCCTTACAGTTCAAGTTAGGATCAATTATTTTTGGATAGCGTTTGACGAAGCTGATACGCCATTTTTGAGCAAAATATTTGGCATGAATATAGAGAAGTGACATCATACATCGAAACACTAAACTAGAAAAGAAACGTAAATGGAAATAGGAGTCTTTGGAAATATGTTCAGTTTTTTTTTTGGTTTGTGTGCGGGCCATGTACGTGTACGTGTCATGGCTTATCAGCAATGTCCCGGTCTCACCAACATGGGTTAAGGGGGTACGTGTGGTTAGCACGAAGACAACCGCAGGCCGTATTCTGATCTTCTCAACGTGAGTAGTAAGTTGTCTCATCGTCACACAGCAACAAATACAGAGACATTGCACGGGGAACGTACACCCGACCGGGAATCGAACCCGGGGTCGTGTCGTGGAAAGCGAGCACACTGACCAATGAGCTAAACCGCCAGGGCTATATGCTGTTTGGAGGCGAAATTCGAAAGAAGTGATTGCGCGAGTGGGCACATGATGACCTCCGCCCCCACCCGAAAAGCAATTCCGTCTCGGTTCCGCCCGGGGCTTTGTTTCTCCTCGGCGCGGCGCCTGCGTCAAAGCCGCCTGTCGCCGCCGTCATGCGCAGTAAGCGAACCGCGGGACGGGGCGGGACGGGGCGGGACGGGGCGAGGCGGAGGAAATGTTAATTATTTGAGCGCCCGCCCGCCTGCGTGCGTGCGTGCGTGCGTAGGGGCGGCCGGCGCCTGACATGCCCATGCATATATTCATGCGCGCGGGCGGGGCGGGGGGGGGGAGGCCGCTAGAGCGGCTGGCGGCGGTCGAGGCGCAAACGGAAGACGGCGGCGGGGGAGTGGCACCAGTGGAGACGTGAGGAGGGGGCGCTGTACTGCCTCCGTCAACGAACTGACACCAAAGGACGACGGCTGTTCACAGAGTGGACCCGGAAAACTCAAAAATGAATAAAAATGAATCTACGGATATAACTCATTTTTTCAACTGGATTCAAAAATTTGAAATTTACTCGTAAAGTGATGTAAGATTACTGTGGAACCGCGATCACGTTTCATAATTGTTTCCAATCCTTGGTTATTTTTAATTTTCATATAGTATTTCACATTTTCTCTTCATATATTTTGGTAAGTCGATAAGTCGCAATATTCCGAGAGTCAAACTTATTCGTTTCTCCTTCACTATAGAGAAACCAACGTGTGAAGTATTTTGGCAAATTATTTGCTTTTTTGAAAAATCTGTTGAAGAAACATGAATTAACATTAAGCATGCGTGATACCGTGTACTACGATGCGACTGTATTGCATGGTACTGCAGAGGAAACAGAACATTACATTTCTGCTTTTGTGTCTCATAATTTTAATGGAATGTGAACCACTAATTATTAGATGCCCATGACAGGGTTATTTTCATTAGTAAATTAAACTAAAATAATTCTGATAATACTATAACATATTCGTCTTAGCTGTTGCCTGCTATGAATAATCGATTTTGTAAACTCATTAGTTGCCTAAGTACCTAACATATGTTTTATTTTATTTTTTACAACATTATTACAATGTACAACTTTCGTGTCCTTCAGAGTTTGATGTTTTTGCTAACATTCAACATCACAGAAGAGGCAGAATTGCGAGTATTTGTTAATGCTCTCATTCTTTTGTACCGTTATACTAAGTCGTATGAATGAAATTTTATGATTATTTCAGCATTGTTTTCTATATAAAATTCAAAGAGCTTCTTGAAAACAAAGTCAAGATACTTTTATATACTTTATTTATGACTTAGGAAAGGTTGGATACATCGGACATTAATAGTAGTAAATATATGATTTATGGAGAGATTGAAAGAATAAATATAGCATAGAAGTTTCCCGAAAGGTGATAAAACATCGCTACGACAAATAATTTATACATTAATATTAGTAAGGCAATATTTCCACAAACAATTAAATGAGACCTATTACATTGCGAAGGGCGAAGCCCGTGCTCCAAGGACCGTGTCGAGCGGGGGGGGGGGGGTAGGCGCTTCCGCGTCGGCGGTCCCCGGGCGACGCCTTAATCACCGCCGCTCGCTCTTCTGGAAAAATCTCCCGGGAGCAGCCTCGCGCGGCTCATAACGCCTCTGGACGAGCAGCATGCTAATGACGCCCCGCCCACCCCGCTCCGCCCGCCCCACCCGCTCCATCCCGTTACACACACCTCCACACCGCTCCATACCACTCCACCCCGCTCCACCTCGCTCCACCATGACCCTTTCCGCGGCATCCCTACCCGCTCCGCCTCCTCCAATTCTGTCCCGTACGTCTCTACCTGCTCTGCCCCGTTCCGTCCAGCATCGACCCCACCCGCTTTGCTTCGCCTCTCTCCGCCCCGCCCCGCCCCTCCCCTCCCAGTCTCGCCCCTCGTCCCGCTTCTGCGTTGGGGACTGATGGGGCCATTTCCAGGGAAAGGAGCGATCGTGTTTTTGAGAGGCCGGCAGTTGAGAAGGCAGTTGAGAAGTCGCACTGACCGCAAGCTCTGTGCTTAGCGCTTGGCCAAAGCAAGGAGCAGACCGACTTTGAAGTGACAACATTAGATTTTATTTTTTCGCCGTTGCTTTGTAAGAAGAGAAAGTATAGTACTCCTGCACCGGAAAACGGCGAATTTTCGACAGAAAAATTGTGAGTGCCGGGTCATGGTAGTGAAAAGATATATATCTTGTTCCTGTGCGCAATGCGTTACTTCCTCTTACTAGTTGTGTAATCAGAATTCAGATTTTGCGATCCTCGATAATGAAAATCAATTGACGGCAAAACGTCTGACTGTCCATATTTCCGTCTGGTGTCAATGCAAGCGCCTAAACTATTCAGCTGGTTTTCTCGAAAATTGATATTCCCCTATCGATTTTAATGAACTCCATTCCCTCGGAGTTTGAAACGGATATTTTGATATTGGGAGATACTTTTACATGAAGTCTCAACAACATTTTCAAAATTTTCCAAACGATGGATCCACATTTTTTTATGAAAATTTGTCCTCGGATGGCGTGAAGAACGCTTAAGACAATGGTACAGCTCTCATTTTCGTTAAAATCCCTAATTTTTCGAAAATTTCAAAAATTCAATTATTTGCGCTGTCTTCTAACATCTCGACATAAAAGATATAGATTTTGTCCTTAATTAAATCTGTTCTGTAAAGACATTTCTGTAATTTCATCCTATAAAATTATTCGAAAATATGAGTAGTTTCGAGCAATTTTGCGTGAAACGTAGGCAATTTTTAAACGTTTTAAACAATTTTTTGCAAAAACAGTTCCAATTGTTTTCTCTCATTTTTTCCTCGGATGTATCAAATGATGGTAAAAACGTTTTGCTCGTCTCGTTTCCGGGAAACCGTGCATTTTCGAAAATTGCAAACATTTAAAAATTACAAAATTGAAAATAGAGATTGTTTCTGTTTAAAAATAAGCTCTTTAAAAAGGTCATGTACAACTTTTTGAAAAAATTAATAATTTTGCGTAATTTATGCTTGAATTTTATCCAAGTTATCAAAAAGTATTTTTTTCAATAAACTCTCCAATTTTCTCCATGTAGAGAACAAGGAACGCTTCCAAGAATGGCGCAGGTCTCATTTCCGTTGTACTCTACGAATTTTCGAAACCTGCGAATTGAGAATCAATCCGAGAACGTATGTGGTGTTGTAGAGTCACTCGCTTCCTTTGAGCATGCGGGTCGCCCCAAACGGCGTGAGTGCCTCTGTGTGGCGCGCTGGACAAGGCCTCGCGTGGCGAGCGAAGGCATCTGCCGCACATGCAGCACATTAGACTCGGCGATGGCATCGAGGCCTGACAGAATTCCGATATTACAACACGGCTTTTCAAACAAGTCGACATGCTGCCTGTCAGACTAAGGAGGCAAGCCCTGTGCGGGCAGAGAGAAATGTTCAACAGCGGCCGTAAGCAACGCTCTGGGAATACTAATTGTATCTCGTTCAATACATTGCATCAAAAGTTTAGAAAAAATATTCTTATAGCAGTCATATTTAATATATACAACAAAGTTATTAGCAGAAAACAGCTGCAGTCGAGGTGCAATAGCTGTATGTAGCCTGCCGACTTGGCGGCCTGTGAGAGGGGCAGATGTGAGCCTTCGTTGCCACCCCGAAGTGGAGCTGCACCTTTGCCGGCCTCCCTCTCTCGCTCTTCTCGTCTCGTCTCGTCGCGCGGCTATTTATTCCGTCGCGAGCAAACGTGTCGCGGCAGGTTCGCCAACCGCCAATTTGGCCCCACCAATTACGGGCGCGGTGGCTGACGGATGGGGTTGGCGGGCCTGTCGCAGCCTCGCCCGGCCGCCGCCGATTGAATCATTTTTCGATTTGCTTCGCGATAATCGGGCGCTAATTGGGCTCGTTAGGTCGTGGAGGGGGGCGGGGCGAGGGGGTGGGTGGGGACGGAGGCTTCGAATTCGCTTCGTTACAGAAGCGGCGCGGGGCGGCGGGTGATCGCTCGGCCGGTGACGGCGATGACATTGCGTTGATGGTGCGGGCAACTGCAGGCGCGTCCACGCTGATGGGACAGCTGCGCCGGCCGGAGGTCTCCGCAGGAAACAGCGGCGAGGGCGCGCGCGGCGGATGACCCATGAAAAGCACGAGTTGCGCTGACAGTTCAACCGCCCCGCCCCGCCCCGCTCCGCCCCGCTCCGCCCGCCCCGCTCCGCCCCTCCCCGCTCTGCCCCGCTCCGCCCTGTCCGACACCAGATCGCCCCGCCCCGCACCGCCCATCCCGCCCGCCCTTCCCCTCCCCGTCCCGCCCCGTCCCACCCCACCCTGCCCCGCCCTTCCCCTCCCCGTCCCGCCCCGTCCCACCCCACCCTGCCCCGTGTGGGGTATTTGCGCGCGCCGCGGGCGCCGTCGGGCGCGTGGGCGGGCGCGGGGCGGGGGCGGGGGTGGGGGGCTAATGACGCATCGAGCGCCTCTCGCGTGGCCTCCTCGCGGCCAATCGCCCCTCGCGTCGCCCGCGGGCGGCGGCGGCGGCGGCGGCCGCACGCTTCCGAGAGCGAACGGCCTCATGCGCGGCTCGCGCCAATTCGACCTCTCACGAGACCACGGCATGGCGCCACGCGACTTCTTCAGGCAAACCAAACTGCAATTCACTCCGCAGCCAGGGGCCGATCATTTTGGGGGAGGGGCATGGTAGATTTTTGTTAGATAAAAAAGCATTTGTGATATAATATTGTATATTGTGTTTGTAGCGGATGTATGGTACTATACAATATTATTGTTTAAATAATGATGACATGAATAAATATTTAAATCAATTTTGCCAAATCACATGATGTAATATTGATCTCTTAAGTCTCGGACACTGATGAACTTCGGTATTTAGCTCTATTTCACTTCCATTAATATTTTTCCAGCAATTTAACACCATTTTAAATGAAATTAGTTGTATGGCAATTAAGGACGAATTCTCTGTAGTATTGTTTATAGAATGACTAACTTCGAAGTGGGGATAGTCCTGCTCTTTTCCACAGGTGACTAGTAATGTGAAAGTAATGTGACTGATTCATAATTCAAATGAAGATTTCTGAATCTGCAGCGACAAGCGACTACGACTCTCGAAACGCAGCTCAACAAAATATGCGAATTCCGTACAGTGTCACATGTTCTTCGTTTTACTTGGGGCATATTTTTAAAAAAATGTGACTTTCTTTTACAAAAGTCATGATTGTAAGGCTATAGGGAAGGAAAAATATCTAAAAGTTGCCGTTATGAATATTGTCGTAGCTTTCTTAAAATTATTACGCTACAGCATTAAACGCGATATGTGAAAATCAATGGGCTATTAGCATATCTCTTTCTGAACAGATCTTTTCCTTGAAAAATGGTCACTTTTCAACTTATATTTTTAATTAGTTTATTTTCAAACCATCATTTGGATCCATTTTTGGCCAGTTGAGTCTTGCAAAATTTTGGTAAGGGTTAAATACTTGATTCGGAAGTGACCACCTCCTGAGTCCCTCCATTTAAATCCTCACAAGGACCAGTTAATGTAACATTATTGCGATACCGCTGTCAATAATATGTTTTCAACTTATTTTTTTGAACAAAGGGAGAATGTGTAACTATCTTCGTTCTACACCATACAACGAGAAGACAAAAGCTGAGTTTTTACAAGTTTTTAAGCAACTGGGAAGATTCCAATTCTTTTTCACATTTTCTGCGTGAAGTGGCCATTACTGGTGACTTTAAGTGTCCTTATTTACGATTACACATCAAAAGGTGAATAGGATTTCTCCTTGAAGGTGATGGCATTATTGACCTGGTTTCGTGTCGGTGTCATAAAAGATTTGCCAATGCGCATGAAACAGTACCTGTGTGCTCCTCTCAAAGTTGAGTGTTTTGGTGTGTTTCCCAGCTGGTGCCGCTCCGTGTTGCGTTGAGTGTAACGTGCTAGGGATGTGACATCGATGTCGATGTTTTGACAAACATTGATGCATTCTAGAAACGTCGATGTTATAAACATCGATGTTAGAAATATCGATGTATTAAAATCGATATTTTGTGACCGATATTTTCTTCTTTTCAGATGTTTTGTTTCTGAACGAAAAATTCTGATGATCCCAGTACTGTAGAAGTTAACGCTATATGCACTACCTTCATCGACCAAACTTTCTATAACGTGTGCTGTGTGTTGTGTGCGCAGAGTCGCTGCTGGGCTCCGGCTCCGACGAAGAGGACGACGAGGAGGCCAGCGCAGCGGCGGCGGCGGCAGCGGCGGCGGCGGCGGCGGCAGGCGGCGCGGGCGCCGGGGCCGCGGGCGCGGGCGCGGGCGGCGGCGCGGGCGGCGGCGGCGGGCCCGGGGGCGGGGCGGCGGCGGCGCTGAAGGCGCACGGGGGCGCCGCCGCCGCCCACGGCCACGGCCCCGCGGCAGCGGCCGCCGACCCCGCCACGCCCGGCACCGCGGCGGCGGCGGCGGCGGCAGCGGCGGCGGCGGCGGCGGCGGCGCTGGCCGCCGGCGACATGGCGCCGCTCGTCGCGCTGCCCGACGCCAAGAGCGGACAGCAGGACGACTCCGAGGACCAAGGTGAGTCATGCGGCTCGGCTCGCCTTTGCCTCCTCGCACTCGCAACAAGTGATTACGACTTTCGCGTTTCGATTTGCAACAACAGGTGTTGCAGAAGATAATCAAACAAGCGATCTACGTTCATGAACAAAGCGTTAGTATTGATTCCGGGCGCGTCAATTATAGAGATCTTTATTCCTTAAATGTAGTGCAAGTTACGTCCCTAGAGGTGTCGATGCCCTTCCTCGTTGGAACGTTGCTCCACGTACACTACATATACTTCGGCTTGCGGGGTTTCGCCAGCTATCTCTTACAGGGCGCTCCGGCCAGCCGGGAGAGGCTCTAAGCTTCCGACTGACCTCCCGACGTCCCTGGTAGAATCAAGTGTAAATGTTTATGTAAGGGAGTAATAAAGTATAATTGTTACCTTTTGTGGGGGTACTGCTCCGGTATTCTTTTGTTATTGATCGGAAAACTATCGATAATAGCAGCGTATTTTGATGATAGCAGCGATAGATTTCATATTGCTTTTCGGGCTGACAGACCTGAACTGAATAGGCCACATTACTATAGAGAACAATAATAACTTGCTCAACTTGTGAAAGGCCCTCGAGTTGCTTGTAATATTTTAAGTGATCAATGAATTTTTGTATATTTTTTGACTTCTCCTTCGGAAAGGAATAAGCTTCTCTTGAACGACACCTATGTCTTGTTAGTCTCCACTGACGTCCTTACGGTACACTTTTCCTGTGGGTTGATGAATGAAAGTTTAAGAGATGGATGACCAGTTGAGTATGTAGATGAGAATTGAAAATGAGTGTCATGCATGAGAGGTTAGTAATTCGGGAGATCGACGTGACGAATGTTTGATACACTTGATTGTTTCGTCGATTTGCGGGATTTGGGATTTAAGCGTAGGGATTTAAGCGTAATTCTTTAAAACCTCTATGTAACTCACAAATGTTGATGACCATACACAAAGAACCCACTTCTTCACATCACTTCACTGCTCAAATGTCTGCTTTGTGATATTGCAGTCATTATATTTCTTTCTCTTTTTTTACGTTTTTTCTTAATAATTTCATATTGATGTCCAGGTTTTTACTTAAAAACAAAATGTTCTAACATAATGAAAAAATAGTGTATTTTGTCACCTTATAGCTCTGGTTTTCTGACTCCTAAAAATTTTTTAATAATGTGAATGTTTGGAGATCTATTCCCTGCATTTCTAGAGGCTCTTTCTCCTTTGTCTGTAGCTAAGATTCTTCATTTATTAGAGGAAATTCAACCTTGTAATGTTGAAGAATCAATGTCTGAAATAATAGATTGAACAGTTAATTATGGAATTATTTCCTGAACTTCCACTTCTACGACCATAACTTTCAAGAGCATTATGCAAGATCTCATTAAAAGGCTACTCATTATGCCTTCACATCCATCGGCAAAATAAACCTTGGTTTTACAGCTGGCAGCCTCCCCTGCCGCGAAATGTCTGCGTCCGACCTCGCTTGTTAACACACTTCTGACTTTTCCCATCCATCTCTTTTTGTGCAACTCGGTTGAATACGTCGGAGGTTGCGACTGCCTGTTACCTGTTTCGTAAGATCACGAGATCCGACTAGCGCTATTAAACGAAGCTCAAGTGGAGTGACGCGAGCCAACCTCCATCTGAAGGCGCGACATGACAGAAACGCCGCATTACGCGAGGCCCACACAAGCACGTCCGTCCAAGTAAGAAAATACATAAATACATACGTAAATAAAGAAGTAAAAGTCCCGAGTGAATGGATATTGCGTGTGCCGATTCAGTGCTTCGGAGGGAAGGGTCGGGTCTCTTAATTTGTGGCCAGTCTCTAGTCACTGAGCCTGCAATTCTTGACAAGTTCTGAAGAAAATACCTTTCCTATGATTATGAGTATGAGGAGGAATTTGAAATGTTAAATGTATCCTGAAGGGGGAGGGAGAAAGGAGACGGGGCGGAGGAGGCCATCCCACGCGAAAGACCGCCTCATAATGGGATGCGGGCAGGTGCCGGCGTGACGTCACCAAGATGGCCGGGCGGCGGGCGGGCGGGCGGGCGAGGCAGAGGGATTTATCGTTTCGCCCGCTTGAATACATTAGCATAAATCACAACGTATCCAGTGCGGGCGCGGTGGTCGAAGCGCGGCCTCCGCGATGCGCGTGCGGATCCTCCGCCGTAAACAAGCGGGCGGCCGCGCCGCTAGGGGCGCTGGCGTAGGGTCGTTTCCGGAGGAGGTTTCCGTCCAGGAGATGAGCAGGGCCAAGGAGGAACGTCAGCTGGACAAAGAATAAATAAACTGAGACACTGCACCTAATCTTGCAACTCTCAGCTCAACATGTGGCTTTCTTTTAAGTTTGTATGAAAATTAAGGTGGGAATTTTTCAGCAAACAACGACAATAATAATAATATTAATAATAATAATAATGTAATCATTAAAATTCTATACACATTGTCCACTGTTTTCTTACGTATTATAAGCTCTGATAACTCAAGTTTAATTCGCATCAGGAACCCATTTACAAGTAAATAACTTGGTTAAACACAAATGAATTAATTACTTTTAAAATAAATAGCTAAAATAATTAATAAATAATAAAAATAAATAATTAAATACCTTCATACAGCATAATTATCGCATTTTCACATGATACAATATTGTTGATCCATTACAAATTATTCACACATAAGTTATCGAAATTGTTAGCAGAATCATTGAGAAATTCAGCACGTCAGTATTGACTCAGTTTCATTAATTATGTAATTATAATTTAACTTCTATTAATAATTCAATACATTTTTCTACATTAAATGTGAAATAATCTACGTTAGACGGAAATTGATAGTCTCAACTTTGTAAAATAGGTGTACTAGTAATAATGTAAAGCAACCGTTCTGTACCAGAGTAGGAAGACAGAGAAGGAGGAAAGATATGCCAATGCCATAGAAAAAATGTAGATTACTCTGAATAAAAGACAGAAGTCTTAAAAAGATGAGGTTAGTTCATGTTTGCATAGGTAACTATTTAGGGTCAACAGAAATAAGTATGATTTTTTTATACAATCTTTTCTGTTTTGCAGTTGATTGGAATTATTTCTATGTTTACTTGTAGGTGTTGCACTAGTTTCTCTCATGATGCCCAAAACGTCTTTATTTTAAGAAAAATAAACAAAATGTACATTAGTACTTATTGTAATTAATTATTTCGGAGGAAATAACTTATTACGCGATTTCAATGATTTATAATTAAGTATCGACTCTTTCGGTACAATGTACTTTACAAATTATAATTAAAGTCTCGTAATGTAAATTGAACAAATAATTTAACAGAAGTGGCATTTATTCATACATTTTTCAAACGCTGACATGTAAACAATATCAGTGTTTGTAAAATGTCTAATGCAAGAATTAAAGCCGGAGTGATGCTGCTTCAACCTTCTTCCAATCAGACGTTTGCCTGTGTCAGAGCACTTCCAGGGAGCGACAAACTCCATCTCTTCGTTTCCGGTTATCCCCCACAAACAAAATCGCCTCCATGATTTTTGTAGAAAGCATTGATAAAAACGAAAAAATATAAATTTGTTTTACCAGGAAAATCAATTCAAAAGTCAATTCTAGTAGCATTTTCAAAAAAAGAAGTACTTTTTGAAAACTCAAACTCATCTGTAGAAAACATCTGACTCAGTTGACTCAATGGGTACACGGGATTCGAATAGTGAACTCGTAAAGAAAAGGGCTTATTTGATTGCCAGTCTACACTATTGTCTCGTTTTCTTTTTCTCGCAGAAAGCCGTACGAGAAGTTCACACTTCGTAAGGAGAGAATAGCAATAATTTTGAAGTTCCCTTGTTTTGTGCCATGCTATTTTTTATTGTTCAAAAGAAAAATGCTAGACTCTTTCTTATTTGTTGTTTTGTTTCGCAAAAAAATTCACATTTCTGAATGCATGTTTGAAACATTTCAGTCCAGCGATGAATTTGAAAGGAGAGGCCGTAGTCAATGCATTCGGCCACCGGAATAACACTCGCTTAGGAACGTATTCGCAAGGAGAATCTCTAACTTTGTAATTCCTCTATGAAGAAAAATTGGGGGAAAAATCAGTCCTTAGTGAATTTTGAAGACACGAATTCTCCGTCTGTATTTAAAATGCAAGTAAATTAATATGTGTAATATTATTAGAGTAAACATGGTAATTATAGGACCAGTTTAATAAATTTAAAGAATTAAAATTGAATATGCAGTTCCTCCAGAAAAATAAATATCAGTAGGCTAATGAAAGTTGTTATGATAAAGTCAGTATTGTTAATGATATTGGAAGTCAATATGTACTTTGATTTTGAAAATAAATTTTGTGTACTTTGTATATAAATTTTAAATACACTCCTATATCTTCTTCGACTTCTATATTCAAATCACATAGACCATTATATTTGAATATATTAACATATTATTACATATTAATAAATGATAGGTGGATAAAATTAAACTTCCCTACGTAAACGTGTCTATTTGCAAAACGAATTGTCGCCGATACAGGAAACTATGTGAGCGTTGTCAAGGACTTGAAGTTGAAAGTTCCATTGAAGCATTTTAAAAATGATTAATACATCTTACAATATGCATGGTTTCTGTAGACAAAAGGTCTGTCAGATTTCAAAGTGTCTTGTCATCTGTGTCCAGGGTAGCCTGAAAGCGTATGATAGCATGTTGTATAGTTACTCGCATTTCAGTACGCATACCTAATTCTAACTCTCTTGTTACGCTTCTCTTCAGATCGACGTATTGCTAATATTATCCCTAATAAACTCGAACTTTCAGGAAACCTCATTTTAATGAAAGTTAGAACACTGTGGCGAATTGCGACACCTTATGACCCATAAACTGGACATTAATCTTCCCGAGTATGCCGCACGTTCTATCAATAGGTATTTGTCTAGATGAGGCTACGTGAACAAAATTTTATTGTAACAACCTGGTATATTAAATATTGTTAACTTTTCGGAAAGCTAGTGCGGGGCCCACTGGCGATAGCGCATGGTCGCACGCCAGGTGTCTCTGAGAAGCGAGAAGCGGTTCCAGTTTGACCACGAGGTCGTAATATGTGGAAGTGAATTTATGAGTTGTGAACAACGAAAGAGCAGGCTCAAGCTCGAAGTCAATGTGGGAACTCAAGGCTAGGGTGGCTCAGCGACAACATCTGCTGCAGCGTCTTGGACGGGAGGTCTTATGGTTCTAGTCTCGACGGCGGGTAACTTTCGACACTAAATTGATAACTAAGCCTCGTGGCTAGCTCTTGGACAGCGTGCTCGCTTTCCACTACGGAGCCCGGGTTCAATTCTCGGTCGTGGGAAGACTAGAGTATGTGTTTTCCATGCAATGTCCCAGTATATGTTGTTGTGTGACGATGAAAAAATTGACTTCTCAGGTTGAGAAGACAGGAATACGGCGTGGGGATGTCTTCGTGCTAACCTCACGTACCCCATTAACCTATGGCCTCGAGACAGGGACGTCGCTTGTAGGCCTGAGCCCGTTCACGGGCTGTCGCAAAATACAGACATACAAATAGATAACTGGGTTGAATTCAGTTGCTGTTTGGAGGAGAATTCTAGAGGTCGGCTGGTCTGATTGGAACTTTGTGTTCAACATCAGGCGAATGCCGGAGAAGTATCTTATCAAACGTGTCAAAGACCGTGGCTAATATTTCTTTCCTCATTCTTGTCTCCTCATTCCCCCTTACCTACTACCCTTGTGGGAGGACCAGTAAGGAATTAGAGCTTGTGTCAACGAGGAAAGTGCTCCGTTGTTAGAGAAAAAACCTGCACATGGTCGCGTTCGGCTGAGGTGCCTCAGAGTATCAATTGATGTTTCTGGAGTTCCACCGAGCGGGAGGTTCTAGGATTCGAGTTCCGACGCTAGTAGGATTTTCGGTACTAGTTAGGTAGAATTCCGCCGCTGTCTGAAAGAGAATTCTAGTGCCTGACTGCTCTGATAGGTAGTTTTACGTGGGTTCTCTAATTAACATCAGTCGAATGCCGGAGCAGTATCCTAACAGGCCACGGACTGCGCGTGATCTTATATGCACTACATTACTACATATGTTGGAAGACCAGTTGGGAGCACAGAGCTTGTCCTGGCAGGGCCTCCCCGACTAGGGACCACCCCGACAGGGTCGGTGCTTGCTTCTGAGAGTTACCTGGATGATCCTGAGAGATACTCGGGCAAGCCTTCGTTTAGATCGGCGCCGGATCTCACCATCCAACGGAAGAAGAATATTGTCGACTCCTTATAAAACATGCATGGTACTTACGGGAATAAAGACCATAGTAGTTGACGAGTCTGGAAACACTAAATGGTCGACCGATCGATCGAAAAATCAACCGACGTGTAGGTCGGCGTCGTATCACACTTTCCAGCAGAGGAGTAACACCACTGCCTCCCCACTACAACATGCGCGACACTCACGAAATTATCGACCGAAGTAGTTGATGGCTCGTGGAAGCACTAAATATTCTGTCGAGGGAACTCCAATTCACGAACTTTCCAGAACACACCTTCCATTGTTTACTCTAGTTAGGCGTTGTTTCATGTTCCTAGTATAGCGCGCCAGAAAGGTCTCTCCGCAATGGTACCCTGCTGGTGAAAGTGCTTGCCACTGGAATTGTGTTGGTAGCACGAACTTGTAACAGTAGAGACGTAAATTGAGTACTCATCACAATCATAATAGAATGCTGGAAGTGTTGTCCCCTTCACTTGTTTTCCAGTGATTTATTTGCTACCAACATAATTGCAAGTTTTAATAGGAAGTCCTGATTCGGCTGGGTGCGGAGAGACTTTCCTGGCGCACTGTACTTTTAGTGTATTTTCTCTCGTGCGATATCGATACTTGCCTTGATTTTTTTTTTGTAATTTAAAAGCAAAACTTTAGCTGCCGAAACAAACGGGAAGTTAGTAAAAAAGCATGAAACATAGTTTTCCACGTTTGGCGCTTGAAATGTGTCCTCGTTCAGCCCTGCTACTGCCTTCAGACAACCGAAGTTCAGTCGCGCAGGCGAGAGATGAGTTGGAGATACCTTGAAAGATCTATACGCAAGTTCACTACCTCTCCAAATCTCCTAAAACAGGTATCGCCAAATCCGGATATCATTTCTTCAGTGCGGATTGGGACATGGATCTTGAGGTTAGGTCATATAATATAACTCAATTACCTGCTGGCCAATGACTCTTGCGTCTTCATTGGGGCTACAAACGACATTAGGGGTATCTAACATAAATGTATGTTACATTCATTAACATTTCATGTTAATATGTTCAAACATATGACATTTTTTTCGTTATTTTTCAAAATTACTTATGGTAACATACATAATTTATTTGCTAAATTTAACATTACACACAGTAAGGCGAAGGTTTACCAGCATATCTCACCATCTCTGAAACATTCCAACTCATTAAGTCAATTTCAACCCATATTCTACAAATCACTGTCATAACCATTGTTATTGTAATTTTTTTGGTGCAACTTCTAGTTTGTCAACTCAAATGTTGCCTATGAATCACAGATAATCTTCAATATCACTGAAAAACAATCAAGTCGGGTTTCGACATAACGCGACTGACCATTCGCTTTTGTCAGGAGCATAAACTCTGTGGCTTTCGTGTGAACGTAGCGGTCCCGATCCGCTCGTTTCTTGCATTCCCTTCGTCGCCGCAGAGCGTGAGGGAGGGTCGCCGCAACGCCAGCGAAGCTTAATTTATGAACGCGCCCCCTCGCCCTGACATTTGCGCGGCACGCGCCCCCTCCCCTCCCCTCCTCCTTCCCTTCCCCTCCCCCCATCGCCCGCGCGCCGATTCCAGGAAAGCGCCCGTCCGCCGCGCCGCGACGCCGATGGAAGCCACCGCCTGGAATGTAAAAGACTTCGGCCGCTTCGGATCCAAGCGGCTGACGAGCGTGCTTAAGGAACATGACTATGGAATAAACAACTCCCTGAGGAAACGGCTGAATCGCTTCGAAAATTCTCTGCAAAATTGAAACAGTGAATTTTCATGTACGTCTGCTGGCGGTGGACATTTACGGGAAGTAAGAAATACTAGACGTTCAGAGCAATATTAAGAAATTGTTATCTCGTGGTCAGCGCAACAGTCGTAATGGATGATTTAGTACTGACATGTACTCTGCCATGCAATGAGAAGTTCTTTCTAGTCGAAGATAAACGGGTATGACATTTGAAAATTAAAGTAACAAAAATTAATATACTGGAGAACAAAATTAATGAGTGTCGAGATAGCAACTATTAGAGAAAAAAGCGAAGGGGTAAATAAAGTCGTTTAAAAAGCAAATAGTAGGTAGATTGCCAACGATGATTCCAGATAAAAAATGTTACCAGGATAGAATAGGATGTTTGACCGACCAATCAGTGGATTTGGTTGTGGTTGCCCGTTTCCCTAGTGAATCTTTGAGTTGTAAATATCATCTAACTAGGTCGTAAAATTAATTTGCTAACTTTCTTGTATAGTTCGTCAATTTGTGCAATGTATCAGTAAGAAAATGGAAAAATGGAGAATTTGGGGAAACAATAATCAAAAGTATATAAAACGTTTTTTTAAATTTAAATTAGCGATTTTAAACGATTTGATTTAAATTAGTTCTTCCGATGCAACACCAGACGAATTCCGGATCAGTACCCTAAAAAACGGGGCCAATGACCGCGGCGCCATCTTTCCGTCCTCTTCCTCACTTTCCGTCCTGACCTCACCTCTTACACTTACATGCGCTACACTTCCACACATGTCGCGAGAGCAGTCTGGAGCTTAGAGTGTATCCTGGCTGAGGCGGTGCCCCACTGGTGGTAGATGCCTGGTTAGGGAATTTCCACGCTAGACAACGTGTAGGCCGGCTTCTGATCTTGCCATCGATCGAGAGAAGATCACCGCCTCCCCCCCCACTATAAATATGCACTACGCTTACGGGAATAATGGCCTTAGCCGTCAATGCGCCCGAGGATCACTGATCAGCCAATCAACCAAGAGGGCACATCCTTTTGAGAACAAGAGGTTTTCACTTCCCAGCTGATACTTCACTAAATGCCACTCTAATACCAAACAACACGAAAGCAATTGGCTTTTTTAGTAGTGCCTTGCTGAGGGTACATATCGACCTCATTTGCTGACGAGCGGAAGGAACATCATGTCGCGGCTTCGGCCAGACCTCTATTTACAACGCATTGGCGTCCAGACAAACATTCGTTTGCTAGGCATGAAAGTCATTTTGACAAAAATGGTACCTAGGACTTTTAGAATTTCCAGAGATGAAAATAGAGCTCCTGTATGAGGAAAAGAACATGTTTCGAAATGCCAGAATGTTGATGAATATATAAATAAAATATATGTTTTTATTGGTGTCGATTTATTGATCAGTGTTTCCGGGCGGGTCAGTTGCTAAGGTCATTAGTCCCATAAATGTAGTTCTTTTTATCTTGGTAGGTGGTACCCCACCTACACATCTTCTCCCGCTGGATGGTGAGATCAGGCGGCGATTCACTTCGGCTTACGGGGATTTTTCCCCAACGCAGATATCTCCCACTAGCTTGGCATCGCCCTAGCTGGGACAAACTCTAAGCTCGGAGAAACCAAGGAAAACTACCCATCAGAGAGGACGGCCACTAGAATTCTCCTCCAGGCAGCGGCTGAATTCTACCTAGCTATCTAACTAGTATCCTACCACCGTCGGGTCTCAAACCCTAGGTCCTCCCGGTCAGAGGCACTGCAGTGACATCAGTTGATGCCCTGAGCCATCTTTGGCGGTAAAATGGTGTCGAGTCTCAGACTATTTGGCCTGCTCTTCCAACTGGCCTCTTTCAAAATTGTATTACAATAGTAAATAATAAAGAAGAGGTTATTGAAAGAAAATACATTCGTAATGAGAGGAAAGAATTTCTCACATATGACAAAGTGGAAACGAGGAAAGAGGGAGCTGTTAGAAAAGAAACACTGTCACGAAATGTTTGTGATTAAATTTATTAACTTTAAGTTAGAGATGGATTTAAAATTAATCTGGAATATATCTAAGTGGTTTATTTGATCTCTCTTCGATATTTTACGCAATATGTAGTGACATTATCTTTGTGTGACTCATCTACTTAGGAGTAGAAGAGAATTGGAAATATAATTGTTTAACTTACAATCAATCGACTGTTAATAAGTACTATTAACTGCTACAAAGAGGTTTTGAAGAAGCTGAAATAATGTGTATTTTTGAATGAACCTAACAAAAACTACAAAGGGAAGGGCATCTCACCAACTTACAAAAGAAAAACACATCAAGTCGATAGTTCAAGCTTTCTGAGAAACGAAATACATTCATAAATAAGGGTAAATGATTTTCTGCATATTTCAGAATAATCGTTATAATGTCGTGCAGGATAGCCGAGGTTGTTAGACTGAAGTGCCGTGGATGCCTTATGCCTGAAAGGACGCTGGATCGAGTCCCGCCCGAGGCATGGATGTTTATGTGTGTCCTTCCTTATACGAGTTTGCGTGTTCCGCTATCATTACCGTTAAGCCAACGTTACGAAACCAACGTCACTTTCTGTGGTCGATGTAAGACCTTAGTAGTTGAAAGGTGACCTTAGTAAATGAGTAATAGGAATAGTCCTCGTAATAATATAAGAATGTATTATATATCTATTACAATCAATTTATGCAATTCTGACAATTTGAAATGCATGTGTGTGTGGCAGGTTCGCTGGACGGCGACCCCGAGACGCGCGACTCGCAGACGGAGAACAAGAGCCCCGACGACGGCAACGCGGGCTCGAAGCGGCGCGGGCCGCGCACCACCATCAAGGCCAAGCAGCTGGAGATCCTCAAGAACGCCTTCTCGCAGACGCCCAAGCCCACGCGCCACATCCGCGAGCAGCTCGCCAAGGAGACCGGCCTGCCCATGCGCGTCATACAGGTAACCAGCGTTCACTCGTTCATTTATTTATATGTTTCACGTCAAAGAACAAGGCACCACGACCTTATTCTTGAGGGTTCTTTACGCTGTCCGAAAACGAAGCTCGATAGAATAATTTGATGCCGTTTTTGAGAAAATTTTGGAAATGTTTTTGAGGCTTCATGTGAAGTATTCTAAAAAAAAGATATGCGTTTGAAAATTGTAAAGCCACGAGGTCATTCAGATCGATTGGGGAATATCAATTTTGAAGAAAATCGGCTGAACGGTTTAGGCGCTAGCGTTGATCACAGACGGACAGACAGGACGGACGGACACACAGACGTTTTGCCGTCAATCGATTTTTCGGTATCCAGAACCAACAAAACATGGATTCTGGACAATATCATGTGTTAAAGGATTTTTTTTCGAAATTTAGCAATAGGATTTGCCCACTCTTTCTGCACCAGAGGTTGGACTATAAGTGTTTTTCTGACGAAAGTCAGGACTTCAGCCTTCAGAAATCCCGCCCCCCGGGTGCGCCACTGTTATAGAAAAATTTTTCAAGAACGGAAAAAGAAATTCCGGTGCATGATATTTATTACATGTGGGGAAGTACTTTAGGATAGATTTTCCTGGGATTTTTTCGAAAAGTAAATGTATCTCAATGGAATTAACATTTGCTTTATTTTTTATATTGATGTTAATCCTTATGGTCCTCAAAAAATTTACTGGTTACGAATTCACTTTAGGCGCAACTAAAAGCTACATCAAAGGTTTTCATAATGTTCTATAAAGGAAATGAATAATAAAAAGCGAAAACGCTATTACCATAAACTGTGTGAAAGGAACTAAATAATCTTTTCAATTGCATTTTTGAACTGTTGGCGGAATCGATTAGCATATCAGGGAAATTTAAAAGAGGATGTTGTTCTGAAGAAATAATAATTTACAGCGTTAAAAATCCTACAATTTGCGCGTTATATTTTCTACCCCGCACAGAACATGAAATCTATGTTCTAAGACGGTCCAACATTTGCCCCCCTCAGCAGAGGACTGTTCGGAGTGAATGTGGGTCAGTCTGGCAAATATAGCCCTTTCTCCCCTGCCCCGCCCGCGCGTCTCGACGCTCGCGTGTTTGTGAGCCCGCTCGCACCACGCCCCCTCGCAAACTCCAACGGCACGGACAGGAAGCGCTTTTTAAATAGAGCAAACTTTGAAAAAGTTTTCACAATATATGATTGAATTATAAATATGATATTTTGAGAGACGCTCGCAATATCATATATTTCGTAGTTGTTTTTGTCAGAGGTTAGATAAGATGATACTTCACATAAAATTTTATTTTGTTTTGAGTGATGTGTCCTTGAGCGTCCTCCACCCTAATGAAACATATTTGTAAATGTGTTTTGTCATCGAAAATTTACAGTCCTTAAAGTTTCATACATCTGTGTTAGACACAAATACATAAATTTCCCGTTCACAGTGTAGTTTCAATAAAATAATTTAAAAGCACTCAAATTGACCGTAGGGTCTAGCTGGAACTCGCCAAATACACGAATGAACAAAAAACTCTCGTTTAAAATAACACTGCATAGAAGAGTTATTTCTCCGCCAGACAGTGGGTTAGAAACGTTTCGTGTGTTTCGTCCTCTACAGGAAACGACGTCTGGCCTATTCCCCACCCTATGCGTATTTCGCAGCTGTTGAAACGTTACCGTCATATTCTTCCCGAGAAATTTGTCGCATCTGCCGCGGAGTGCTCCGCTTTGGACCCGATGTCCTCGAGATAACGAGCCGCGCGCCCCGAGGCGCGAGGGCGCGAGCCCGCGGAGGCTTCTGGCGACGCGCCCGCGGCGGCGGCGGCGGCGGCGGCGGCGGCGGCGGCGGGGCGGCGGCGGGCGCGATGACAAGTAATTAAGGCTGCGTCGCGGTTGTCTTCCGACGCGGCAACCACCATCACTCACCCTCCCCCCCCCCCCCGGGCATGGCGCCCCTCGAGTCTTCGCTGGCGGAACAGCCCCGAGGTGGTCCCCGGCCCTCCTACCACACATTAAAAACAAGCATTGCGTCTCTCTCGCCCGAACAATAATGGATCTATTTATAGTTCCCCGCCTACCAACTACTTATGGATTAAAGAGAAAGTATTGTAATGCTGCAACGCAAAGTGTTGATTTTCCGTCAGAAAAACTCATATTGCCCATAATACGAGCCAGCTCTGGTAACGAAAAGTTGGATAAATCATGTTCGTAAATACAGTACTTCTTGTTCTTATATATAGATATAGTATATGATAAATAATTTGAGAATGTTTGTGCCGTTGTAGCACCACTGATTTTATCTTGATAATGATATCTAGGACAAACAGTTTTATTGAAGGTTTCATGCAATGGGTGGTATGCTCGAATATTTAAAAGTAAAATATGTTGATGCATTTCTTTTTGCTATAAAATCATAAATTATACAAATATTTTTCTATTCTAATGTCTGCGCCTTGGAAACGTGAAAATCCATTATATGCAAGAGCTGAATTCGTGGAATTTTCTTGTTGGGCGCAACAGCGCCCTCAGGCGATTTAGATTCCCATGTTCCCCTCTAGGGACCGATATAACCCTCTCAGTCACAGTTCTCTGCTCTCTACTCATTCCCTAGGGAAGCGAAGAAATAGATAATCAAAATTAATATTTGAGAGCATTCTTGTTCCTTTTCGAAATACATGGAGCTCGACGATTCGCCGTGTCGTTGATGTTGCACAGAGGCAACCAGCACTGATTCGGTGTTTGGTGATGGTGCAAAATTGTTCAAAGGGGTCATGGAACGGTGCCGTGATATTGCTGTGGAGGAGACAAAGCACTGCAGGCGGGCGCATCAGCCAATTCCCGCTTCCGCCGCTCGCGTCCGCATTCGTCTCAATTAGCAGCTCATTAGGTGTGCCCCTCGCCGCCCGCGCTGGCGGCGCAGTGGGATCCCGCCCCGAAGCCCGCCCGCGGAATCGCCCCGCGGGAGGAGGGCGGCTCCGCCTCTGGGAAGACCGGCGGGCGCGCGGGCGGGTCTCTGGCGAAGGATGGTCGGAGCGGGGCGGGCGGGGAGGGCTAGAAGCGGGGCGGGGAGGGCTTGGGGGTCGGGGTGGGCTAGAAGCGGAGAGGCTGGAGACGGGGAGGCGTGGACACGTTGGCGTGACGATGGAGGGGCGGAGCGGGGAGCGCTGGAGTCCGAAACGGGACAGGCTGGAGGCGGGCGGGGAGGGCTAGAAGCGGGGCGGGGAGGGCTGGAGGGACCGGGGTGGGCTAGAGGCGGAGAGGCTGGAGACGGGGAGACCTGGAGACGTAGGCGTGACGATGGAGGGGCGGAGCGGGGAGCGCTGGAGTTCAAGACAGGGAGGGCTGGAGGCGGGCGGGGAGGCCTAGAGTGCAGGCAGGCAGGGAGGGCTGGAGGTGGGGCGGAAGCGATGGAGGAGAGGCAGGGAGTTCTGGAGGGGTCGAGGTGGGCAGGAGGCGAGTGGGTGCTGGTGAAGGACTCTTATTCTCTCAAGGAAGCCAAACCCAAGTTCCCCCAAAGGTGATCCATTGCTGAAAGAGGATTCTCGCATAATTCATAAGTGCGCAAATGCATTTTTAAACATATTCTATCTGAATCGACAGTGAGATTATGAGTGATATTTCCATCAAAACATGATACGAAATATATAATACAACTTCGACCATCCATCATCCTTGCTTCGATACTATCATAACAGATCATTAAATTACAAATAAGGGATATTATACTGTAAGGACAACTAAATTACACATTAATAATTGAAGTTCGTTTATCAGTTGTATATGTAAAGAATGGATTTGTAGATAGAGAAAAGTTGGAGAAGCGAGGGATATCGACAAATTTACTCTGCCCAGAGTTCCGCCGGCGTTCTAGCAGGCGACCCTGGCTGCTGGTGTGCAAGTGGGACCGCCGTTGGCAGGCGACGAACATCTCTTGCGCTCCCCGTCTCTCGTGGAGGGTCCCGCGGCGCCGCGCCGCCACGTGTGGAGGGTTTTTGCGGCGCCGGAAGGGCCCGGCGTGGCCCGGCGTCGTGGCGCCCGGGGCGTCGCGCCGCGCTGCGTCGTGTCGGGCGGCGTGGGCGGCGGCGCCGGGCGGTCGCGCTCCGTTTGCTTCGCGTCGACGCTAATTGCGCCTAAACGCCGGCACACGCCCACCCCCTCGCCCGCCCGCGACGCCGCGCCCCGCGCCTCGGGAGGAAGAGGCCACGACCTCCGGCAGCGCTGGCGCCATCTAGGGACGCGATTCGAGTCTCCTACATGCGTTGTTGATGTATTTTCACTTGTCTTTTATACCTATCTATCTATCTATCTATCTATCTATCTATCTATCTATCTATCTATCTATCTATCTACAGTGAAACCTTCCTTAAGCCGCCTCTTAAGATTCCGTATGAGAGGTGAAAATTGCACGTCCTGCATAATCTTTGCGTCGTGTTAGGAGGCTTTAGATATCGTAGGTGGCGGGGGGCGGGGGTAGTGGGAAGCGGGGCGTGGGAGAGAGGCGGGGCGGGTGTTGGCGGGGCGGGGCACGAGAACTCCCCGCCGCACCCCTTGTTCCACCACCAAAAGCGTCTTCTCTGCCATTGCTGTCTCGGAAACCAGGACTTGTATATCGTCATCATATCTGGCAACAAATATGCGGCAAGTGCCTTCAAACAACCTTCCTCCGCGTCACCATCAAGCACCCCGACCGCAACCATCGCAACGTCCACCGCCAGCTGCTCAAGTGCAACGACTACTCCTAGAACTACCAAGTGGTGAAACGCTCCCGCGCCGTGAGTGTTTTTTCATTGACTCCCGCCGGAGTCGTTGGTCGCGCGAGGAGCCGCGTGACGTCTTTGTGGCAGGCCGAAAACGCCGCGCGCCACAATGGCCGGCGCCCAGGGTAAAATAAATATGAATCCTGTGTGGCAACAAATCATTGGCAGAGCTTGGGGGCTCCCGACCTCACAAAAGGCCCAGCGCAGGATTTTGCCTCGTCTTGCACAAAGCGGCGGCGGCGGCGGGCGGCGCGTTTCAGATGTCGCTCCGCGCCGCAGGTGCCGCGCGCGGGGAGGGGGGCGGGGTCCGGGGGGCTGTGGGCCGGAGGGCGGTGGGCGTGTCGCCTCCCGCGGCGCGGGTCTCCCCCGCGACTTTGGGGCGAGGGCGCTTTGAAGCGGGCGCTTGTGAAGGCGGCGCGGGCGGACGGGGGTCGCGGACGGCCGTCGCGCTGCGCTCGCCCTCGCAGGTGCCGGCGGAGGGCGCGGCCCCGGGGGCTTCCCGAAACGTCGTCGGCAGGGTCGCCACTCCAACACTCGCGGCGAACTCCGAGTGCGGAATATGAAAAGATGAACCACTGGATTGGTGTGGAATGTTAAAAATGGCTATTTCTTATTCGCATTACTGCTTCATTTAAAATGGCAAAACAAAGAAATGAAACTGATTTCGGAAACCAGGAAAGTTAGCGTACCGTTTTCTATACACACTGTGAATGTACTCTATGTAAACATAATTTTACATCGCCTGTCTGGGTATGAGACTACGAAATTTTCATTACGAGAAAAACTGTTTCAACTTCGGAATCAATGTATTCATTGTAATAACCTTTTCTTTTCTGAGTATACTCACTCGATTCAGACGTATGTGAAGCCGGTCATTTCTTGTACACTCCCGTAAGTAAACGTAAATTTTGGCTCGTCCATTCTGAGTACAGACTCAATAATGTAGATACATATGTGGTGTGACGTAAACACAAGCCTTACGGCCTGTGCCTCACCATTAATGACATTATTATTAATAATAATAGAAATAATTAATAATACTATTCCTTTAGACTATGGTTGTGCCAACTACGTTGTGATTCAGCCAGGTGAGTGTGGTTTTTGGAGAAAAAAGTAACACTTGCAGGGACACATTGAATGCATCAAGCGTTGAAGTGTTTCAGACTTGTAACTTAAGAAGTACTTTGGTGCAGCATTTACTTCGTATGATATCAAGTGGTTGTGTTAGAAGTTGTAGGTGAGGCCCAGTACCTTCGTCGAGCACGATGCCTCGTGTCTGCGGCTCGGGGGCAAGGAGGTGCTTTGGCGCGGAGCGGGGCGTGGCGGGGAGGGGAGGGGCGGCGCCGGTGGGCCCGTATGTGCGGTTAATGTGGCGGAGCGCCCTGTGCTGGCAGCGCCCGCGATCTCGCGCTACCGCCGCTGCCGCCGCCGAGTTAATTTGAAAAGGCTTGAGAGTGGGGGAGGGGGGGGGAGGAGTTCCACAGGGGTGACCACCGCGGGCGCCACACTATGCGATGTCAAAGCACAAGGCGACAACATCCTCGCTACGAAGATTCCTACGATGCCTTCATCATTCGAATCTTAGCCCCAGATCTTAAAAATCTCTTACCTCTTCTTTCTCCACTATGCCAGCAGACGATGGAGACCCCTTCAAAATTACAATATACTTAATCTTATGATCACTACGTAACTTAAATGCGTAACATTTCCTCCATATTTTGATATTTAAAAACGCTCGATATATTGGCTGATTATACAGAAACTTCAAGATTTCGGCTCCAAAACTGGACAATTGTTTCTTTTTTTTTGCAAACTTTCGTTCTACATTATATTCTCTAAACATGTTGTCACCTACGTCATTGGGAGAAAAGTTGTGATTTTGGGTGATTCGATGAACTTTTGAAGTTTGCATTCGTTTGGAATTGTCAAGAAATTAGGAGCTTTACTGAAGTGATTGAGGTTGGCATATGTATATTCTAGTAAAGTCAATTACAAACTTAAATAAGATGTTATTTAAATTTTTAGTTACGGTTCACATATAATAGATTATTTACAAACTACGAGGAGAAATTAATAAGTAAAATGTACAAAATAGCAGATGAATCTAACTATTAACTGTAAGTTACACTACAAGTACATATCCACGATGATTTTGAATATTGAATAAGAAAGTAATGAACTGAATAAAAATACATTAGGCTGTTGAATTTCAGAATGTAGAAATTTTGAGGCTGAATTTTGAAAAAATCTCTATTTCAAAATCAGTTTTGCTTTCAAAGCTGAATACAAAAAATCAAAGTTGTAATAGAAGAAGCTCAACTGAAATTTTAATTTTGAAAATGTGAATGTTCTCTTCTGTATATAATACACGTAATGTCCATTTGATTGTTTTGAAAACTTAACTATTAAAAAATATAGTACTTTATTTCGTTATGGTGTTTATTAGTTACTTCTTTTTATGATTTCAATCAAACCTATTCATGTGGAAAGACAGAGGGTTGTGCACTTCTTCCAACCAATTGATTCAGGTGATGGAGAAAGCTCCCATATTACTCTCCGTACAAAGGGTTCCAATTCATGAACGACGATTACCACGGATGCTTTCGGTGGATAGAATGATGAGGAAGAACAATAGCACGCATTATGACTTCTAATCATAATTAATTCCTTTTAATAGATCTCTTTCTCATATCACCAAAGTATGAAGTTGATGCGCCAGCTAACTTCATGTAATGAAGAAGCCACTATAAAGAAATCCCACCAAATAAGGTGATGTACATAATTTAATTGCTAACAAAGAGCAACGATGCACATGCGATGCAGTAGCCAATCTCTGCTCGCAAGTCTGAGGGACGTATTTGGTGGCAAAGGTTCACTTGATTTTCTTCTCAGCGAAGACAGAACGTTTCCGCTCATTAAAAGGATACATAGAAGCGAAATAACGACTACCATTTATCATCTTTGCTTCGTCGTTCTCGCAAATTGGTAGGACCCAATATCTAACCCACTCGTAAACTAGTTCGAAGATTTTAATATACACTAACTTCAATTTAATTTCTCCGAGAAATTATTGGAACCTTAAGGGTCATTCCCCGACATTTATCGAAGCACATTAGTACACTATATTTTGATGCGAGTCTATGACAACTGCAGAAGTCCAAACTGTTTGACACTGCTCACCTTTCTGATAGGGATTCATAGGTTTTTGCTTAGGTTCCGACGGAAAAGACCTATACAATCAGTCTAAGAGCTGAAGAAGGACGAGAGAAACAATAGATCTGTGCAGAATGGATAACTTTTGCATACTCCAAACTGGAGAGAAGGTGTTTCTAAAATGACGCCAAAATTTCAATTCTTTTGTTAGTCGGCAGAACCACCGGCAGTCTTGTGGCAAATCGTACAGAAAACTTACAGAGAGTGTAATCACGACTTTCGACTTCAATCTTGAAGTTTCCATACAGTTTCTACATGAGAATCAGTGCGAAAACTATACCGTTGAAAACGCTCCTTTACCTACCCGATGTGCATATTAGGGTGCCTGTGGAAGAAGAAGAAATGTAGCACTTTTAGAATAATAGATGATGATGAATAACGATGGGAAAATAGTTTAAAAGTATTTTGGGAGTGCCTAACTTTGCCTAGAATTATTTTTATATCATTGTTTTGTTTATTTTTGTACAATGCTACTGTATATAATTGAAGAATAGAAGACAATTTTATTTTGCTATCGGTAATCAGTAACTAAATTAATAATATATATGACTCAAAGACACTTTTTAATACTTTCCAACAAGAATTACTAGTGCACTTTTGGTAGATAGTTTCGTGATAAGGTCATTTATCATTTTGAGCCATTTATCATTACATTCTGCAAATACATAGTAAAAAATGTCATCATGTTAATTAATTATTACGTAGAATTATAGGACAATAACATAAAGACGATTATTTGCCGGTTTTGCGCAATATCTGACACTCCCAAACATCCTTTTAAACCGTTTTCGCGTTGTTTTTTCTTCTCATTCTATTGGCAGCGCGCGTGTTGAGCGCTGGTTTTGAGCGGGGGAGTTGAGCGCGCGTGTTCAGCGCGTATGTTGAGCGCACGTGTTGAGTGCGCGTGTTGAGCGCACATATTGAGCGTGCATACGAATAGAGTGCGCGTGCTAAGCGCGTGTGTTGAGCGCGGTTTTTTGGATGAATTGTTTATTTGCAATTTATTTCTACAGAAATATTAGGCAAATGGTTTAATAATAATATTTATATGAGTGGAAATGTTACTCAACAGTAGCATTTATATTTAAACAAATCGGTACATTATATCAAGCGGTTTATGGCGCTGTAGTCTTCTTCTTTCTACACTATTGTCTAATAGATTAATAGCGAGATGATTTGAATGATTTTCCAGCCTTGTGTGGAATTTCTGACTCGCGAAGGTTATTTCTTCTTTGATGGTCGTGATTTGAAGGTCGTTGTGGTGTACTTCATTGCTGACACACAAGGGTGCGTTTGTTACTGATCGAAGATATTTTGATTGGAATCGCTGAAGAATTCCGATGTTGGAGACACTGACTGAGCCCCAAAGTTGAATACCGTAGGTCCACATGAGTTATAGAATACTTTTATATATAACTTTTTTGTTTGACAATGATAATTGGGAGTGTTTAACGATTAGCCATTGGTAGTTTTTAGTTTTTAATTCTAGTTCTTTTCTTTTCTTTTTTATATGGACCTTCCACGTTAATCTTATATCCAAGTGAATACTTAAGTATTAAGAGAGTGTTAAGCGCGCGTGTTGAGTGCGCGTGTTAAGCGCGCGTGTTGAGCGCGCGTGTTGAGCGCGCGTGTTGAGCGCGCGTGTTGATCACGCGTGTTGAGCGCGTGTGTTGAGCGCGCGTGTTGAGCGAGCGTGTTGAGTGCGCCTGTTGAGCGAGCGTGTTGAGTGCGCCTGTTGAGCGTGGGTGTTGATCACGTGTGTTGAGCGCGTGTGTTGAGCGCGCGTGTTGCGCGAGAGTGTTGAGCGCGCGTGTTGAGCGCGTGTGTTGAGCGCGCGTGCTGAGCGTTGGCGTGCGCGCGCGCGCAGGTGTGGTTCCAGAACAAGCGCAGCAAGGAGCGGCGCCTCAAGCAGCTGACGTCGATGGGGCGCGGGCCGTTCTTCGGGTCGTCGCGCAAGATGCGCGGCTTCCCCATGAACCTGTCGCCCGGCGCGCTGGACGAGCCGCCCCCCGGCTTCCCGTACTTCGCCGCCGCCGCCCCCGACGGCAAGTTCGAGTTCGGCTACGGCGCGGGCCCCTTCGGCCACCCGGCCGACTTCTTCCACCACGGCGCGGGCCCGCAGCCCGGCCAGCCGCCCCCGCCGCCGCTCGGGCCCTTCTCCGGACCCGGTGAGCCTTCGACTGGGAATGACAATAATAATAATAATAATAATAATAATAATAATAATAATAATAATAATAATAATAATAATAATAATAATCAGCCGACCCAGTGGCGCAGGCGGTAGTGGCAACCGTCGTCTGCACCGAGGAGGTTGCAGATTTCTGCATAGGCATGGTCGTATTTGTGATTGTCCCTTCACCCCTCATCATCACCTAATCACCTCATAATCCACGCTTCAAGACGTAACAACCGTGTAGTACCGAGGGCTTCAGAAGAAAAGCTGATCCTAAAAGTTACGTTAAGTAAACGATTAACGTTAGTACACATTAATCGAGTAGCGTTGTCAGAAATGGCCTATTCGCCAATAATAATAACAATAATAGTAATAATAGTAATAGTAATAGTAATAATAATTTTAATAATAATAAGCCGACCTGGTAAGCCGAGATTGCTAAAGCTGAAGAGCTATAGCTGCCTCGTGCCAGAAGGGTCGAGGGTTCGAATCCCGCCCGGGGCATGGATGTTGGTGTGTGTCTGTAGGTTTGTAATTGTCCATTCATCCTTCATCATCATTTTATACCTCATCCCCCATGACTAACAATCTTAGGGTGTAAACATGGAATTAGCATAGGAATACTGATCCCCTTCTCCTCAAAAAAGACACGTGCCCTTACCCCCGGGAAAATATGATTGGGTCTCGGTGAGTACAGTTGCACTTCGCGTGGTCCTAAGACGACCAACTCACGACCAAAGAAAGTAGCCAATAATAAGTAATAAAAAGTTCTAACTAAAACGCGTCATTTATAAGTTAACATTCTTTTTCTGGACCTAAGGAAACGGCCAAAGCGAAATTCTGTAAATAGATTAGGCAAATCATGCTAGCTGCGTTAGCTGTAAGATTAGTTTTAGCTAGATTATAAGTACCCCCCTCTTGTGCCGCAAAAGTCAAGTAAGGCTGCGATGCGCGCACAGATTCTATTGCACCAACAAGAAAATAAATTACCGCCTCGCCGAGGATTCTGGTGGGTGGACTTGAAAAAAAAGAGCACACCCAACTCCCTTGGAATTCAATTTTGAATCGGTAATTAGACCGACTATGACTTATAGACCCTGGCCGTATTAATGTGACCATTTGATATTTTCTGCATTTCGGCATTCTGCATTTTTTCAGCAATGTTTGCTACCGATGTCTTAGAAACGAACTTTTTGAGCAGTTTGAAATTGTGAAAGTGTTTCAAATTCTATAAATGCGTTAATTTATTTTTTTAATGATTTTTTTCTTTGGAGACAGGTTCTTTGGCCATCTCATCACTAAACATAGACAAAATAGTTGAGTAAAGATTAAGTTACACAAAAGTTATAAAAAATACAAATTTAAGAAACAAAAGTTATTAAAATTACAAAAATGTAGAATAAAAAGACTTAATTATAAAAAATAACTATTTTTGCAAATAAGTCATTATTATACAAAATCTCGGAAAGAAAAGAATGCATAACACCATTGTGGTCTCCCACGGGTCCAATGTTGCCATAGAAAAAAGTTGGCAGATACTCGTGAAAGAGAGGCGTCTACTGAAAACAGCAGTTGAAATACAATTTTTTCTTCTTACAAAAGGGAAGAAAAGGAAAAAATCTATGAAATTTTATTGGTGGTCACATTAATATGTCCAGGGACTGTACGCCTGCCCGATACGAAGGAAAATAGCTAATGTAACGTAACAGAGTGTGATCCATTCCAAACGAAGCGCTAAGAAATATTATAAAAAGCTCCATTATTTACGTCAGGTACACATCACATACTCAATGTACTCCATGGTTTCCATTAGACGTAAATTCACCATGAACTGCAAACCCCTATCAATTGAAGAACTCTCTTCAAATTATCCCAATGCTTATAACATCCCCTAGGGTTAAAAAATTAAAACCAGAAATATATAATGTGCGCGTTCACGGTCCTCACAGTTACAAAACAAATCAAAAGTAATGTTTGTATATATTCGCAAACTTGAAAACGTATGATTGTTGAACAGAAATATAATAGCATAAAGAAAACTCATGGTATATGACATCATCCTGAAATAATAAACTCTCATTAAGATCGCAGTTTTCATCTTGGCTATCTGATATTAATTTCGAGTAGGATTACTTTTCCTTCTCTCCTGTAAAATTTGCCATTTTGAACTTACCTGGGCCGTATAAAGGCTCTTGGCTTTACATCTGTTTAAAATTTAACACCCGAGGAATTAGTGTTGCATATGTTTTGTTGTAATAAGCGATACAAATTGGCAGAACGTTCCAACCTAAGCATTCATCTCTGTTCTTCCTAGATCGTCGAAAAACCCTTCAGACCTGTATCAACCATCGCATAGTTCATTGTATTTTAATTCCATATTCAGTCCAAACAAACCAAGCGAGCACTGCAATTACAGTTCTCTTTGAGAATTCACAAGAATTTTACGCCATTTAGTATGTGATTAGTCGACAGCCGTGCGAGAATAATATTCTCGAACGGCTTGTAGAATCGTCATCATTACTGTATCCGATAACATGCAGAAATGCGTATATTTCTGGAGTGGTCGTAGAGAGAAGTGCTTCCTGCCCCCAGTGGGGTGGAGGGTGTGGTGTAGGCATAGCAAAAAACATCGATTTTTTAAAACGTTGATATTTTTAACAGAAACATCGATATTATAACATCGATACTTCGCTTTAGATGTTTTCTTCAGATCGATATAATATTTGTTTAGAAAATCTGTGCTTCTGAAAACAATTTCTCATGATATAAATAAAATTTCTATTATTTAATTTTTTGAGGATTGCTCGCAATCAGCACTTATTCACAACTGTCACTCTTATTGATCCCTAGATGGCAGGAAACCATTTGCTATTCGCAAACTTTCTCCAGTGTTTTTGCCTTTTTTGATTATTTGTACATGGTAATATCGTTGAAGTGCATTTTTAACCTTGAACATTGAGTAGAAAATTATAATGACAGACCAATTTAAGGTCAGGGTATACATTAGATGAATATTGACGTGTTATGTATCACATTAGAATCAGCACATTGTATTTCGATATTTCATCATATTTAAAACATTGATATTTTAAGCATCGCAAACCCTCTGTTGGTGTGTCAAAGTATCGATGTTTTGCCATGTGTGGAGTGTCGCTCCGCGCTGAGGTGTGCGTTGGCTGTGTGCGCAGGGGGGCCGATGGAGGCGGGCGGCCCGGACTTCGGGGCGCTGGGCGGCGACCAGCCGCCGGGGGGCTTCTTGGCGCAGCCGCCGGGCCCCGGGGGGCCCCAGGAGCCCCCGCCGCCCCCCGCCCTGCTCTCGCAGCGCAGCAGCCCCCCCGAGTTCCTCGCGTCGCAGGGTGAGTGTCCCTCTCCCCGCCCCATCCAGCGCACTGCGCCTGACGCCAACACTATTTACTTGCCTTGAATGCGAGACTAGGAATAGGGAAGTCATTCAAAAGTGGAGTTTCTAAAGGGATAATGCTAGGCAATTTTTAAATGTATCTTTACGGCACCGTTCTTCGGAGCCGGCGAACATTGTATTAAAAGACTGGAGGAGGATTTACAAACACCAACGCGGCATTTACAGATGAAAGTCCGTCGTGGCTTGAGCATTTGCTTCGCCCAGAGCGCGCGCCAGCGCGAGCACTCGATCCCGCCAGTCGCTCAGAGCTGCTGCTCCTACGCAGCCCCATGTGTGCACGGCCAGCGAGCACCTTCTGTCAGGGGGCCTGGCACTGGCAAACACCGAAACAATAGTGCACAAATTTAAAAAAGGCAATTCAAAAAAAATGTGTTTATAACATGCTGTAAAGAAGTCCATTATTGCAAAAACTTACAAATACTTTGAAACCTACAAAAAAATTTCTAGTTATCACTTCCTAATATTTTTAATGTATTAAATCACATTACATTTGAAGTTACTTTATCTTTAAGAAATTATTATGGCGCTTTCAGTCCTAAAGTATATTACATAAAAATATACAAAGAATAGCATTATACACATTTTTTAAAATCATTTTGGTTGCGAAGAGTTTTTAAAGAGTTTTGCGCGAAGTCTAATCGTTTAGCACCGGCACTTCTAGCGCGTTATCGCTCCTCCACTTTTTGACGCCCCACATTGAGCTCTCGCTTGTTTGGCGGCTTAAATTACCACTGAAGGTGCAGGGCTTTTCACCAGCACAATCGCTCACCAGACCATCGCCAAGGTTTAGCTTGTTCAAGAAACGATTGCGAAATGTTTACAAGTTTGTACCATAGGTTTTCAACCTAAAAGTTGACTTCATATCATTACTAAATGTTCTGGTGAAAGAGGATTTGCTTTTTGGATGCCGTGCGCATTGAGAAATATGACATTGAGAGAGTATGAGACCAGCAAAAAAAAACGTTGAAATTATATCAAGGTGGTTACTAGTTTAAAACACTCGTCTGACTTTATAACTACCAATTATTTATAAGAACTTTTCATGCACAGTTGAACAAGCATCAACAAATGATAACCCTCCTAAACAGAAAGATTGATTCTAAATTGATTAGGAGTAAAAGGGAAATGTAATTTCATGTCAAAATGAAATTAGAAGATAAAATGTAACTTTATGAAGAAGTGAATAATTCTTTCAACTCCTCTGCAAAAAACATTGACCTAATATATGCAAAGGATTTTGTTACTTATTAATTACACATTCTCAAAAGATATCGTAAATTCAAAATTACTTTTCCATGAGAGAGGCACACTAATCAAAAGCTTTTGTTTGAGGGTTTTCGTTTAATGATGCCTTTTTTCCGGGAATAATGTTCTTTGATTAATTAAATTGTTTACTTAATAGAGAGGTTAAGATTGACAGATTAAAATTCTTTAAATTAAGAGTTAAATGTGTCAATAAATAATATTATATTCGGATGGATGTTCCCTACACTATTGCAATGTAAATAAGTAATATGATATTGGTATATATAATAGAGTCTCATGTGATAAAAATAGGTTATAAACAAAAATAATATTGTAGTGCTCCAAAAACACATTTTTTGGCTCAAATGTATCATTTCAGTAAAATAATATTTTTTCAATGAATATTCGTCTTCAAAATTCCACTACGCATTTTTAACGTCCGCCATTATGTCGCATGTTGAAGTCTCGGTAAAACGGAATGCAGTTTTGTTTCATTTCACACCACGTAATTAATTATGCATGTATATTTTAACACAGACCTGCTTTTACCTTTCTGTATTGGATTTTTCTTTGGACGGTTCACGTAATCGCTCCAAAAAACTTGGCAATGATCTTCGTACAATCCTACGATTATGTTTTGAACCAACCTTCTGATGCGAAATGTACAAGCTATGTAAAATTTCAATAGAATAGTATGTTTTGTCCTTAGTAGTGTGTAATCAAATCAGACCTGCTTTTAAGCTTGCAAATTGAATCTGGGTTGCAGGAGTTGCGTTAGCATGAGCATGTTTGTTTCCAAACACTACTCTACGTCTGCTCACCTTCGAAAGTTATATATGAAATACTTCATAGTTCTGATATTTATGAATCATTTTCTCGTTTGCATGCTGCATGTCCAAGCAAAACTCTTAAAAGACTCATTAACCTATGCAGTCACCTTCTCACATCATTGTCATTTTCTCCTATTCCCTTGAACTTTACTACTATCACTTTCTGGAGTCACATTTCATCTTTTTTGTGTCTCAGGCACGGTTTGAGCTTACAGTAGCAAGAGACTGCGTTCACATATCATTGGGTTTTGGGGAACGAAAAACGGATAAAATTTCACGCAATATCACATTCACGTTGCCACTTAGTGTCTAGTTGTGAAAAGATAATTACTGTAATACAGGAAGGAATAAATGTTTCTTTAATAATAGTGTTATTCTAAAAATGTTAACATTTAATGTGTTCAGAGATGCTGCAAAATTTATAGCTAAGAAAAACCTCTGAGGAAACTTAAAATCGACAATTTGTTTGCGACACTTGCAAGAACGATCAGAAAGAATGCGGAGGAAAATAATTTAGCTATTCACTGTTGTCCTATCGTTGCATTCTCCCCTCGACAAGTCACGCAAGTGGATGTCAGATTATTAACGGAGACCACATGAAGTCGCGCGAGCATTTAGCACTTTGTACTCTGAGTCACACTTCCTAGACCCGGCAATACGCGTGAGTGAAATTTGAAATATTTATAAGAGTTTACTAACAAATAGAGAGACAAAACCGTGCAATTAAATCAATCAATACCATTTTTCATAGAGTTCTAGATTCTGGGCGTTTTTGGCCATCCTTGCTAAAAAGTGGGAGCATCCAAAAGAGAGAAGCCCCCAAATTCTAAGATCTCAAATTCTAAGAGATGACAAATCTGTTATCAGGGCGGAGGGCGTACCATTTAATTTGCCCTGTGCCCCACTAGTACGATTGAACTCTCAAGGTTTCTTTAAATAAGCTTTTGGTATACTAGTATAATACTTCATATTCATTAAAACCCGAGACATTGTCTTTCTAATGACGTTTAATTTGAGAATATTATTTAGATAGAAGAAACGAAAGATAACTCTTTACAGGACAAATAATTTATTTTAGAATTTTCCAAAAGTCACATGTGCAAATGTTTCAACTTCGAATATTTAGCATTGTCCGACGCGACCTCATTTCCTTCGTGAAATTGTAATTTTAGCAATCGATCAGAGCAGTCAAATACTTCGCTTTAATGTAGTACGGTGCATTGTAGATGACTGAAAGCGCCTATTAATGAGGTAGTTGCTTCGCGTGAAGATAGTGAGGGCGGCGAAGACACAATGGTCGTCATCCGAAATTCCTCTTCATTTGCCTGTCTCTCCAGTGGTTCGTCCCTTCACCGCAGCCGATAGCCCTGCAAGTGGCTGTTTACAGTCGTTTTGTTTTTTGCGCGCGCGATATTTTTGCTGCTTTTTTGACGGTGACGTTTGTGTTTTTGTTTCCGCCGCCCGGGGGCGTCCGTTGCTTGTTTTTGCTTCTGCCCGCGCCCCACCAACACTCATGCACACCCCCCCCCATCGCCCGCCTGTCGGGATTCGCAGCGGGGGCGAACGGTCGCTGGGAGAGAGCATTTCGCCTCTCGAGGAAAAGCGAAATTTGTTTGCGAATGTCGTCAAACTTTTCCCTTTCACAAGTGTACATGTTTATGTATTAAAAAATGCTTTCGAGATTTATACGAAGGATTTGATATACCACAAATATGATATTTCTTACAATGTAAAACATTATCTACTACATGGACAATAGTAAAAATAATGGTAATCAGAATCAATCGCGAATAATTATTGACAGACGATCATGGCATTAAAGAACTATAAGCGCTTGATAATTCTTTAATAAGAATAAAATAATAATAATAATAATAATAATAATAATAATAATAATTATAATAATAGTAATAACAACAACAAAAACGTATTAATTTGACATTTTGGGTCGAATAATAACATTTATTTGGCTACATTTCGGTAGTTTGCGTGGTGGTAACAAGTCCTTTGATTTACCAAAAAAAAATATACTGAAACAATAGATTGTTTGAAGCTATATTCTTAGACCTATGCTCACACAACCATTAATAATAACAATATTAATGATGATAATAATAATAATTAATGATATTATCTTAAAAAGAAGGCATACGGAAAATTTCTTTATTTTTTCCGCCTTTCTTAGCTCATTCAAGCTCTCTACATCGTTCTTAGCACTGAAAACTGTGTGAATTTGTGGTAAACAGAATAGAAACTGCTTGTGGTTTCATATTTATAAAATATTTCTTGACTTTCAACCACGTAAGCTGATAGGGCAGTAAAATATTGATTGCATTGAAACGGGTGGCAAATGTGCTCATTTTGGCTGAACATAGATTTCGCATGATATACTCGTATCTTTGCCCTCGAGGATCGTTACCGCACTTTCTTACACGAAATTTAGATGTAGTTTCTTTGAGCCGAGGCTGTCTGTCGAAAAGCTAGGAAGTCGACGTTTTTCAGTCGGCATTCAAAGTAGCAGAGTCCACCCTCAGTGTCGTCCGTCCAGCGCACATATTCCACGCGCGAAAGCACATTCGTGGCTCAATACTTTTTTCCTGTGTGGGAATTTGCGCAGCGAGTGGTTGTGAGAGGCCAGTGGCCTCTTGTGCGATGGCGTAGGGATCGTGTGCGCTTCGACTCGCACAAGGCCAAGGAATGTGGAGGGTTCGCATGACACACGAAGCACGCTGCACTGTGCGGGTGGAACTTTAACAACGTATGGATGCTTGGGGAGCAAGAAGGAGAAATACTTAGAGAACTTGTACTTTGCAGGGTGTGAAGGCTTGACGTGGAGGGTAAAGTAAGTTACAATAAATGAGAATGTAGGGCGCGTTTTCCGCACCTAGAGTAAATCAAAGGAAGGGAGTAAGTCGTGCGAAAATTGAGGGCTCAGTTGGAGGAATGAATGTGACAAAGTTTGTCACAAAGTTTTAGGACATGCAGTTCGTTTGAAAATGGTGGCTTTTTCCAATGAATATATAGTGGGAAATTTCGTGTTACGGAAAATGTGGCATTTTCTCATAATTTTTACGCAAATCCTTACGCACAGATGTTCGGCAGGTCACTTTCCGACGCAGTTGAGGAGATATTATGAACCTGCTGTTCACCTGTGCGTATGGGGTTCATCTGAGCCTAAGAACCAGAGGGCAAATGTCTCGTATGTAAGTCCGTTATTGTAATGTTCCACTTCCTTGGCAAAACTTGATCATTTCCGAGAGCCTGAGAACTTTGTACCATTTGTGGCGAGGCCCGCGCGGTGGGTGTCTGGGGCTGGGGCTGGGGCTGATGTGTGTTTGTCCCGTAGGAGGAGCGTGGGCCGGCGCCGCGGGGCCGGGGCCGCGGGGACGCGCTGACGTGGTCGGCGCGCATGACGTTGCCGCGAGTTTCCTCCACTCGCTGCAGCAGGTGAACGCCGGTAGGTTGGTACCTCTGAGTCGCTCGCCCCTCCCCGTCCCCCCCGCCACGTCAACCATGCACCCTTCCAACGCTTCCACGCGGACGTAGATGGGTGTTGCTTGGTGTAATTGTGCCATGTAGCTTGAGTAGTCGAGTTGCTGCGTTTAGTTCATTTGCATCTTAAATCAGTTACTTTCATTGGGTTTTGTTTCTTTTACACATATGACACTCTGTAAATTAATGCACGGATCGTAGTAGAACATATTCATTTTTGAAGCATTATAAATTTTGTAATAAATGCAATCATATTAACATGGGACTCACATTAATATATCTCTAACAGTACTAACGAAAATATATTATTTTTCTTCGTTTATACATATCAGGGAGCCATAAATTAATTGAAAGAAATCAAGCAAAGAACTGCGGTCAACCTCCTCACCTAATACTCGTAGACAACGGCGTGGCTGAAGCTGACGTAAAGAAAAAAACATGATACTAAATTTTAATATTTCTTTAATTACTAAAATCACTAGAAAGCAATTTAAACGTGTATCGCATGCTTTGTAATAGTGCTTTGTTACAAAAACGGTGTACGTGTGAATATTATCAGATAAGTTGATTTTTACTCCTTGAACAGATTTTATAGAATTTGTATTCCTTATATATTGAAGAATGTAGAGCTGAGCTTTTTTGGTTTTATAATTCCATGCACTGGCAAAGCGCCCCGCCCCTCCCTGCCCCACCCCGCCCCCGCCCCGAGCGCTCCCTGACCAGGGCCGCGCGCGCTCTTATGTTGCAGGCGGCTTTTCCGAACCGCAGCAGATGCAGAGCGAGGGGCTGGTGTGGTGATAGTCGGCGCGCCGCCGCCGCCACCGCCGCCGCCGCCCGCCCTCGCCGCAGCCGCCGCCGAGCCCCTGCCCGTGCACCGCCTAGGCGCCGCCGCCGCCCCCACCGCCCCCGCGCCGCCCCCGGCCCCCGGGGGCGCGCGCGCCGGCGACGTCTGAGCGGCCGGGAACGCCCGCTGTCCATCACACGCCCCTTCCCCCACCCCCGCCGGACGATGGAAAAAGCCACAGGATTTTTCCGTGAGGTTCTTTAACACGCTGACAATCTACGACAAGGAATAGACGGGTTCACTTCACCGAAAGGAAGCTGCACCAAGAAAAACCTATTGCATTCAAGTGGGTTCAAACACGAAAAACTTGCCAAATTCCAAATTCGTAATTTATGTGTTGTTCTTCCGTTTCCAATGGTCTGTTTCTGCCTTCCGTTCCGCGCGAGGGCCGAAGGGCTCGCGTGCTGCGCGGAACGAGCCGTGAAGGAAGCCGCCGCTGTAATTTGGGCGCGGGCGCCGCGCGATCTCTCATTTGCGGCGCCGGTGCGGCCGCCCGCCGCCGCGCGGCGCTGTAATCAGAGGGCGCGGGCGCCTCTTCACACGTCGCCTCCCGCGCAGCCTCCGCGCGCCGCTCGCGCGCTGTCGCGTGCAGGTAAACACGAGGCAGCACCAACTCTTCGCTTCCCTAATGTTCCCTATTCTTCACGAAATGATGCCGTAAGCATCAGCACTTAATTTCACCATGGCACGTTAAAGTTGAAAATATAGTATCCAAGAAATTAGCCTCTTTTGTTCTCCTCGTGTAACTGCAAATTTCAAAAGAGACAGATTGTCGTTTCTAATCTTAACTCGCCTTTAAAGTTACGTGTTTACATCTCTTGACAAAGAACTGGAACGGATTTGGAACATATTGGAGGGAATGGGCATGAGAACGCCACAAGTGCAAGTGCACGGCCTCACTCGCCTCTCGTGCCGTCTAAGGGCGCAGCGCAGCGGCAGATGGCAGAAGAGACGCCCGCCCCCGCCCCGCGTCGTGCGATCGGCTCCCGCAAGACAAACGACGGCGTCGGCGCGCCGCGCTCGTCGCATTTCCATGCGCCACGCCCACCGGCCCCGCCCACTCACAAATATATGTATGTTAAGACGTTTCCTCAGAGCGCGCAGCGAGCAGGGAAAAGGAAAAGGGCGGCGCGGGCAATAATGAACGCGAAGCGCGCAGCCGTTCTACCTGCCGCGATGCGTGGTCGGCGCTGGAATGTTCTTCATTAGGGCCGTCGCTGCCTTGACAGGGGTCGGGGAGCCAGCGGACCGCTTCTCTCGTCTCTCTTTTCTTTTTCCATTATTTTTTTCTTTTTCCTGTATTTTTTCTTCTAGCGGTGGGACGAATCGTAAATATTCGCGAATCGGAATCAAAACATGAAAAAAGTGACCTGGTATCTATCGGAGCTCTTGAACAGAAATCTTTCGAAATATTCGTTTAACAAAATTATTAATGTAATTATAAAAATGTTTAAGTATAATCACAAAATTTAAATAATATTGCATAAGAGAGAAGTTTGTTGCACTAATTGAATTAATTGCATTATTTTCTTTACATTAAGACAAAACAAATATAAAACTTTGAAAGAGTGAAACTGAGAAGTCAGAATACAGTTATTTTTATATTAAGTGCGTGAATTAATTGTATTTTGTTCGAACAAGATTGAGGGATTTTTGCCTACACTGGTAAGTTGGGGTCAACAAATCGATTCAATCATTTCATTCTTGTAATATAAAGATTTTTTTTCCATGATCGCGTAAAAATGTTTTATGACGAATTCTTATTTGTTTCATTTCTTCTCTTCATGGCTATCGAAACAAATCACGACCTTCATTTGACATCTTAGTGCGAAGTGAAATTGAAGATAATTCGAATCGCAAAAATATACGAATATCCAAGATCTCAAATCTCCAAGTCTCGCTGAATTTGCAGATTCAAATATCTGAAGGTCTCATCCTTTCCTTATTTTCTTCCTCTCTTCTCTGCCGCCTTCTCTTGTTCTTGCGTGACGTTTGGGAGACGGAGGCGGCGGTGGCGGTGGCGGTGGCGGGGGCAGGAATTTTTAATTTCCCCGAGGGGCTGCGCGCGGCGTGCCTCCAAGTCGCGCCGGGCGCTCTTCATATTTATTTACGCGCGGGGGGGGAGGGAGGAGGGGGGCGTCCGGAAATAGGTGCAACTTCTCCTTCGTGGGAACGCGCTGCAGCGAGGGCGCGCGCCGTCGACGCGTTTGGCGCCGCGCGGGACGACTTCGCAAGACGGACGCGTACCATTATACTGCGATTTTCGTAACTTTGTCCCTGATAGGAATCAACTGTTTCGCTGCCATCCAATCGGGAGCTTATATTTCGCGACAGTGACGTCACTATGGTGACGTTTAAGCTCCCGATTGGATGAAACCGTGAAGAGCTGATTTCTGTCTGGGACAAAGTTACGAAAATCGTAGTATAAAGGTTTCTTCAGATATTTGAAAACAATATAAGTAAAAAAAAATTAAGAATTGAAAAGGAATTTGGAAGAAATATTTGCAAAGCGCGAACTCGACATTGTGTGGAAAACTGAGTTTTTCGCTCTTTTCTTTATGTTTTCCTTTTTACATGCTTTACGAAATTGGAATATGACAAAATTTATAACGTGTCGATTTTATGAACCATATATATCAATGTTTTTGATAAAAGTAAATGGCTAATTTGAAGAAATGTATCTGTTATTTTGAAAAACGAGTGGAGTAACTTGGGTTGGACAATAAGCAGCTTCCTTGAGGCAGAAATTAGACCTTGGAAATGAAAACAATGGAGTTTTATCACAAAAATTCATAAAAGTTGTGAAAAGGAAGAATGTGGCTTTTGTATCGTGAGTGTGCAAGTAAAAATCGCGCCAGTCCCCCGAGGGACAGCGCATCAGCCTCGAGGTCTGTGGGTGTGCGGAGCGCGGCTTCGCGGGCGGGCGGCGCGCGGGCACGAGGCGTCTGCGTCGGCACGGCGTCGCGACGCCCGCCCGCGCCAAGCGGCGCGCGCTCGACCGCGGCGCGAGGTTGTTCTTGGCTCCGACCCCCTCCCCCCCCCCCCTCGTGTGATGGCCGCGCGCGCTCCCCGCCCCTGGCGGCCGGCGGCGGAGGCACGACGTCCAATGGCCTGGCAGCACAACACCGCCTGCGGGGTGGCTCCTCAGCAACATCTTCGCCGATAACCATCTTCAGTACACGTCTGTTTCATGACAACTTCTAAAAATGCCATTTTGAACTTGTGCTACATCTCGACGCAAGCGCCAGTGTGTGTGTATGTGTATTTTAGAACTTGTTCATGGGTGAAGGTGTCGCTACGAATGAAGGAGAGCAAACTCGTCTCTACAATACTTGATGAATTGCATAATTGGAATGATGAAATGTCGTGATGCGCTGAGCCAGTGCCTCCTGCTTCGTGGCTGCCTTCGCCTCCGCCTCTGCGTCGCCCTTCGCCGAAGGCCACAACAGGCGCCACCCCCGCCGCCCCTCCGGCTGCAGCGGGCGGGCGAGGAGAGAAACTTTTTTGTTCCTGTTAGTTCTCTTCGAGTGGATTACGTATCGTTTCTTGTGTATCGAATTCAGTACACCAACAAGAAGATGAAGAAGACGACAGAACATGAACCTCGTTTTTTGCCTTTTTCTCTTTTCCTCTTTTTATTAAAAAAAGGAAGAAATGTGTCTTTTTGTTACGTTTATCAAGAAGCATCTTTCGAAAAGAAGCAAGTATCATTGTGTCGTTGTTCTAAGAAGTTGAAGCTAAATGTGTGAAGGGAGGTGACAGGAAATAGAACACTAAAATTGCAATTGCGTGTTTTTGCTGTGTAAATATCATTAATATATTCTACTGTAACGCCCTGCAGAGACTCATGCGCCGAGGGCCGCTCGGCGCGGGCAGAGCGCCCGTGAGCGGCTCCCGCCGTGTTGTTCCGCCGCCGCGCGCCGCCGCACTCGCTCGCGAGGCTCTCGGGCGAGCGCGCCCTGCCGGCCGTCTGGGCAGGCTCGGTTCTCCTTTCCTGGGTGCCCCCCCGTTGCGTTCGTGGCAAATACGTTCTTTCTCCCACCGCTGCGACGTTCTCGTCCCCGGCTCACTCTCCGGGGCGGACTCCGTCGGCGAGCCAGCGCTTCGTTTCCACCAGCCGAGGAGAACACTTCTGACACGTACGAGGACCCGGAGAAGTTCGGGGTGGGCCTGCGAGCACAGGCGCGTGGGAGGTAAGCGCTGGGAGAAGCCTGGATCAGCTGACCGCTCCCTCCGCCAGCGCGGAGGTGCAGAGCTCTCGCCCCCGACCTTCGTCCGGGGCTCATTCAACGTTTCCCGACGGGGGAATCGCGGGCCTCTGGTCGTCGCAGCGGTGTTTGTCTTTGAAAAAGACGCGTTTGTTTGTTAGTTCGTTGGTCAGTTTGTTTGCGTGTTGGGGATTTTGGTTCGGCTTCCGGGCGGCGCCGGCGGGGGCGGAAGTGCGTCGCGACGCCTGACGTCCCGGCGCCGCCCCGCGCAGGCTTCGCTGTTGACGCTTCCGCTGATGTCGCGACTACGTAAAAACAGTTCCTACTCTTCTCTCTGACGTTTGCGTGGATTAGTGGACACTTCGGTAAAACATGAACCAACTTCCAAAATTATTTCACTCTCAAAAATAATTTCTTTCGATGTAGAATAATCAAACAAAAATTCACGTTTTAAATTTAATTGTTTTATCTCGAATCAACAGCGAAACCTGCGAGTTGCTGAAACGTCACTTTGCACTCTAATGGTAAACCAATGTACACATTTCCTTTCACCGATATCATGGCTTTAATATATTTTAAGAAAAAGGGAAGGATTTTCAGAGAAGAAAAAACAAAAATAATTTTGACCGAGAGCTCAGTTCCCTCTAGGACCCCTCAAGAGTTTCCCGCAGGAAAGTGTGGATCTTTCTTTAAACTCAGAGCATGCTTTGGAGCGAAGACGTTGTGTACATTCAGTGTAAATAACTATATTGATATATATTCTCCCCTCGCTCATCTCTGCCTCTCGTGTTTTCTCAGCCCAGCGGGGGCGCGGGGGCCCGTCGCCCCCCTGCCCCCCTGGAAATGCTCGCGCCCTTTCGTTTTGTAGATAAACACTTTTTCTCTTCGCTACAAATGTTTAAAAATAACAAATGAATACTTATTAAAATAAAAAGCAACTAATCTAACAACTCTAATTATCATTATTATATGAAATAATGAGCAAATGACATATGTGTAGCCACCGTCAAGACAACACGACATCACTACTAGTGCTGCAACATAAATGTTTCTCAAAAGATGAAAAGTAATAAAAAGTCGTTATGTGTGAATGCTGAATATTGCATTTGTATTTTATTTACCCTGGCACCTATCCTTAATTCCCACATAAGCAATTTGTTCCTAAACTACTTTCATATCAGTAAAAGAGTTAAAGAGAATGTATCATATATGCCATAAACAAAATATTTTCTCGCTGATATGAATATGTTTCAGAAAGCAAATAATGGACGGACATTTTTCAAAAATATTGATAAATTTGTGATAAATATTGTTCATTGCACTCTTTTTATTTTATTGAGATATCATTGCAAAGTTAAACAGAAGAAAAAAGTATTGTAATAAATACATATAAAAACTTTAAAATATAGTTGACTTCTGATGCAATTAATGAGTGAATATTTAAAAATATGAGTACAAAAGCAACAAAACGTTATACAACAAAACGTTAATAAATGTTTTCAGAAAGCAATAACGGTTTATTGAAATGATAGTAACAATATTATTACAAACGCTTTTACATGGGAAAAACATAATTACATTACTATGTAACATATGATTACATTAAAAAAACAAATCTACACGACATTGAAATATTAGATTAGCATTTTTTGTTTATCACATAGGTATATTTTTTATTTCATTTTATTTTAACTCTTTAACTTCACAAATCAATACGACTAATATAAAATTAAATTAAAAAAAATACTTGTGCATGCAAGTGTATTTTAAACTATAAAATTACACTTCTAAAGCTTTCTATTATTTGTAACAAAGTTTTCGAGAAACAAACTTACAGGTTGATACTTTTGCGATCTTTATAAACAAACAATAAAAAATAAAAAAACTATAGTATTTTCCAAAGAAATGTTTCAGTAATTTTATGAGATAATTTAACTTTCAAAACTTCACACAATAAACATTAGTATGCGAAGTTTCTTTCGCATGAATTTCTTTCTTTACTTTAAGATCGCAGAATTGTTCACCCAAAATTCTGTGAAAGAAAAATGCAATTAGAGAATGATTGACCCCCGATAGATTTACATTTGTTGTTTGGTATATATGTATCTAAGAAGCCAATATTCTTGAAAGAACATTAATGTTATCAGTCTGAGTGTTGCCTTCGAGCAGAACGGACTCGTTATCAAGGGTCCGCTCCAGCTACCTTCAACCTACAGTCACACCAACAAGGGCGTACTCCTGCTTTATTTCTTCTTTAGTGCTCCAAAGTGATTTAAGTGCATAGTGCATCGCTAAACGCCAACAAAGTGTCACTTCTGCTCAACATGGATCAAGCATTTATTTAAAACTTCGCTCTTCTACTCAAAACGCTGCGGCCAGCAACATAGAGCATACCCGCACGGAACTCTCACAACGGAACTCAGACCAACATTTTCAAGCAGATACCAACAGAGAAGCCAACCAGCAACAGCTACATCATGCCAGTAAGTACCCAGAGTAACTGTAAAACCCTCACCAGTTTTTACGCATGAAGTAGAAAACTAAAAACAACTCTTCAATAGAATTACACAGATTATAAGAAGTAACTTTAACTCCCTTTTGAAAGGGTCTTCTCAGACAAGGCCAATGTCGATAGCAGAAACAACTAGACAAAACGTATTCATCTCATACATGAAAAACTGATTTCAATGTAACACATAGTGTTCCCACAAATAACTCACGTAATTCTATCAAATGTGGCTTCTCACATAACTAGTCCGAAAATGAAGTTATTGTAGAGCTTAAAATGAAAAATTATCTCGTCGAAGGTTACCCATCCATTGAGATAAACGACACCCTAATGCTTTGGGCGCAAATGAATGACAGTGAACTATGGACAATTACTCGAATTAAACATAATATTTAACTCAATAGTTTCAATTGAATGAAATCGCGGAAACGATATAAGACGCAAATGTCAAGATTTCAACTACTTCAAAAAATATTGCAGAAAATTCTGAAACGTGTTAGATGGTCGCTCCCTCACGAAATTCACAGGTGTTAACTAAACCTTCCCTTCCACGTGATAATATCCACAAAACACTTTGAACTCTCTCAAGAAAGCGAATATTTCCTAAGAAGCCAAATCGCTGTCTGTGAATAAAACCTTACCAAACGATTTTCTACGTTCAGAGAGTTCAAAATCTCACGTTTGGCTCCCATCACACTTGCACATCTCCCTCCGCCACTATCAGCAACATCCACTCCAACATCAACTCCAAACATTCTCCGAAGAATCCTAGAGATGTTCCTCAATTAAACGCACATATTGCACACAGTTGCCTATCAGTCCAAGAGATATTGAAAGGATTATAGGGTAGATATAATTCAAGGGATATTTGGAATACCCCCACGCTTCAAACACAACTGAAAACATTCATATCTAGCGTGAGTTGCGAACGCACAACCTTTGCGACGCCATATTTTTGCTCACCTGACACAAGCTCCTGCCTCACGAGGCCGAATCAAGGTATACAGCAAACGTGTTGCGGCTCTAAAATACAAATTTGATAAAACCAATTACATAATCAACTAGTAGTGCTACTGAATGGCACAGACTTTCCTGTATACGTTTTATACTAGGAAAACAGATAGACGTTGTTCTGCCCTTCATCTCCCTCTTTCCCCTCCCATCACCGTTTCTCACTGTCTCTCCCTCCTTCCCTCACCCTGCCCCTGTTTGTCTATGTGTCTCTGTCGCTCTCTGTTCGTCTCATTCACATTTACTTGCAGATTCTGCATGTCTCTGAGCAGGTGAGGTAATATCGAGAATCACCGTACCAGCAAAAATGTAATAGAATGTTCGGGAAGAGTTCGTAGATTACGAGAATATTCAATTCTATACATTAGGATGTGAGAAACGTTTCTTTGAGGCAATCGGCCTCAAAATTGTGGTTTTTAATGCCCTAGAACGTCTCGTTTAGGAGTTATTTCACGATATAGATTCAAAATGCTGCCGAGTGTGTTGCAGGTTGCATTTGACGTGTATATGTAGTGAATGTGTAGCGCCTTGTAGTGGAGTTACAACAGAATTAACAACACATAAACCTTCTCGGTGAAAAAACACGTAGAAGTGCCAACTTACATGGAGATCAGTCCAACGGTTTTGGAGTTTTTCTCTTATATACCTAACAACATCCTGTTTTATATACAGAGTGTCCGGGGAGGAAACGTCGAAACTTCGAAAATAAGCTCTTAAGACAATTCTAAGCGTATTTTGTTTAATAAAAACTACGTGGATATTCCGAATGGTTGAACCGCAATGAGCACTCAAAAGTTGGTTTGAAAAACTAATTTCTAGGCAAAAATTTGCATTACGGAAGCATAGAAAAACTCCAGAAACATGTAAATGGTTTATTATTTACAAAAGAAATTAATATATTTGCACAGACAGAAAAAATAAGCGAGAAATATACATGCAGTCGAATTGTGTAAATTGGGCGCTTTTTTATTTTTCGCTTAATTTTTCAAATACAAATGTACAAATGTATTCATTTCCTTTGTAAATAATAAAGAATTTATACGTTTCTGGAGTGTTTCTATGCTTCTTTAATGAAAATTTTTGCATAGAAATCAATTTTTCAAACCAACTGTTGAGTGCTCATTGCGGCTCAACCATTCGGAATATCCACGTACTTTATAAGGCAAAATATGCTTAGAATTGTCTTAAGAGCTTATTTTCGAAGTTTCGACGTTTCATCCCCGGACATCCTGCATTTATATTTTCCTTTGGTCTCGGCTAGCTACTCGGACTTGACACATACTCTTGCCAGCTGCGATCTATCGCCACCCAAAGTACATTTTTTTTTATTTTCTTAATTTTTCGGTTTCCTAATAGTAGAACGGAAATAATATTTTAAGAATATTAAATTAGTAAAACCTTGTCCTGCACAGCAATTTTGTTTGAATAATTTGGAGCCGTTTTAAAGAAAATGGCGTTTAAGGGCTACTGGAAATGCGAACTCTCAAGCTGTTTTTCACAGAAATCTTTTGTGTTTTCCAAAAACTTCATTAGAAGTCATTTGAAGCATTTTAACTCACAAATACAATAGTGTTTACAAATTGTTGGAAATATGCATATTAACGGTGTGAAAGATCTTTTAAAAAATTACATTGCTGTACTTTTTAATAAAACATAAAAATACGCCAAATTGAACTTTCCCTCATATTAAAGAGTGCAATTAGTACTATCCCTTCGAAAAGTTTGAAGAAAATATTTACAGCCATTTATGAGAAAATGGTGGTTGAGCTTTTCTGAAATTGTAGAATTTTGAGCTAAAACGTTTTCGAGTAACTTTATATGCCATTATTTAAAGTAGATGTATTCATAAATATAATAAAGTGAACAAATCACCGCTAATGTAAATATTAACGACGTGAGAGACGAGTAAAACAAATTACATTTTTGTAATCTTTACGGCAACGGCTGCGATCACTAGTCCCATAATTGTAGTGAATTTTTCACGGGAGGTATCGGTGATATTCCTCCGCTGGCACCGACCTACACGTCTGTTTGGGCGGTTTTTCTCAACCAGGTACCTCTCTCCAGCGGAGCATCTCCCCAGCCAGGAGAACTCTAAGCTCCAGATCTGTCTCCCGACATGTGAGGTAGTGTAATGCATTTAAGTGTGTGTGTGTGTGGGGAGGGGTATAAGAGGTGAGGTTAGGGCAAGGAGAGGGCGGAAAGGTAGCGCGCGGTCCCTGGCCGTTTCTTAAGGTATACTTCTCCAACACTGGCCTGGGGCTGATGGTAGAAACCACAGAAAACTACCGATCAGAGCAGCTGACCGCTAGACAGCGACTTTCTCCAGACAGCGACTGATTTCGATCCAGATATCCAACTAGTAGCAAAAATCCTGCTACCATTGGGACTCGAACCATCCATTTCGATTTTTAAATCGAAATACAGGTTTGGAAGTCCTCTGATACCGAAAATGTTTCTTTTTTTAAAAAAAATGTCTGTACAGCTTGTGAACAACACTAGCGTCTAAACTATTCGTGGAATTTTTACAAAAACGAACATTCACCGATCGAAATGGCGCAACTCAAGACCGTGCAAATTTGATGCAAAACGTATTCTACTATTAGGGGACCGAAAAATTGACAAGTAAAAAATAAAGGTGATTTTCATAAAACACAATTTGTTTAATACAAATATTACATGAGAGTAAACTAGACCATTCCGTTACCTGAAAATAATATATTCTACAAAGTATTGTGTAGTGGTAATTAATTTGAAGACAATATATCATTAAAAAGAGTAATAATGATAGATTTTAATGCCGAAAAGTAAATTTCTTTGTAATGTTGCTATGCAAAGGATAGTTTCAAAACCCTTCAGTACATAGATTTCCTGCTAAGCACAAACGATTTTCGAAACCCGCGTGAGGCATAAATGTTTCAAGTGTGTGCGTCGCGTACGTTCCGAGACTCTCCGGTATTACAAATATGCCATAATCCTTCCTTAGTTTCTTGACCTGACAGGTAACTCTGTCGGCAATCTATGGGTTTATTTATTGGAGAAGCCGGATCTCTACATTCATAACAATAGGAAAAGCATCGAGATTGGTCCATGAGACATCATGGGCAAATACGTAATGGTAGATAATAGTGTTTGGCCTATGCGATTTGGGAAGCGCTAAGGTGCTCTTGACTGAGTGGGTTCACAGAGGAACAATAGGTACCCTGGTAGAGAATTCGCAGTTTTTCTGCACCCGATTACAAACTTTCACTTCTTGCAAAGTGAGGTAGAAAAAGTAAAAAATCTTCATTTTGTAGTTGTAGGAAGATACTGAAAAAAATCCAACATTATAATTTCGAAAATTCGACAGAAACAACACAGGGTCTATTTTAAGTATCTATGGTTGTATCTAAAAAATGAAACTATTTTTAAAATGGTGAAACTTCATGTAAAGTGTGCTCAGACGGAAGAGCAGTGGTCAGACGGAAGAACACACCTTATGGCCTGAGTCTTGCCACGTTAAATAAGTGGTCAAGTCAAGTGAGTAAAGTGAAGATTTTTCAGGAAAGCAAGTATCGCCCAGACTTGTTAATGCCGCAAAAATAATGGAATGACAATGACGATTAACCGTGCAGCGCTAGTGCTGCTTACCCTCATGTGTCACTCAATGATGAAACTGACCGAGTTAGTTCGTCCTCCGTTTCTTCTGTCATCTTCACGTGTCGTTTACGCCTTCTGCGACATAAAAATAAAATTTGACGCCAAACGTTTTCTTTGTCCAGTATGATTTTTATTTAGAAAAGTATTCACTCGAACTTGAAGGAGCAATTCAGAGACTCTGTGAATTAATGTCTAAGCTACCCTACATCATTTTGTGATGTACTTCACAAGAAACAAAGGATTTAAATCTCGATCAGAAGTTTTTTTTTTCTAGATGCCTAAACACTACACAGATTCAATTCATCTTTTCAGTGGATACTTCTCAAATAAGATTTTGTCAGTGTAAACAAACATTTCTCCGATGGGGTCAGCGCCTAGAGTTACGAAAGTATTGTGAGTTTATGCTCTCCACAAAGATATCTCCAATGTGAGTGCTGATAGCAGCGGCGCGCAATAATGTAATGGATGGCGGCGAGATAGCGCGGCGCACAGAGTAGTTCAGAGCGGTGTAGGGAGGAGGAGTGGTTAGCGGCGGAGGGGAGACGAGGCCAACTCACCCCTACGAACGTCCTCATAAATACGCTGATCGCCAGATCAGAATTATTTGCTTCAGCTGTCGCCGAGTATTGTTCTTTTGGTGAAACGAAGACGTGCGAATTCCCTACAGTAGTCAGTGTCTAGTTTGCTTGTAATTCTAGTAGAGAGTTTAATTGAAGTACGCGCAGAATGAGATTTGGAATAGTAATATTGTGAGCAGTTTTTTTTAAGTTGATAGAATTTTGTCTGGGCCCATTTCAGGTGTCGACAATTTATCGCCCTCACTTAATTTGGAAAAACCGAATCGGGGGCGTTATCTCAAATAAATTTACAGGTCATTAACCTCATCCCTATTAAGGGACTGTTGATCGACACTAGTACAATCAATGCCCATTCTAATGCATTTGCCAAAAGAGCTGGATCATTCTTGAAAAGGTCCTGCGCCCTAGCATAAGAACAGCGCTTCCTAGCGCGTTTGCCTACATGTCTACGGAGCCTTTTAGGACCGGGGTGGTGGGTGTAGAGGAGCCGCCCAAAATCTCCACTAACTTTGCATAGATCTCGTTCATTTGGTCCTGGGATTAAATATTTCTTTTGAGTTCATTTCCCACCTCAACGGGTTCTTGATCTACATTAGTTTTAGAAGTACCCCAGATTCCTATCCAAGTTGAAATTTTTCCTTTCAATTAGGCTTAGCATCAGGTGTGGCCCTGTTGAGATAAGTTTCAGTAGTTACGTCTCCGGGCGTCGTAGCAGCCGGCACTCAATAAAAGTTTGGTCCCAGCCTAACCGCCCAGCGGTGTCGGAATGGGCCGTGTCGATGGTAGATAAAACAGAATCAAAGCGGCCTCCTCGTTAGGGGATCTCACCCTATCTGCTTCCAGGGAGGCAATGTTTACCATTGCAAGTTTCTCAGGGCTATTGTCTGTGAGCCGGGTTTTTGGAAGGGAATCGGTATAAGGCTGTTTGCTTATCTCTACCTGTAAAGACGTTTCCGCCCCCTTTGGACGAGTTTTGGAGCAGGGATCACCGGCCTTCTTCCTGCCTTAATGTTTGGCCTTCGAAACAGGGGAGAAGAAGAAATCAGCATAGCGATTTGACTCACTAGTCTTCGGAGGGCTACTGACCCTACGAGACGATGCAATAGTGGAAGGTCTAGTGGCAGCACTAGTGGAAGGTCTAGCTGAATCATTGGATCTCCGACCATCAGATGGTGACGACGATTCTGCAGTCATAGTAGATTCAGCTCCAATGGCTGCCAAATATCATCGACATGTAGTCTCCTTTCGTTTCTCACCCACCTGTCGGTCGATCTTGCCCAGCAGAGCAGCCAAATTCTCGTTGGACGTCTCTGGGTGCTCTTTCTCCAATGCAGCCATTTTCATAATATCTTCGGAAGAGGAGACTTTCCCTGCTCTAGGCACAGCAGTCCCTCTCACTACGCTGCGACCTCGCAGCTCGAGCTTTATTAGCTGCTTCTGGATGAACATGGCGCAAATGTTGTGAGAGCCCTGATTTGGTTGCGAAATCGGCGGAGCATAACTCACATATAAAGTCTCCTTGAGATGCTTTTGGAACCGGGCACTTAGGGAAATGACTCAAAGCGGATAGCTTAACTTTTTGTAGTTCTTGTTGCATTTGGAGAATAAAAAGATAAAGGGAACATCACTATGAATAGTATCGTGATACCGAACCATGTTATACAAATCGGTGGCCGTACAGCCACCACCCCCTTTCTGAGCACAATGTGCGCAGCGACTCGCCTCGAAGGGAATCCTGATCCTGAACCGTTCCAAGCTAGGCTCGTCATAAACGGTGGCCCCTTCTTCACGGGGAGCGCCACCATGCGCTCCCGCGTCCGAGGCTTCGTCTAATGTCCGCTGCCAGTCGCTCCGAAGAGCACGACTGGGTCGTGAGCTGCAGATCCCCGATCCCCTTCCCCCGTGACGTGGGGTCCCCGAGATGGTTTTTTTTGACAGGGATTTCCTTCCCTTAGCTAGACGATCTCGTTTTAAGGCGCCGGAGTATAATGTAGTCAGAACTGACAGATTAAATGCAAACGGAGGTGGGGTATTAATTCTAATAGAAAAAGCTATACCATATATCCAAACCAATCTTCCACATACCCCAGGTCTTGAAACTATAGCAATTAAATTCCCTTTAAATAACAGATTACTAACATTAATAGCTGCTTACAAACCTCCGAAAACAAAAATTCCCGATACTAATATTTCTTTGCTGTTCCAGATGAATTCCCCACTCTGCTGATTGGAGATCTAAATGCCAAAAATATCCATTGGGGATGCAGGAATACCAATACTCCAGGCAACCAACTCAGTAAAATAATTACAGACCTCAAACTTCAGCTAATTATACCAGCAGAACCCACTCACTACCCCATAGATCATAACAAACACCCAGATATATTAGACATCGCAATTTCCAACATGCAAACCATTTTTCACTCAGCTCCCTTTTTTGAACTAGACTCAGACCATCTGCCAACCATCATATCAACTCAACAAATCACTCCCCCTCACACACCAACTCTCTCACTCAACACACAAAATATCCATTGGAAAAAATTTAAAAGTATAATTCAAAAACAAACACCCCAATTTAAAATATTAAAAACTCCCGTAGAAATAGAACAAGCTATAGCCCTCTTCAACAATATAATAGTTGATACAATCAACACTCTTAATAATAATACTCACTCCCACACCATCAAGCATCACAATAAAAAACTTCCAAAAAACATACTCACAATAATTAACACTAGAAACAAAACAAGAAGACTTTGGTGCATCACAAGAAACCCACAACTTAAGAAAGAGCTAAATTTACTGACCAACATAGTAAAAAAATCATTAAGGGAACATAAACAAACAGCTTACAATGATTTAATCCAATCTCTAAGCACGAATAACAACACGTTGTGGCAATTCACTGAAAAATATCTTAAAAAAGAAAGTAATAATACCCCCACTAACAACTCCAACGGGCAAGAAATTCGCTTCTTATGAGAAGGCTAAAGCATTAGCCGATCACTTCGCCAAATCATTCACTCCGAATACTACCCCACCCCACCCCTTGCATTCAAACATTCTCGAAATAGCAGCAGCCCCCAACTATAATGTACCACACAAAATCAACTACATTTCCCCAAATGAAGTCATCAACTTAATTAAGAATTTGCCATTAAAAAAAGCCCCAGGACACGACAAAATTAGTAACACAATTTTAAAAAACTTACCAAATTCTACAGTTGCATATATTACCAATATTTACAATTCAATAATTAGAACTGGCTATTTTCCCCTTATTTGGAAAAATTCGAATGTAATACCCATCCCCAAGCCATTTAAGAATCTCTCCAGCACTGATAACTACAGACCCATAAGCATCCTTCCCACTATGTCAAAAATCCTAGAAAAAATTAATTCTCAAAAGACTAAATTCCCATCTGAACAAAGCTCAAACCATTCCAATGCACCAGTTTGGCTTCACTAATAAAGTTTCAACATCTCATCAACTATTAAGGATCACGGAGCACATACACACTGCATTTGAAAAAAAAAACTTCATACAATAGTTATCTTTCTAGACATTTCGAAAGCTTTTGACAAAGTATGGCATCCCGGCTTAACATTCAAACTTAAAGAAATAGGTACTCCCAACTATTTAATCAATATCATTAATAGCTTCCTCCAAGATAGAACATTTTCAGTCATCAGTTGACAAACACACATCCAACCCCCGCGGAATTACAGCTGGAATTGCCTCAAGGTTCACCACTGTCCCCCACGCTTTTCAATATATACACGGCCGACATTCCCATAACATCGCATACCCACATCGCCCAATTCGCCGACGACACCGCCATTTTCATGTCCAACTGTTCAAATGATTTAATCTGCAAATAAATTCAAAAACATCTAAATAAAATTGATGACTGGTCAGTCAAGTGGAAATATCAAACTCAATCCTACAAAATCATCCGCCAAAATATTCTCATTAAGAACATTTTCAACACCAACTCCACTCCAAATAAACAATCACCCAATTCCATGGACTCCACACAATCAATCAGTCAAATACCTAGGGCTGAATCTTGACACCAGACTCAATTGGAAAAATCATATAACAAGTAAAAGCACAGCAAGCCAAAACTAAACTAATTCAACTGAAGCCACTTTTAAATCGCAATAGTAAGCTATCATTAAACAACGCCATCACCCTCTATAAATCAATAATCCGACCTCTAATGCTTTATGCATGCCCCATCTGGATCAATGCCTCTCAAACTAACATAAAAAAACTACAGGTCATTCAAAACCACTTCCTCAGACTTGCCACTCATGCACCCTGGTTTATCTCAAACTCTCAACTGCACAAAGAATTGAATTTACCCCCTATAGTTCACCATATTGCGCTCCTATCAAACAATTTCTTCTCCAAAATAAATTCCGTAACCCAAGCAACCCATTACGACTTAGCCACCACCTACCAGCTCCCAACCATAATAAAAAATAGATACCCATTAGATTCATTCCTCAGCACTTTTTCAGATCTGAATTAATCCCTTAGGTGCTCTGTGAGTTTCCTATTCAGGTGTAGTTAGATATAATTTTAAGATTAGCATTTAAGTTAAATATAAGTCGGAAAAATACATATGATGTAGTATATATAATACTGACCTATGTATATCCATTCATTAATAAATGTATTAAAAAAAAAGGCCGCGGAGACTCGCCTTTCGCCCATCCCTCTTGGCTGCACCTCAAGTTGCCACCGGAGATGCATTATCGGGGGCCACCGCGAGAAGTGAGAGAGTGGACTTGTCGGCCACGCAACGGCAAATCCATTATAGGCGGCTATTACGGCCATATGGATGCGATCCCATTACAGGAGGGCTTCTCGGTACTTACTGGTATAGATTACTAGCATCGCCTACACCACCGAGATCCTGGGTGACATCGGACCCTCTGGGCGACATCGGTGTCAGAGGATGTAACTTACTGTATACGGGAACAAGATTTATTCACTTTTTGTTTACCAGGGCCCGGCAAAAGAGTTTTCTGTAAAAAAATACGCCATTTTCAGGCATACGACTATAATACTTTCTCTTGCTACGAAATAAGGGCGAGAAAATATTTTATTCAAATTTTGTACCACGAATGGGACGCTTAAAAGAATGGCAGAAGACTAATTTTGGTTCAACTCTCTGAATTTTCGAGAATTTTTAAAGTTAGATATAATGCGAGAAAATATAGCTCTTGTTGCATGACTAGTTTCTTGGCATGCTTTCATAGAGGAGAGCAAAATATGTTCACAAATATCGTATAAATGCGATTATTATTAGTAACTGTAAATCTGTGAATCTTTAAAACATATCAAATTTGAAATCTTTGAGCTTCTTTAGGATGACGAGAGTCGTTCATGAGATAGCTGACGAGTTACCTGGATACAATTCGCAATATATAATATCAACATTTGAAACCTTCCGAGATAAAACGAAGAAGTACATGCTGTTTTAGCATTTTTCATAATAAGTCTATTAGTAGTGTTCTTGCAATTGTGACCGGGACTGAATTCACATCAGGTGGCAATACTGAAAACGGAAACACCATGACTCGATAATTTGAAATTAATAAAATTACTTCTAATTGTTAGATGATTCTCGCTGTGTGGAATTCAGATGATTTGTGCTGATGGGTTTGCTTTATAAGAAGTGGTTTTCGCACCTCGCGATCTACGAAGCTGAGGAGTCTTAGAATGGAAGAGAAATTGCAGTATTATTGCAAAGGTGTTAGCGTTCTCGCCATTGGCGTAATATTCGACACTAACGGTCACAGCCGCTGTCTGGGGGAGAATAGTAAAAGCCGTAATTCTTGATTGATACCTTTTTGTGGTTTCTCTAATCAATGGAGCACGCCAGAGTAGTATCCTTATCAAACGGAACGCAGAGCGCCCGCAATTCTCCCTTCATTTTCTTACTCCTATTCATTCTCTTTACACGTAACCGTACTTTTACTGTACTCCATTACTAAATAAGTCGCATGTACATAGTGTATACACACGTACATACTCCATCCTAGTCCGGCTTTTAGAGGTTGTCTCGACTAGGGCAGTGCCCTGCTGGGTGGCCGTACCGGGAGGTGGTAATGCCTCGTAAGCTGTCATGTAGGTCGGCGCTGGGTCTCACCAACCAGGGGGTAGGGACAGCCACCTCGTGGATAAAGCATTGACTACATTCGCAGGAGTAATGACAATCGCAGTTGAAGTCCCCGGAAACACATATCATTTACATCTCAAGTGAAGAGAGTGCAGCTGACGAGCAGCAGCTCCTCTTCCGCCTCTGTGGAGGAGAACGAGGCGAGCGGTGAGGAAGTCGAACCGCAGGAGCCCTCGCGGCCCTCCTCCGTGGAACGTACTACCCGGAACCGCGCAAAAAGCGCAAAAAATCGACAACAAAAAATTACGCAAAAAGCACAAAACGGCTGGCGGCATCATAAATTGGAAGCCGCGCGGGCTGCACGCGGTTGCAATGTGCGCCGGCTGCCTCTGGCATTACTCTGCCAGCGTAAATACCCCAGCGGCCGCCGCCCCCGCCCCGCCCCGCGCCTGCCCCCCCCCGCCCACCCTCCCCGCCCGCGGCCAGCGCGTCTTTGTACTGCTTCATTAGGATCCCCGGGACGCCGCCTCTTCGCCAATACCTGCGGCGACTGGTTTTTGATGGAGTGAGCGACTGAATATGACTGAGGTTTCCGAGCGCTGCACAGCGAAGAGGTATTGTCGCTCTAGGAACTCTGTCTGACTTTGAAGACCAAGGATTCGAGTCCCAACGGTTGATTGATTGATTGCTCCGTGATTCCGGGCGCGTCAACTACTTAGGTCATTAGCCCCATACGTGCAGTGCATGTTTTTCATCTGGAGGTGGCAGTGATCTTTCCCCGCTGAATGGCGAGATCTGCCGCCTACCTACCGTCGACTAGCGGGGTTTTCCCATTAACAATGTATCTCCCACCAGCGGACACCCCCCCCCCCAGCCGGGACAAGCTCTAAGCTTCCCGACCGGTCGAGCCCCAGCGGTGGCAGCGTTTTTGATTCTACCTAGATAGCTCTAGGTCAAATGCACCTGGTGTCTGGAGGAGAATTCTAAGCGGCTGACATGCTCTGATCGGTAGTTTACAGTGGCTTTCTCTGATCATCATCAGGTGAATGCCAGAGCAGTCCCATAAAAACGGGCCACTAGAACACGCGCGATTATGCGAGTACTTTTGTCCTATTCTCACCCTTTACTTACACACTCTTACACCGAAATGAAATACACTATTATACAATGTCAGGAGATCACTGCAAAGCTTACGGCGTGACCCGGCTGGGGCGGTGACCCGCTGGTTGGGGACAACCCACAAGCCGACGAGTATGTCGGCGCCGGATCTCGCCATCCAGCGGGGGCAGATCACCGCCACCTCCCGCGATAAAAACGTGCACTACACTTACGGAACTAATGGCTTTAGCAGTTGACGCACCCGAAATGACTAATCTATCAAATCTGATGATTTTGACGTGTGAATAATGATATGATATAAATGACGATGGAGCAATGGTAGAACATGATGAAGAGGAAGAATCCGCAGATAACTTGCCCCAAACCAGCTTTGTTCACATTCACATGGATCGATCGAAATTGTAAATCCTGTACTTGCAGGTGAAATCCGAATACTGTGACCACTACCACATGGGTCTTCTACTGTCACATTAGCCATGTCATTGTCACACCATTCTATGTCCATTTGCCTCTGCGTCACTCCCTCCCCCCACCTCCATGGCTTTGTGGGTAACACGAGGGCTTGGACGAAAATAGGTTTTTTTATTTCTTTAATCTTCAACGTGGGGGAACTAGGTGGAAATTCAAGTAGCACCCCATTGTTTTCACACATCAAATTGCACATCACCTTAAAATAAATATTTTAATAGTATATAAGGCGTTAAAAATAAATATTTCGTCGAAACGAATATTATTGCATATTTCGCTCAATTTACACATTAAATTAATAATTTGTGTATTTGTATATTTCGCTCACATTAAATTAATAATTTGTGTATTTTCAAGTTTAATACTTTAGAAGTTTATGTATGGTAAACCACGTACCAGTTTCGAAAGCAGTGGTTGGTCACATATCGCATGTTGCTGTGAGTCTTCTTCGGATTGAGTGGCGGAAGTTCGGATCACGACTTGTCCAAACATCTCAGGGTCATTTCTAACGCCACTGTCGATTCAGGCAATGCGACTCCGAGCGATAACATACATTCATAACACGAGAAGCTCCTAAACGTCCTCAAATTGTACAGACGAAATGTGCAGAGTGAAAAAGAGGACGACGTTACCTTTTACATCAAGACTTCTCTCGATCTTGGTTACGGCTTTTTGTAAGGATAATAAATAAATATTCTCGTCGTTTTAACACATGTTTTTCACTTTTTAAGATAAAAAAATAAATATTTTTAGGTTTTTTAAAGTCCGAGCAGTAGTGCTGGCCATCGCTGCTGCCCCGTTCGTGCGCTCTCCGCCTCCCGACCCTCCTGCTGCCGCTGGCTCGGCGTCGGCCCGGCGCGGGTCGGCCGCCGCCGGGGGCCGAGAGGAAATCCAGCAGGAGGCATTGCCATGTAATTGCTCCGGATCCCGCGGAGCGCAGCACTGCGGTGCGGCCGCGCTGAATTATACCTTCCTGATTTTTGGGCCGCGCATTACCGGCCGTACGTGAGCACGCGAGCGCTGGAGCGGCGTCGCGGCCATTAAGCAGCCAGCCCGCGCCTTGGGAACCGTCGGTAGCGCCACGGCGCGCGCCCGCACGTCCGCCAGATCGCGCCCCTCCCCTCCTCCCCCCTCCTCTCCCTCCACCCACCCACGCCCCCGCCCGCAGCGCCGCCACTTTTCATCTTGGCTTCGTTATTACGCGTTTCCCAATGAAGCAAGTTACGCTTTGCACTCCACACAGAGCGTTCTCACATCTAGACATTTACTCATGTAGAAAGAGAGAACTGTTGGGTTTGTACGCGGCAATCTCTGAAAGTATGGATTCAACATTGTAACATTTTTATATGAAGTTCTGGACTACTTTAAAGATTATGATATACATCCGTTAAAATTAACATAAGGTATGTGAAGGTTATATGGCCACATGAAGTGCCTGAAATTTTCCTGTTTATACTATAACATTTTGCCAAATTAACAGCATCATGACGAAATTTAACGGTAAATTTAAAGTTAAAATATCTGTATCACAAAAAAGTGATTTAGGAACATTTTTTTGTTGTTTTACAAAAACCTTGTAATGTGATGGTAATATGCCCATATGCAGGTTTTATGGCCATTGCCAGATCAACTTGTTTCCTGCAGCATGACTTCGTGACTTCCCTGCAGCATGACAACATGGAATTCGGGCTAGCTATACTAATATATAATATGAATAACCCTCTTACAGTCTAATTTTACCAAAATACGGCCTGTCATGATTTCAGAAACGTAAGGATTGCTGGGTTACAAATAACAAATTCAGTATTTTCTACAATGAGACTTTATTACACAAAATTGAAAACATAAGAATTTGCTTGTTAACTTAAAAAAATTAATTTAATCAGTTTGACATTGAGGACAACTCTTTCTATGTGTACATATTTCCCATACTCTGCATCGACACATGCTCTGAACTGCCTCCTCACAGCAAACATGACGAAACTAGCTTTCCCCATTTTCTCTGTAGAATTTGTTTCCTCCAGTGTATACAACGTTTGTTGGGTTTTCTTCCTGGAAACGTGGTTATTCTTGTCAGGATTATCTTTATTCTTTTTCTTTGCTGTCTCATCCACTTTATTTTGTCTAGAAGCTGATGGATGGTTTTAAACGTCGTATGATGTATGAGTTGAAAATAAATCATTTTTAAAACAATAGCGCGAGAGTTTATTACCGGAGAATGAACATAATATGGCCGTAGGTGCTGGTAATCTGCCCATCACCCTTGGCCATATTGACAGTAAAAGACGGTTTCTAATATCATTCCTACCTTGCTAAAATATTGAGCAAATTTAATGGCATTAATCTAATTAAATTGCTCATTAAATGCGCTAAAAGTTTATATATATATATTGTCAAAATACTAAATCCTTCTTTAAGTGCAACGAATAATAAACTTATCTGGAAAGAAGTTGTACATTCAGCTCGTTCTTGACAATGGAGACTCCAGAGTGCGAATGTGCGCGTCAAAACGTCAGGTAGGGTGTTAATGCACATCTTACACTTCACAGACTGCATGCTAACACTATCAATCGGAAATAGTTTCAGCTAACAACATAACCGCTACTTGGCGATATTACCTGCACTGGCCATATTTGCATCACTTACCTTATTACCTTATTTGGCTCGTTACAGCTCCTCCTTGAATTTCTAAGGCGTTTTCCTGGGGAGAAGGGAGTGAAGCACCTGTTCGGGTCAATGCTTCTGCAGAGAGCGAATATTTCGGTCAATGGGCAACGACAACTCTTTACTCCGATTCCATCAAAAATATAAAAACGTAATTCTTTCGATCTCTAAATTTTGCACTTTAGATGACTAATCTGCCAATACTAAATTTGTGCCGTACAGTTACAACTGAACATAGGTCTTGCTATCATTTTATGTATTTTATTAACAAGGTTTTGTTCACTCTGTAACATTTAGGAGTAAGGAGTTGTTAGATTTTCATTGCCTAGTGATGATTTTCTCCAAGCGGGAAAAGAACGCGCGGGAGAAACTATGGGTTGTATTGCTCCTGAAATATTGCTGAAATATTTCTTTTTTCTGATTTGTTCATTACGATAAATTATTATTTCAACGCACAGTAGGAAGATAAGCTGTGAATGTGACATTTTACGTGACATCATTAGAATACCAACGTACTTCAATAAGAAGTAGAAGTATGAATCTGGAGCTCATGTAGAAGAACTGTTCTGAACTGAGTTGTGATTGATTACTAATACTTCACAGATGCTCTCCGAAAAACGCAGATTGCAGAAATAAATGTATAAACGACGAATTTACTGTAATAATTCTTTGAGGTTTCAATTGTATTTGTATGGTAAATGAATGTTTTCGTCCTCATAAATATTTTCCGAATACCCATCAAGTGAAGAAATGCCTGATCCCAGCTCCATAGAGTTAACTCATCATATCAGTGATCCAGTGTTCACTGAGCTAGAATACATAATATAAATATTTTTTCTCCTTCATTTACTCCACGAGACAGGTGAAAGGTCTGTCATTGCTCCCTTGGGACATTAACCCGTAACTGGTGATATGGTAGCTGTTAGTACCCCAGTCTTTGAAAAATACCGTACCCGCCCGAAGCGGATGCGCGAAGGAGCCTATGCTCCTGGATACCTCTCAGGAAGGTCAGTTGTTTTGTGAACCCGGCGGTGATCACATTGTTGAAGATAAGTAGAAATTTTGTATTTAATTTTTTGTCGCCTGGGGTATAATCATTCCTCACCTCACCGATAACGTAATTGTTTATCCCGTGTTTTTTATATTATGTAATTATATAAATTTATATTTATATTTATATTATATAAAACTATGGATGCTTCGAGGGATATTATTAGGACTGATGACCCCGGATTTGAGCAATGGTCAATTAAGAAACAGAAGAGAGAGAATTCAGTGGTGAAAAAGGAGAGACCGTGGAGAGCGTTTAGTGTAGCGGAAATTGTATAGTGAATGAGGGACTGTGGAAAGTGACTTAAAATTGAAGTTGTGTTGTATTAGTCATAAGATGTGATTAATTGGTTCTCCTTAATCATATTCTCAAAACACAATTGTATAATTCGTCTGTTTATTGGTTCAAAATATAGTTGCAAGAGTGCTTTTCTAGTGATTCATATTGACACTAAAATATTTTTTTAAATTTTGGTAAGTCAGTGTTTCTTATTTATTTATTTTTGTAATAACCCTGATGATAATGCATAACACTTCTTGTTCGTATCACCAAAACAGACTTTTTTGTTATTTCAACACTTTTAAGTAAGTTTTTGTGTTGGGGTACGTGTAGTCCCACATCACCAGTTGCGTGACAAAAAAATTAACCTCACCAGTTACAGGTTAATGGTCTACGCGAAGGCGGTTATGGAAGTGAGCAGGAGAACCTTTCTGACGCTCAGCGTGAGATACTCTCCTGAAATGTTGATGACAATGTGTGTGATGATGAGTGAAGTGATAGGACAATGAGGAATGAGAGCGGGGTAAGGGAGAGACGTCGTGTCAGTGGCAAGCAACTTCCTAGGGATGTCTCCCGGAGGGCAGTCCTTGCGCAGCTACTCGGTGTTTGTTGTCTAACAGCGGATTCAATGGACTGATAGATTAGTGATTCCGGGCGCGTCATCTGCTATGGGCATTAATCCCGAAAGTGGGCATTTTTTATCACGGAGGTGGTGATAATCTTTCCCCGCTGGATGGCGAGATCCGGCGCCGACATACCCGTCGGCTTGTTGGGTTTCCCTCACCAAGTACCTCCCACTAACGGGGCACCGCCCCGGTCCAGACAAGCTCTATGCTCACGACCGGTCACTAGGAGACATGAGTGGTAGAGTAGTGCTGGTAAGTAAAAGTGCGTGTAAGCGGTGAGAGTAGGACAAGGAAGATGACAAAGATTTGCTCGCGGTCCATAGCCCGTTTGTGAGGATACTGCTCTGGGCCATGCCTGATGTTGATCGGAAAAAAAACACGGGAATCTACCGATCAAGACAGCGGTCGCAACAATTATGCTCCTGACAGCGACTGAATTCTATTTAGCTATGAAGCCAGTGTCGAAAATCCTGTCATCGTCGGACCTCGGAACAATAGAATCTCCCGGTCAGAGGCACTGCAGTGACATCAATTGATACACTGAGCTATCGAAGCCGACGCGGGTTAAATAAGAGAACCTTATCCATGGGGATGTAGAAACGTCGCAAAAATAATTTTTATTTTTTACTGATACGTTATTGCTTGTTATTGCCTTCGATTCTAAGCTCGATATCACTGCATAACTTACCTGGCTCGAGAGAATCCTGGTGATGAGGGAAATACGAAAACAGCTGAAAGTTGCTACATGTTCCCTAACTGACGAAATTATGCGAGGGTATTATGAGAGGGAATAATGCGAGAGAAATATGAAATGACAAATCGTGTCAAATTAACAACTATTTAATTAGCAAGTAAGTAAACCTGAATCAGTAAAATTAGGTAAAAAATAAAATTATGTATGTACCACAGGGCGTTAACTGTTCTAAAGACGTCAGCCAACAAAACGCCTTCAGGTGTTTTGTCGCCGCTCGATTATTCGAACCTTTATAACGCTCTTGGTGCATAAATATCTATATTTAGTAGTGACATTTATTTTCAAAGTACTTGAGCATAAAATGCGTTGAAAATTTGCATTGCGCACGACGCTAGACGGCTCGATGTTAATTGCTGGAAACGAAGCCGCAGCCTTGTCATTAAATTGGACACGCGTATCGAAGCGTCAACTGGGCCGGCGGCATCGCAGGGAACGGAGAGGTCTAGTGCGAAATGGCCCAGCGTTCGCCAGAAGCTCCCGATCTGCGCAGCGCCCGATCTGTGCCCCCATGCACGGGGGCCTGGCGCCGTGGCCGGGAGGGGGGGGCGGGGGCCGTGTCCCCTTTCGCCGCCGCCGCCGCTGCATTGTCTGGCGCATTGCGCGGCGTCTCGTTTCCGCTGTCGTTGGCGGGCGCGGAGGAGTCACGTGACGAGGCATAAACAGACGAGCGGCGCGCCGCGGCTCGGGTTCAGGACCGAGTGCAACGGACTGCCTGGGCGCTGCCCTCGACGAAGGCTCCTTTCGTTTTACTCCTGCGGCGCTCCCTCGTATTTCTTAGCGCGCACGGTCGCCGGCTGCTTTTAATAGAAAATATAACGATAATGAGGCGGGCGATTGCGGGTGACAGACAACGACGTTATTCCCTTTAAGCCGTAATAGGTCCGTGCCAAACTTGCTTGCCGACGTAACGCAATCTGTTTTTACATCTGACTATTCGCGTAAAGGTTGTCATTATTAATTATTTATTCGCGTAGTACTTATCTTTCTGTTAACAGTTTCGATTATGTCCCTAATCCATAAATCAATATCGGCGGAATCCGTAATCGAGCAATTTATGAAAATTACGACTGATTCTCTGACTAAACGCGCCGTAAACGCTGCACCGCGTCCAATATAATTATCATAAACTCATTTCCTGCCGTCGCCGCCGCCGCCGGCGCCGGGGGCGGCGTGTGCGGCGGCGCTGGGCGCCGGAGGAGCTGCGTCGCGAAAGCCCTCGCCTCGGATGCGCCACGCGCCCGCTGCCTGCCATTAGAATTTCAAATGACTGCTCAAAGTGGCCTCTTTTCTTGTCGTACAATTTTTGATTTTATTTGTATTCATAATTAGTTCTTATTTACGAAGTATAAACGAGAATCGCATTATCACAAATCTTCACACTTATACAACACAGTACATCACACCCACATCCTACCTGGTACTCAGAGCTGGCAGAGCTTCTTTCTGGCACCTTTCAAGAAACGAACTTTTTACTAAATAATTGGTATGTCTATTCGTGCAAGCGGAAGGGAGTTTCAACTAGGGTATACGTACACACAATTATTGAGCTGTGCACTTAAACGATTCTACATATAGAATATACAAACTTCCGAAGTCATGCTGAATTTTAAAACAAGTTCTTCCAAAAAGAATCATCACAAATTATGAGAATTAATTATATAATTAACAATTTAAAAGTTAATAAGCAGTATACGACGTAATATATTTGTTAAAGAACAAATGAATGTCAAAGCATACATGAAATCTCCTGACGGGATCCATAATGAGAAGCACATCTTGAAAGTATGTTTCCCTACTCAATGGTGATACGGTCGGCCACACATGGCTCGGCTCACAACAGGACCTCTGTAGTACTTCCGCTGGGAAGTGTTTCACCATTCATCCTATAGTTAGGATCTCACCCCCAGTAATTTCTGTATTTTCTTACGGCTCAAGAAATTTCTGTTCTGGCAACATTTCATGAATCGGACGCAATATTGCAGATGACTGTCAAACGCTGGTACGTACCTCAGATAGCAGACTTCTATAATAAAGGCTACAAATGATGATTATACGGCAAGACAAATGTCCCAATTCTGGTGGCGATTATTGGAAAAATTAGTGCTTCATGCGGGGTATATGAGACAACGAAGAATTTTTTATGAAATTGTATTTTCATTTTGTTGCCAACCCAGCGAAACTGTGGTTGCGCCTCGTATAAAAATTGATCAGATATTTAAGAATTTATGGTGATGTTATAAGTGATGCTAAAACGGTGTATTTTTGGATCCTATTATTGCCATAATAACACAGGGCTTGGAACAGTATTCAGGTTGGTCAGAAGGAAAAGATCTTCCCTCGGCTAAGTACAGAAATGAGTATACCATTCATCACATTGTCGTAACGGAATGCGTGACAATTCTTTCAGTATCGAAAAATAAATGGAAGCTGGTAAGAAGTGAGTTGTGAATAGAACTTACGTGTTAATATGGATCAATAGGAATGTCCCGTTTTAGTAGATAGATCAGTTCAAAACTGATGCCGAATTTCACAAATGACCAATCTGGGCTAACGTTTAAATTCGTCGTCCACGGGAACTCTGTGTGTCGTGGGAGTAGTCAGCCGTCAATGGCAGCAGCTTTGGCGGTTGCGGCTGCGGTGGCAGTAACCACGTGGTCCGCGCGAGGGGGTGGGGCTGAATGGGACTGGCAACATGTGCTCAACCCTCTTGACCCCACCGCAGCCACGCACGCCCTCGCCCTCGCCGCCCCCGCCCTTAATAGAGGCTGTCGGGGCGGTGAGCGCGCATTCAATTCTCGCCTTCATACATAATAAAGTAGCGGAGATGCGCGGCGAGGGGCGGCGCTCGCGGGCACCGGCGGCGGGGGCGGCGGCGGCGGGGGCGGGGGCGGCGGAGATGGGAATTTTTAAGGGGGCGACGACGGAGTCGACAGCTCGCGTTCATCTTTTGAGAGAAAACATGACGCGCATCTGTGGTAGGGACCACGGCACCGGAAAATGACGTATTGATCTTCAGATCATGGTTGATGATTCTACCTTCGCTCTAATAAAGTTATCTGTTATCTTTCGTGGTTGTTACTTTTTTGTGCGTTGTTACGTTGTTTTTTTGTACGTTGTTGGTACGTTTTGTACGTGCGCTTTAGCAAGAGAATAAAAAATAGTGGTTTGCATTTGGCGATGCTGCTACACTTCATTTTACGCACCATTTAATGCCACTGTCATTAAGAAAATAAAATAAGAAAATGTCGATATTACTGGTCAACAAATATCGGTAATTGACATAGCGATTGGTATCGGCGAATTTCTTTAAATATTGCCAGAAATGAAAAATTTATTTAATATTCAACCATTTCCAAGATTTTTAATAAGTGCCATACTTTGTACATTTTCCATAAAGTATTTTCCTCGTAAGTAGGGAAATGAGAATATAATTTGTAAATTATCGTATTCTTCTTACGATGTATAGATAAAGTACTGTAATGCAGCAGGGAAAATGCGATTTTTCGGAAAACCCTCGCCGTAGTACGTAGCAAAGAGATAGACGTAGGGGAGTCACAGATAATCACTTTTTTTGCCAACAAACTAGTTGTGGGCAATTTCATGTAATAAACTTTTAATACATATGTGGCATTTACCCATCAATGGTAGGCAAGTTAGCATGCACTTATGTCTGATCGGTGACGTACTAACGCAGTCAATATTTTGAGCACCTGCCAATCACCAACGCAGGGCATGGCGAGTTGCCGACCGAGCAGGGGCAACTGTCACAAGTGAAAGTTCGTTATTGATTGAATGATTAGTGATTCCTGGCACGCTAAATACTAAAAACATTAGACCCGTATGCATAGTACATGTTTTCGTCGCGTGAGATGGCAGTGATCTTCCTCCACTAGACGGCGCCGACTTATGTCGGCTTGCGGGGATTTTCCCCGACAAGGTTTCTCCCTCCAACGAGGCACTATCCCAGACGTTACAAGCTCCAAGCTCCCGACTGGGCTCCTGGCAAATGTGATAATGCAGTGCGTGTGAGGGGTGAAAAAATAGGACATGGAAGAGGAAGGAAATAATGCGCTCCTTGGTCCGTTTTTTAATGTACTGCTGTGGCATTCGTCTGATGTTGATCGGAGAAACATAAAACTACCGACCAGAGTAGCCATATACTAGAATTCTCCTCCAAACTGCGGCTTAATTTGATCTAGGTGTAAGTTCACCTTAAGAAAATTCCACCACTTGTTCATCGGCAAAAAGGGATCATTTTCGACCTCCTACTAGCTCAGAAGTTCATAATATTTATCCAGAGACACCTGTATCGCCGAGAGGGTATGCGGGTGTATCTACATGTCACGAAGAATTGTTGGTTCCAAGTAACAACTACCCCTCTCCACAACTATTCTAATTTGCATAACCTTCTAACGCAGTACCTGACCTGCGTTGTGTTGATAAATACATTCAGTTTTTTCACGGTGGAAAGCAATCCGATCCCAATGAGTGGCTCGGAAGATCTCAGACGGCGCCGAACGTCTCCCGAAATTCGCCTCTGCAACGGCGCGGGCGAGCGGTTCCCCACTGTCACATTCCGTCACCGACCCGGACGACGGCCTTCCGACCTATCCAGATACTCATAACTGGTCGTAATGAGCGAAACACATAAGATTTTATTACAACCAATATCTGGATAAAGAAATGAAATGAACTGAAAAAACTACGTCCTCATTTGAGGAGGCTCATTTCTGGTCAACTTGTTTTCTTTGCAGTATTTGGAAATTGAATGATCTCAATAGACGTAGTCATCCTAAACGAAATAAATCAGTAAGATTTAGAAGTCCTGAATGCTAGATGTTAAAATAGCTGAGATCTTTACTATAGTCATTGACTGCACTGGAGATCCCGACCAGCCCTTCGGCTAAGAGTGAAACTCAACGAATCTCTCGAATCTCCGCGAGCGCAGAAGGCGCCCGCCTTATATACACATACGTCTCCTTCACCCGGCGCCCTGCTGACGGCGTCCCCAGGCTCGATGGCTAGCCAATTCCAGGTGTCTTTCACAATCGTCCCAGACTCGCCACTAACCTTTCTCAACAGTTCTGCTTGCGTGGGTTTTTATCCTGGAGCAGCATATTCTGGCGTCTCATTATTTTTATCTCAGGTACACCCTTCCACCTCGGCTTCCGGCTTAGACATGCCGCCCACTTGAAAGCGTTGCCACGGCGCCACAGTATAGTCTCAGGAAGAGGTCTCAAAACTCTGTGTTAGATATCCGTATGAACTAGCTGATAACCCGACGTTGCCTGGATATTTATTTCTCACAAACGTCCATTAAGCAACCTCGCCCGTCCCGCATGCTTTGTCCGTCGCCCCCGCATGCCCTCTCCGGTCTGTCATGGCGTCCTGATGATAACACCCAGCCTCTTTCGCTCTATTCCTCCTGTTCGTCATGCCTTCTGTACATCATCCGTACGCCGTATTCGGTCAGTCACGGTCGTCCCGTTTACAACTTTCCCCTCCCCATCCAGCCTATTCCTCTCTATATGTTTCTCACTCTCGCAACGCTACGTCCGTGCCCTTGCAAGCCCTATCGGGCTACCATGGCTATCCGCCCCATAGCTCCTGCCTCGCCCATTCAGACTATTCTGCTTAATCACTTCCACCCGCTAATCATGCTTCGTCCGTCTTCCCGCACGTCCTTTCTGACACGATATGGCTTTCCTGCCAACACCCCTCGCTCCGCCCCTGTTCCTCCAGCCGATCACGCTTCGACGCTTCTCTCCCAAGCCCTACCTGGCATGCCATGACCTTACTGCAAAACCCCCCGCCCCTTTCATCGAGCCCCTTCGGCTCTCTCTGTTTCTCCCACTCTCCATACTGGGTCCGTCTCTCCCCCTCACCTTATCTAGCAAGCCATGGCCAGCAGACACCTCCCGTCCCTCCCATACGGCCTACTTCGCTCTATATTCTCCTTTCATTCATAAAACTGCGTTCTCTCCTCAAGCCCTATCGGACTACCATGGTCATTCAGCCAACACTTCCTGTCCTGTCCATCCAGCCCTTTACACTCTCCCTCTTTTTCCCGTTCATCACGCAACTTTCTTCTGTTTCTGCCACGCCTATTTTCTCCGATCGACCTTCCAATCATTGCGAAGGCCTGTCTCGGCCCTGTAACTTCACATGCAGTTCTTTGGTCGCATGTCGGTGCTTGTATGACTGTTCTGCATATAGAGATCCAGTTACTCAATTAATTATACAGATAAAGAAAACAGTGGCCTGTTGGGTGAAGGAAAGGAAAAGTGTAAAGATTATGGAAAGATTTTAGTTGCAATAAAGGAGAGTCTTGTAATACCTCAATACTATGAACACCAACTTAAAACATTCATGTCTGCCGCGAGTTTCGAACCAACAACCTAAGTGTCCACGACTCTACAACAAAAGGTGAAAGGTGCCGAACTCATGCCGCTTCAGCATGAGTTCCACAATTACTTGTATATCTTTCCCACCTTGACAATTACTCGGGATACCTTTCCCACCTTTCCCAGGAACAATCTTTCTTTAATTTGTTCCAACGAGTACAGAAATTTGCCCTAAAAAATATAGAATAAGTGCGATTTTCATTCAAATCTTTGAACTTTCGAAAATTGCTAATATTCATATTAATAGTGCAGTTGTTTTTTAAACTCGATATATTATTATCAACCTCTCTCGAAAAAGTACCACTTCATGGCGATCATATAGAAACAAGTTTTGATGGCAAAATTCAAAGGTTTAAAAGTCCAATTATGTCCTCATGAGAATATGTTGTAGCACCTCTAGTTTTAACTCGTTTACTTGAATTGTTGTAGGAAACACATATAGTAACGAGTTCTATCAATTCAATACATTTTACTTTCAATGCATCATATCGTCTAAAATATAAATATATTTTTCAAGTTAAAATCAGGGTATTTAATAAACGTACATCTTTGGCCATTGCTATTCGAGAGAATGGGCAAGCGACAGTGAAGATCGAAGAAATAAACAGTTGTGGGCGGATTAGAGTTTCAACTGTAGGAGGAAGAGGAAGAGTAAGAGGAAACAATATACAAAATGTCTAAAGAAGAAAGATTTAATGAATTCTTTTCGCTTTCTCATGAATCCCGTTTGTTGAACGTGCAGTTATTTAAATTTTGAAAACGTGAAAAGGAAATTCTCTCATTCATTCATCTTCTGCAGTTACAGAACGCAAGTTCTTCACCCCCTCGCCATCAGACTTGACTCCCTACTTTTCTCTGTGGAATTGGAGTAAATAAAATGTCTCGTTCTGTCAACAGAGTTACATTTCCATTCGTCATTCCAACATCGATTCTCTGCGTCTGTAACTTAACGAAGGTGTGAGCACATCGTCTTTCATTTAACATTAAGTGGATTTCAAAAATAGTTCAATTTGACAATTACCAGATAGTTAATAACTAGTAATGCTACGGAATGGAACACACATTCTTGTACTAGTTACTTTTGTATTGTCTTGTTTCTGAGCCAACATTTGGTTTTCCTCACTTTCTTCTCAGTTGCCATCTTCTGGAGTTTAAAAAACCTACCAGGGTCTCTCGCGATACCTATCGCTTCTCTGGGAACAGTCTCAGTGAAGAGCTCTCCGAACACACCAAAAGCCTATTTCGGCCTTTACTTATTTTCCCGTAGTATCTATTAGCCCCCTTGGACCATTGTCCCAAGTACAGTGATTCAGTTCTTCAGAAGCACAAACGTATTGCACGTACAACTGCGTGTCAGGCCAAGAGATTATGGATATTATGTTAAAGATGTAATACACAAAGGGCTCGGGTAACCCTCCCTCCCACACCACGAGCCCCCCTCCCCCATAGTGTCTAACGAGGGTTTCGAATACACAGTCGTAGTTTTCACGGTCATGGGCTCATCTGTCCAAGCCTCACTCTCATGAGGACGAATCAGTAGACCATCCTCTTTGTAAACGTGTTACGGTTATGTGAAAATAATGATTATGAAATTAGAAATAAAACAGAACTGATTCCTTTATGAATATGCGGTCTTTAATAAGTTTTTAAGCATCAAATATATGATTTTTAATTACTTTGACACCATCCGTTTCCTTTGGAAAAATGCATAAAAGATTACTTTTTGAATCAAAAATTTATTCCATATCGCCCACAATAATGCATCACCAAACACATCAACATTTTATAAATGGTGATCGCGCAATTGCATATTTCCGCTACAAAACTGTACTAAATGTTGCATACATGAATAAACGATTTAGAAAATATTTTAGTTACACGCAGAATTGTCAATTACGAGACTTCCCCCCACGGGTCGCCTTTTATGTCGTTGACTGGTTGATTATTTGTTTTTCCGAGCACGTCAACTACTGTAATAAGCATAGAGCATTTTACATTCCGGGAAATGGCGGTGTGCATCCATCGCTGGAATGTATCCGGCGGTTGTTATATCCGGCACTAATCTACGTGTCGGCTTGTGAGGGTTTCTCCCCTCCAGGTATCTTTGCTAGGGCGACTCCGCCCCAACCAGGACAAGCTTTGTGTTCCCGACTGGTCTCCCAACATTTGTGGCAGTGTAGTGCATCTAAGTGTAGTGAGGGAAGAAAACGGCGGAAGGATGGGAAAGGAAATATTGCGCACCGTTTTTTGAAGAATTGCTCCGGCTCTCTCCTGATATTGGCCGGAGAAATCAAGGAAACCGTCCGACCAGAACAGCTGGACGCTACAATTCCACTTCAGATGCTGACTTTGACCTATCTATTTAGCTTTTGTCGAAAATCCGCCAATATCCGGAGTCAAACTCTTCAAGTTCCCTGTGAGAGACTCTGCTGCGGTAACGGTGGGCTGTGTAAACAGAATGCACATCGCAATATTTTTCTAGCGTGTATAATATTGGAGAAGTAGGACAGGCTTGAAAAACATTTTAACTTGAGCAAATTTAAAAATTTGAATGGTTTTAATGAAATCGGAACTACGGCATATTTATGAGATGCACATATCTCGAATCGAGGGAAAACAATTTTAAGAAACAAATGGAAAGTAATGGACATTCTGAAACTATTTCTTTTCTTAGCACTACTACTCAATAATTACTCAGATTATTTTAAAAAGTATATGGCATCATTTAACGTTCTACAATTGAATGAAGTTATGTTGAAAACATTCAAGACACAAGAGTCAATATTGTTGAAAAATGACTTGGAAAGTTAGGACATGCCATAAAAATTCCAGCAGCAATGATGTACGCCGAAAATTAGATATGTGCGAGATATGGCTTTAGGAAAGTTAGAACTACGGAAAATACGGAAAATAGAAAACCCTCCAAACATAGTTTCATGTCGTTCTGTATTAACTCCGAAAGACCAATAATTGAAGGAGGATTACACAATCTGGTACAATACAATAAGTATTCACTGTGAATACATGTTCAACATGTTTTTGAAAATGCAATGCAAATGCTTATATTTATCAAGATCTGTACATGTAAGTTGTAGGAAAAAATTCAAAGAAAACCTATGTTCACATTAACTTAAGACGCACAACATTATTAACACTAACAATTTTTTTGTGAAAGGACATAAGTGTCAGACTGTTCTGGACGTGGCATTTATAAACAACTCAACAAAACTTCTTCAATAAAATTTGTATTTAAAACATTATTTGAAATTAAGAAAACTCTTATTTTCGCTTCTTTAACAATAACCTTGCACTCACTTGTTTTATTAAATGTCAAATGCTTTCAATAGACCGATTACAACTCTCACAGTAAAATAATGAACAACAGATGGCAGATATGAATGTTCATAACGTTAATTTAATGGTATTATTGACATTTAGCGTTTTATTATAAAACGTTTAATTATAGCCAGCGATAAAATATCTGGTGGCCCACTACCTTTTATTTATGGCAAAAATCACTAAATTTAGTTGAGAGAAAAGCTCAAACTTCTCTTTAAAACAAAAACCTTAATGTTTTAAATATAAATATTTTTGCAATCTTATCTTCAGCTCTAAAGTGTCTCACATGTGGCACATCCATTCATATGCGAATCGTGCAAATCAATTTTTGGGTCCAAAATTGTATTTATCTCCTCTCCTGCTACTCCAATCTTAATAATAGTTGGAACAATAGTTGGAATAACAAGCAACAAATCAATAGACCGTAATTCTGACGTGTGTGAGAATTCAATAGACCTTAATCCTGACGTGTATTCGAACATTAAACAGAAATTTACGGCCAATATCCATAACCGTATTGTTGAGGTATTCCAATACTTTTCTCTTTATACTGCAGTAAAAGGAGGAAAAGTAAAAATTGTAGTCATTTAAAAAAATCGAAGCGGCCGACTTCAACTCTTTACACTAGAAATGAAGAATACTAAGACATTTACGTCTTTGTAGTCTACCAAGGAGGATCACTCTTACTTTTCTGATCAAGGCGAAGCATGATCAAGATAAAAAGATATGTGTGCGAAATATGGAACAACTAGATACAAGTAATAAAACAACTTACTGAAATTAGAATGATTACGCACATGGAACGTAGGCAAAGAATTTAAAGTAATCCACTAAACGTAGGTGTGAAAACAAAGAACAAAATCTGACATTCGAACAATCCCCAGCACGAAAAACATTGTTGAAAATATTATTTAAACTGAAAATAGACGCTAACAATCAGGAGTCTAATTTTATAAAGTTTTATTTCAGTTTATTTCACGTTTGAAATTTTTTTTGCCTGACGTACCACTCAAAGCGTCAAAGTGTAGCGGGTGGCTGGATCTTCTGTGCTGATGGAGGACAGGGGGGGGCGTGTGAGTCAAGTGCAGACCCCTGTAAGCTGCCCCGCGGGGGGCGGGAGGGGGCGCGGCGAGGGGTCCCGGAAGGGGGTTACGACTCCCCCGCGCGGTCGCAGCTGTCCCCCAACAGGGGGGCAATGGCGAGTGCAGCCACTCGAAGGCCCTTGGAAATTGCCACTTCAAGGACTGCAGTTCCATTTTTACGTTGCTGGTGCTGTAGTGCTTGGAAAATTCTGCGATGCGCTTTGGGGTTGTACCGGCTGAGATGGATTCGTTGCCGTAGCAGCATCTCAGGACATCCATGGGTTCGATTTCTGACAGTAGCGGATTTTCGAGACTAGCTACATTACTTGATTAAATCAATCCCTGCCTTTGTCTGGACGATGATTGTAGCAGTCGACTGCTCTTATCGATAGTTTTCCGTGGTCTCTTTGATCAATATCACGCGCATGTTGAAATTTGAGATGAAACTTAACGAATGGTGCGCGGACCGCGCGCGATCTCTTCTTCAACTATGTTCTCTCGTCCCCTTCATGCGCACACAAATACTCTTATATGAATTACACTACCATACATATCGGGCGATCAGACGAACGCTGAGGGCTTGTCTCGGCTGGGGCGGTATAATACTCCTCTGCGCTGGGTATGATACTCTTACGAGGAAAATCCCTGGAAGCCAATGCGTGGGACGGCAACGGGTCTCACGCTGCAGCAGAAAAATAACACCGCCCCTTCCGGCTATAAGGTACACTACACTTCTTGCACGTCCATGAACGTGATTTACAAATATGCAACGTTTTTAATAGCTTACTAAAGGTCTGCAGCAGCAGACACGATGCTGAAGAAAAGCACACAAGAATGTTTTCCAAGATATAGCATCCACACTGCTCAAAAACAACAAATAAAATACTCTGGAATAACACTTAAATAAATTTAACATTTTGACACAAACAGTCTTCACAATTATTGAAATAACATTTTATAGGATATTTACGGTACATCAGTTCTCTTTTAAGTCGAGAATATCAAAACAGTTGGTTTTACTTAACGCATCACTTAGTGGCGGGCGGCTTCTTCGTTGCTGACACCTGAGCTGTGGCGTAAGTAGTCAAGCTGAGAATAACAATTAAGTCGGTGTGTTCAGTATGAGAATAGGCAGAATAATACAATCAATATTTGCATTTTTCATTCAAAATCGAAATGGTTTCGTTGTTTGCGTGTTTTCCCAAGTTGCTGGGCGCTATCGAAACCAACATCTCATATAGGCGGAGGTTGCGTGGTTTTCTTTCAATTTCTGCGCACATTAGAAGTTAGTTACAGAAGAAGTTAGTACATTAGAAGTTAGTCTTCCGTTTGTTACATCAACATCGACCTGAAAAAACGTGTATCTATGGAATCTATATTAGCTCGCCTTGTTTGACTCATATTTATACAAGCAGGCTGTCATTTTGTCAGCAACTATATAAAGAAATAATATACCTAAAATATTTAATTAATACTTAATGATTAATTATTATACTGCAAAGTTTTTTACTCTAACATAGACAATCGTTGCTCATGACGAATTTGTTCCACTCTAATGGTATGCTAAAATTTGCTATTTCAGATAAACTGCTACGCCTATGCCTGGAAAAAACAACAAACAAAACAACACAAAACCAACAAAAAACACGTATTTTGACAACATTGAATGACTACGCACAGTATTTTTTACCTTGTACTTCATCAATGCTGGAGGTGTCGCTATTTATTGTCATCCTAAATCACTAACAAACGTTTGAATTTCTCCCGTATATTCGTACTTTTGTCATTCCACTTCAACTTGTTTTATTTGCTAACGTCGCCTCTCATGGAGAAACCTCTCCGAAGCGCACACCCCTTCGTGATTGATTGATTGACTGTTAGTGGTTCCGGACGCGTCATCTATTGAGGTCACTAGTCCCGTTGGTGTAGTATATGTTTATCATCGGGAGGTGACAGTGATAAACATATAAACGGGAGGTGACCGTGATTTTCCCGCTGGATGGCGAGTTTCGGCGCCGATCTACAGTCGACTAGCGCGATTTCCCACAAGCCAGGTATCTCCCACCAGTCGGAACAAGCTCTAAGCCCTCGTCCGGTCTCCTGGCATGTGTGGTAGTGTAATGCATGTTAGTGTAAGTGTGCGTGCATGGGGTGAGGATAGGACAAGGAAGAGGAAGAAAGATCGCGCGCGGTCCGTGGCCCGTTTGTTAAGGTACTGCTCCGGCATTCACCTAGTGTTGACCGCAGAAAACTATCAATCAGAGCATCCGGCCGCTAGACTTCTCCTTCAGACTAGCGACTGAATTCGACCTAGCTGACAAGCTAGTGTCGAAAATCCTGCCATCATCTCGAATCTAGGACCTCCCGGTCAGAGGCACTGCAGTGCCATCAGTTGATGCCTCTCCCGGTCGCACTCCTTCGTGGGGCGTGGCCGTGGCTGAGCGCGCGGGGGCCAGCAGCGCGTCGCGCCGCCAGGGGGCCGGGGGGCGGAGCGGGCCCCTCCCCGCGGGTGGCTCCTGCGAGAGGCCGGCCGGCGCCGCGGGGGGATGAAGGGATTACGCGCGTGTCGCGGGGGCCCGCGCCCATTCACATGCAAAGTTCCCGATGAGCCTCGCAGCTCCTCCTCGCGTCCCGATGTTTTCCTCCGCTGTCAATCTTCCTTTGCGGGTCAATTCGTACAAACCAACTCTGTAATCCCTCCACGGGCGAGATCCATTTGCTAGAAGCAGTTTTCTTGGGGGCATAAGTCAGAAACATACATGAGGGAAGCACAATACACTCGTTTCATCATAGAGGTTTAAAAAAATATTTCGAACAATTTAATTCCGCAATATCTCTTTTATTTTATTTTAACCGCACGTACATACATCGTATAGAGAAAGTTACGTTATAGTGCTGCGAAACATGAAACCTCTGAAACAATTTCAAAATTGTTCCAAACAGTTACCTCAAAATTTTGCCTTTATTTCATGCTAAGCGAACTACTCTTATGAAGATGATCATCAGTCAGATCGGGAATTATCAATGTTGGTGAAAATCCTGCCCATAGTTTACCAGTTAGCAATGCTCCCAGACGGACAGACATAAAGACGTGTTTCCTGAAACCATTTTTTCGGCGTCAGGGACCCACAAAACGTCAAATCTGAGTACTGATTGTGTTAGAGGAAATAATTTACATCATATAGGAACAAGAATTATCTGGTTTTTGGGTATCAAGGTCCTACATTATGGATTTTTTGTCGAAAAATCGCCACTTTACTCTTCAGCATTTTCCTCTAGAGCACAAACACTTCGCGATTTCGGTACTTCAGGAACAAACTTCAGAGAAAAAAACAACAACCAAAAGCAGAGGACAAACACTTCTATTTTTAATTCGACTAACTTTCGTAAACTCAAAATTAAATAATTTTCCACGTAACTATCATTTCTACGAACGTAATAAAATTATTAATAAAAATCGATAAAATTTCATTATAAACTCTAATTTTGTATTTCCTACTATAATTACATTTACTTAGAGCCATTTATTTCTCCACAAGTCTCCACTTATCCTTCACCTGCCCCCAAACTCTCCTTCATCATTGCCCCGTCTGTCCCCACATGTCCGATTCCCGTTCCCCAAAACTCGTGATATGTCAGAACTCACCTGCCTTCAAAAAAGGCCTGACACAATAGAACACGCAAACCTGGTTTAAAAGGCCTAGGATGCATTGTTTCCGAGTTGCGTGCGATTATAATGTACGTTCTAAAAATCAATTTTGAATATCATCAAGTGCAAACTTCTGTTTTTACTTTCACGCTCTTACTTCGTAAGAAGAGAAAACATTGTAATAGTGCGCAGAAAAACGGCGAATATTCGAGAAGAAAACTCTTACCGGCTGTCTACTTGTCTCCTTATCCGGCTGTCCATCTGCCTGCGGCCAACGTTAGCGCCTAAACCGTTCAGCCGATTTTCTTCAAAATTGATATTCCTCGATCAACATAAATTTACTTGAAGCCCTCTGAGTTTGAAATGGACATTTTGATTTGGAAGTGATTTATTTGAAGCCTCAACATTTTCAAAATTTTCTAATAAATTACTGCAATTTTTTTATTAAGCTGTGTCCTCGGATTTTTCGAAAATTGCAAAATTTAAATTGTTTCGGCGTCTTCCCACAACTACAATATTAAAGATACAGCGTTTTTTCCTTAACGAAATTTGTTCTATAAAGTCAGATCTTGAAATAAGATTAGGCTCAATTTTTCGAAAATAAGAGTAGTTTTATCGCAATTTTGCGTCAAATTTTGGCAAATTTGAAGTTTTTAAACATTTTTTGTCTCAAAACTGGCTCCAATTTTTTGCTTTAAATGTTGGTGCAAATAGTGCTAGAAAGAAAAAGTCAAGCAGGTCAAGTATGTTAGATGAATCTCTCTTATCTCAAAGTGAGGAAAGTAAACTATGACCAGACATGGAGGCATCATTATCTTATCGGCAATGTCGTAGAAATGACACAAATGCCAAATACATTACATTTATGCTTTTGATGAATTTGATAATTTAAAGATTGATATAATTAATAACATGCATGTTTAATCAATTGAACAAAAAATTCAATTTTTGTCTGTGTACATGAAAAATATCAACTTTCTTGCATCAATGTTCAACAAAAAGCCTTTTACAATTGATGTCAAATAAACATGTAATGATGTTTTCAAAACATGTAAAGTATTAGTAAGTTACAAAGCAAAATATACTAGCATACCCCGTGCGAGAGCTCTCGCATAGTGAATCCCATCCTCTTCCCTATCTTTCCATTTCCATTTTAAGCCCATAATGTATTTTTTCTTCAAAACCCTTTTATCCTTCGTCACTTGCCTTCTTGTAATTGTACTAACTGAACATATTTTAAAGCAAAAATACAATATACCTTTGCCAATACCAAATATTCTTACTTCGTAGCATTATTACCGAACAGATAGGTACACACCTGCAATTCATTCAGATGGACTATCAAGTAATTAGTATAATTTCACGTACAGTTGCATGCCTCTTAGGAGGTGAGATAGTATCAAAAAGCGCCGAACCAGCAAAAATGTAATAGAAATTTTAACATCCTAGAACACTTTGTTTTATGCTATTTATTTAAAAACTTCTACCCAAATTTTGCGGGTATCATTTGACTTGAATATATTTAGATGCATTTTTTAAACCCTTCCCATTTGTAAAGTTGAAGTGCAATTCATCAAGTCTCCGTGAAATTCTTTTTCTTTAGATACCTCATTTGTAAATATTGGTTGAGTATGAGAGTCGCAAAACGCATCTCTATTGCTGAAAAATAGTACAGATATTTCAAAAATGTATCGTGAATGTTCAGTTGTCGAGAGAATAGCCCGTAATTATTTTTCCACGGCCAAAGACGCTGTAAAAGGCAAATTATAAACAACACTTATGATAAGTTGCATCATATTTCATTTAAAAAAAACGCATCACAAACAATATCAATCGCGTGGAGCTTACTAAAAAAATTAAAACCTATAAAAACAATCATCGGTGGGTATCCGAGCGCCCCATCTCCCTATGTTCCATGCTAGAGTTAAACATTCACATGTAACTTTGTTTCAAATGGTAATTTGCAATGGTGAAGCATTTGTTCGCCTCGTGGCACGTGGAATGAGCGTAGGGTTTTTTCGAGGGCGTGTGTAGCCGGAGGGCGGCGTTCGAGCCCCGCGCAGGAGCAGGGGGCGGTGGCGGCGAGCCCTATCACACGGTGATACGCGCGTGCGGCGCCGGGCGGCGCGTGGCGGCGCCGTGGCACGCGATGGATCCGCACGTCAGCGTCACGCCTCCCCCCCCGCCCCCTCACACCCCATCCTGCTCCGCCTCGTCCGCCGACAGACAGCCAGAGGTAGTCGCGCGGACGGACGGGTGAGTCGAGCGCAGCGCACGGAAATCACGACAGCCGGCCCTCCACTTTTTCCTAATTCAGGAGCAGCGGCGGCGGCGGCGGCGGCGGGTGGCGTGACCGCCGCGGCCCCCTGACATTTCACGTGCGCCCAGCGGAGGAGGAACTGGGGCGGCGGCGGCGGCGGAGGCGGCGGCGGCGGAGCGCGCTCGCGAGGCCACGCAACGGCGGCGGGCGGCGAGCTGCTAGGAGGGCAGGTAGGGGGCGGAGCGGCGGGCAAGGGCGGGGGCGGGGCGGCGGGCGGGGTGCAGGGGCGGGTACTGCGGGCAGTGGGCTTCAGGAGGTGGGCAAGCGCGGGGGCGGCGCGGCGGCTAGGAGGCGGGCTGCGGGCGGCGGGCGGCGGGCGGCGGGCGGCGGGCGGCGGGCGGCGGGCGGCGGGCGGCGGGCAGGGGCGCGGGCGGGGGTGCGGGCGCGGGCGAGTGAACGGAATCGCTCCGCCAAGTGCTCTCGAGAGGGCGAGAGCGACGTTCTTCTCACCCATGCGCGCCCGACAACCCTTCCGAACGCACTGCGCGTCACACCGCGTGCTGAGGAACAGTCCCCATGGCACAACCCATCGTTATATGGGGATTGCGTTAAGCCATACCCGGATTGCGCTATGCCGGAACGCGCTCCAAGTTAATTATTAATTTAATAAAATAACACTAGCCCTACGGGTAACTAATAATAACAATAATAATAATAATAATAATAATAATAATAATAGGAAATAAAAAATTGAGCTTATAATGATATTTTTTCGTTTTTTTACTAATAATCTTATTACATTCGTAGAAGTGATTCAGTTAAGTGGAAAATTATTTAATTTTCAGTTTACGAAAGTTGGTCAAATTAAAATCGAAGTGTTGTTCTCTGCTTTTGCTTGTTGCTTTTTTTCTCTCAAATTTGTTCCTGGAGTACCGGAACGCCATTCTGTCACGTTTCACCCACCAGAAATCAAGCTCTGCTACTCCATATCTATTGGCACTTTTCTTGAAAATACTTGTAGCTCAGAAATGGGCATGCTATATAGCAGAACCATCATCTTACTCAATCAAGTGTCTGGATGGTTAGGAATCACCTTGCGCACACGTTGGGTATTCTATTTCTTCAACATGTCTTGGGCGAAAGACGTTTCGCACACGCTTCGCGATGTTTGCAGTACGCTACGCACAGTATTAGAATGAAAAAAAGAAATTATATTTCGCCCACGGAAAAGGAGCACGCACGACTTGTTACTAATAATAATTATTTACTACGTATTATTGTGTGTTTATATTCTGTTTGCAGAAAGGAAAAATGTAACTAATACGAAAATCGAAATGTGAGAAAGAGCTCTAACATGTAGTATCTAAAGTAGTGACAAAACACACCATACTTTCTCTCATTAATTTTCATTGCTAAGCAATATTATAATAAATGAAAGAGTAGGCTTACGCGACCGAAGCCAGTTGCTACTTGGCTGTTCGGGAGACTCGGCGTCCTAGGCACAGAGGACCAACGTTTCGGCTGTCATACTGCGACCTTCCTCACGACGAAATGCCCTGCCGAATACGAAGCATTTTGGCCTGGAAAAGGTCGCAGCATGACGGCCGAAACGTTGACATTTGTGCCTAGGGTGGGGCGTCTCCCGAACCCAACACCCCTCCCAACGGTCAAGTAGATAAAAAAATTGAAGACCTCAAGGCAATAACATGCCATGCCACAATACGTAGGTTTTGAGAAAACATAGAGTGAATGTTTAGACATTGCATACTACACATAGGGATAAAGAACATTAATTTACGAATATCACTGCCATTTTGCAGCGAATCTTTAAAATAAAAACCCCACATCTAGATAGATTTATGGGGCGTCGAAATACACTAACATATCAATTTCATCAGAAATGTGGCATAGAATGTCATTGCCCCAAGGCCCTCAATTATAATACTTCATGTACCTGAAAAAGTGTTTTCAACCAGCAAAAATTAATTCTTGAATTCATATACGCATTCAAGAGAATGAATCAACGAATGAAAATCTCTGAATTTTGGAAAATTGCAAAAGCGTATTGATTTTTACCAAACGTCAGCCCGTGTTTGCATTGGTCCGTCTGTCCATTTGTGAAAAAATCTAGCACCTAAACTATTCGTAAAACGTTCTGGCAAAATTAATATTCTCCAATCAGTCTGGCTGAACTCGAAAGTCTGTGCTATTGAAACGAATTCTTAAATTTTTTGGGGGATTCTCCACATGAATTCTTTAGTATGTTTAAACAATTTTCTTAAACTCAATCAACAAAATTTTCTCAAACTTAAAGATTTTCTCAAGTTTTCTCCTTTAATAGTTTTTCTTGGAATTTATTTTTGAGAAGAGAGCGAAATACATTTATACAGATACTGTATGTCCGATATTCACTGTTAACTCTGAATTTTTCGAAATTTGCAAACTTTTGCAATTATAAAATTATATTTAAAGATGCAGTCTTTCAACTTTGTATCTTCATATATATTGTTGTTTTTTTTTCTCACGTATAGGCCAACTTGGACCACACAAATACACCCATGTCCGAGGCGGAACTCGAACCTGCGACACTGCCTTTTTCCGGGGCTCAAAAACATTATCTCGGAGGCAGGGCACGAACAATTCTTAGGGGGATCAGCATTTTAGATGGATCCCATTTTTATCTCCCAGGGTTGTTAGTCCTGGGGGTTCGGAAAAGAAATGATGATGATAGTGAGAAGTGAAAGGACGGTACACACATATAGACATACACAAATACACCCATGCCCGAGGCAGGACTCGAACCTGCGACCCTGCGAGTTCGCCACGACACAGCTGCCTTAGCGATCTCGGCCACGGGGCCGACCATACATATATACTTTATTATAATAACAAATCTTTGGAATGAGTAGATGCACTTCCGCAAAGCTTGAGTCTTGCAGAGATGCACTGCAGCATGCGCGGAAGAACATACCCAAGAGATGATGCGCTTCAAAATCGGATTGTGTATCATCTCTCGGATTACAACAGATACTTTCTTAAACAAATTAATCTTTATAGCAATCTTAAATGATTATGGTTTGCCTCCTTTTCCTTCACCCGAATTTGTAGTACAAGGCTCACATGAATATCTTTGTTTTTTTACTACTTTCAATTAAAGACTGTTTATTACAAAACCTTTTTTTTACAATAAGTTTGTCATCACTTAAAGTGTCACTAAATTTGATTCACGACATTGAATCTTTTTAATTACAGTTTACTACATTGAATATTTAAAAAAAGCTTTTGAAACTCTTAAAATCAAATAATATGACAATGGTGGCATACAATATGATATACAAGTTACCTAATCTCATCAACAAGCAAAATGTTCACAGGGCACCGCGATGTTTACTTCATCATTACGAATTGAAAGAGACTAAATGATTGCAGATTTATAAGGAAAATCACAGAGAATTCAAAAGCATGGCGTATAGAGACAATCGCATTTTTAACATAGATCTGCTCAATTGCGCATTTTCAGAAACGCTCAAACATTTCCTCAAAATCCTCATTTCCGGTCCCAACTTTTTCAATGAAAATATGCATTTACGACCATTATGGTACTTAAAGTCATATTTCAATTCTTCTATTAGCGGACCGAAAAATTGAGAAAATGTGAAAAAAAGTCTTTTAGGAGTTGATAAGTAGCAGCTGATAAGAAGCTGGGGCAAAAACGAAAAGGTAGCTCAGACCAAAGAGATTAGGGGACGAACTAATAGAAGAAAGCATTGCTAGGCTTTCTTTCATTCATTCTTTTATTTATTTATTTATTTATTTATTATTTATTTATTTATTTACTTACTTTACTTATTTATTTATTTACTTATTTACTTATTTACTTATTTACTTATTTACTTATTTACTTATTTACTTATTTACTTATTTACTTATTTACTTATTTACTTATTTACTTATTTACTTATTTACTTATTTACTTATTTACTTATTTACTTATTTACTTATTTACTTATTTACTTATTTACTTATTTACTTATTTACTTATTTACTTATTTACTTATTTACTTATTTACTTATTTACTTATTTACTTATTTACTTATTTACGTTATTTACTTATTTACTTATTTACTTATTTACTTATTTACTTATTTACTTATTTACTTATTTACTTATTTACTTATTTACTTATTTACTTATTTACTTATTTACTTATTTACTTATTTACTTATTTACTTATTTATTTATTTAGACGTTCTCCGACAGCGTAGTGAGCCGCGTGCGGTTAATTGCTGAAAATGCTTGTATTGACCCCTCTAGAAGAACGGCTGTGTGTGTCCAAGAGCGCCTCTGGGTGCTGGGGCCGCGGCGAGGGCGGGAGCCATGACCGCAAACCGCCTCCGAAGTACTGCGCGCGCTCCTCAGCAAGGGAACAGGTTATGGACACTCACAAGAATGGATTTCCGCTTCTTTTTTTAAATTTATTTCCCGCCTGTTCAACTATACAAGTCTTTCGGGGGTTATAAAAATTAAAATTAATTGGCTTGTTAGAGTTCGTTACTCGCACGTTAATTGTGCCTAATTCAAGACAGAATAAGTAATGTTATTTATGATTATTGACAAAAAGTATTTATATTTAATACTGTGAAAGTGTGAAAATGAGAAGAAGTAGTGTTTTGTACTAAGTAAGAGTAGGGGAAAGGAATAAATATATGGAGGCCTGAATCGGTCTTTGGGGAATCGAGATTTAGTTTTGCGCGGAAATGTGAATGATTGGCCAAGATTAAAAGTAGTTTTCTGTGGGAAATATTGAAGTAATTTGAAAAAAATTTTGTTCTGTAATTTTATCAAATCTATAATATTTTCTAAATATAGTTGTGTGATTCTATCATGTAATTGATTATTTGGTATGAACTATGGGGTTTGTAGTGCTTTACGGATACATTTATTGTACAATTTATAAGTAGTCATTTTGTGGCTTCCAGACAGTAGAAACTGATGATGATGGCTAAGCCATCGAATGCTCTTGTTGAAATAAATGACATTGTTGGCAATGACAACACCTGTGATGATTTAATTTTAAATGCCAGCGACATTTCACCGCAAAAGCAATATCCAGATGTTAGGAGCATTAAAGAAAGTTTTCTTGACTATTGTGAATACTTATCAATAGCCAATGTGTTTTATAAATCAAAGTCGTCAAAGTCAGTCTGTCTGTCTGTCTGTCAAAGATAAAAACAGTATAGCAGAAAAGGCGTAATTTTAATTTTCAACGTTGGGTTGAGAATTCCAGAACTGAAAATAAAGGTTGACATGCCTGAAATGTGAAAGATGTTAATAGAAAATAGCTTAATTAAAAAAGTGGCTGTAAAATGGTAACTACCAATCATTAAAATTATTGTACACTTTTTCATCTACAATGTATTGTTGATCAAAAATATTCGAAATTATTGCATTTGACTTTATTTGTTAGTTTTGTTTACCATTCATGACTTACTACATTGAAATAATATAATATATTTTCTTAATCCATATTGTTTTGATATTTCGATTTCGTCGGTTCCCAATCCTGCTCGATATAAATAGTACAAAGGGAGTGTGGGGTGAATTCCTTTCTTTCGGCTCATCTGTCCTCTGAAGCGAAAGAGAAATTTCCAAAAGTTTCGGTGCGCGCTCTGTGAAAAGCGATGCCTCCCGTCGCCTGTCTGTCGGGACGGAGGGCGGGGGCGGGGCGCGGGAGGGGGGGCGTGCGATGGCGGCGGCGATACGGCGCCTCGCGTGCCCCCGAACAAAACGGCGGGCGGGGGCGGGGGCGGGCGCGGGGGCGACGCGGGCGGCGATACGGGCCGGCGACGGGCAGCGCGCGCGATGGCTGACGGCTGACGGTTGACGGCTGACGGGCGAGCGCCGCGCCGCCCGTGACGGCCGCGCGCGCCGACGCCACCAGATGTCACACGCCAGCCCGCAGCGCGGGGCGGGGAGGAGCGGGGCGGGGAGGAGCGTGGAGTGGCAGGGGGCGGGGCGGAGAGGATCGTGGCGCGGCAGGGGCCGGAGCAGGAAAGGGCGGGGAGTGGTGCTTGTGTGAGGGGACGGGGAGGAGCGTGGCGTGGCCTGGGGCGGGGCGGGGTGAAGCGGGGCGTGAAGCGTGTGTGATGGGGGACGGGGAGGAGCGTGGCGCGTGTGTGGAGGGGCGCGGAAGTGGTATGGCTTGGCGTGTGTGTGTGGAGGCGGCGGGTATGAGCGTGGCGGGGCGGGGAGGGTGGCGAGGCGAGGATGAGCGTGGCGTGGCGTGGATTTGGGGTGGAGGAGGGTGGCGGTTGGTGTGTGTGTGGCGCGAGGCGGGACGAGGAGAAACGTGATGTTTGGGAGCGGGGAGGAGCGGGGCTTGACGTGTGTGTGGGAATTATAGAGTAGCGTGTGTGTGTGGGGGGGCGTGAGCATGAGCTTGGCATGGCGTTTGGGGGGGGGGCGAGGCGAGGAGCGTAGCGTCTATATGGGGGAGCGTGGCGTGGCGTGTATGGAGCAGTGCAGGGCGGGGAAGAGCGTGGCGTGGCCTGTGAGTGGAGACTGACGTGGCGTGTGTGTGTCTGTGGATGGGGGCTTGACCGAACCAGTGCGCATGCCGACGAACTTGGAGTTGGACGGCCCAGCTGAAAGCGATTCCGTCCCGCCCCCGACCCACGCTACTCGCTCAGACCGAAGAACCGCTCTCTCTCATAGCTTTGGCAAGCACGGTGCTCACATTCGAACGTTGTATTTACGTTAAAACTCAATCATTATTTTGGTTTATTTGAACACTACCAATGAAAAAAGACTTTCCACATTAAGTGATGTCTTCCTGTATGTGTCTCTTAAAAATGTGTTAGCCTTCATGAGCCCTTTATATAAGAAATGTTTACCTTTCAAATACTTTCATTTAATTTGTTATTTATAGTGTGTAATGTAATAGTATATAACTAATTGTTATAGTTATAACGTCTTGCTCCTACAGACGATCCCTTTCCCGGCGAGTACTTGTTTCTTCTGTTGTAGCCACCACTCCCGCATCGTTCGTGCTGATCGTTCGCCCATATCGGACATTCTACGTGTAAGTTGCACAAGCCCATCTGTTGAGCCATCACGCGTAGTTCTGAAGTCGAGGAAGAGAGAGAGGCTACTCGTAGGTGACGCTGGGGTTGTAGTCCTCAAGCCCTTGGGCTTAACCCCGCTCGTACAATTTAGCAGGGGAGAGGAAGTATTAAAGAATCGGATCAGAGGTTTGAGATAGGAGTGCACACCATGCCACAATACGCAATATTCATGCTTTAGGCTTCATTCACAATGCAAACTTAAACGTAAACGTAACGTAGCCGCAAAACCTAGATATGTGTTATTAAGCGAGACCATTCACAATGCCTTGACGTAACCGTTGACGTAAGACCGTAAACTTAAGAGTTCGCAAGCTCCAAGCTTTTACGTTAAGTTTACGTCGGAATTCTGCCGAAGACCAATCAGAGAGCAGCATGGAAGTTCAATTTCAGATTGCGTTCAGGTAGTTTGTGGTTATGTCATTGTTATTGTAATGTAGAGAACTACGAATGCTTTTGATGCGTGTTGTGAATTCAATGTAAGAATTTCGACAATTTTTATTGTAACTTTAACCTGAGATGGCGAATAAACTAATTATATCCGACGAATTACTGATGAGATGGAGATGTCTATGAATGAAGTCGTTGACGGCGTCACCCGATATTGTTGTGCTCCCCCGACGCACTGGACAATTGAAGAGGGTTACTAGGTACATGCTTTTCTTAATATGTATGGTGGTAGTGGATTTCACGAAATATGTATTGTATGATAATAAACTCCTGTTCTTGTTCCTGATATACATCTTTCATTAATACTAAATAACAATTACTCATGAATTTGGTTCATGAGAATCCTTGTTTATAAGATGAAGGAAATGTGAGCACTTCTATAACATCTACTCGCATGTATATAAAGACAAATCGATAGGAATCTCGAAGAAAAAGCTAGAAACCATGGTGGAAAGATCTTTTCACCATGTTAGAGACGAATCGATCAAGTTTCAGTACATTGAATTCTAATTGGTTCAAGCGAAACTTACGTTCGTCATTGTGAACGCTTGTTTTTACGTGTAAATTTTGCGGCTAAGTTTACAGCATTACGTTACGTTTAAGTTTGCATTCTGAATGAGGCCTCACGCGGAACTCAAAGTCGAATGTTTGGGTTAAAAGATGATACGGAGATTCTAATCCGCGACCCTTCGAGCTGACAGCGGTTGCCTGGCCGATCTCAAATACTCACCGGCCTGTAAAACTAATTTGCAGTATACGTCATGTAAATAAATTCTTACTTTCATTTAATTTTATAACATGTACCTACATGAACCATTGTTACGGCAGGTAATTGAAAAGTGAACATTGTTATATTCCAGAAAAATCTTACAAATTGTACTGTAATATATCAAATAAAAATTATACTTTAAGTTTATAAGTTATACTTTATGTTATATACTTACATTATACATTAAGTTTATAAATTATACTTTCTGTTTACAAGTTGTATTGCATTTGTTCATCATAATCCAAGGGTGTTTTATAAATGAACATCCGTGACCCATTTCAATGAAGATATTTTGTTTAAACGAAGGAAAAAGTATTTCAAACTGATGTGCATTATAATGATGTGCATTAAGTCAAAATATAATGCACTCTCTCCTGAAAAAATTGAAAAACTCAGGAAACAACATACGTAATCTACTACGCAATCAGTAGGAAAATATTCAAATTATGTATGAATTCAAGTTAATGAATAATGAAGGAAAATTAAACTTTTCTATACAAAGTGGAAAAACAATAGTTTTTTTTCCATGTTTCCATTGATTTGTTTTCAAGTTGTGGTTGCCCATTCCCAATTGCATGTTAGAAATAATTTTATCTTTCTAGATATATTAGTCCAATAGTAACTTCATTGTCGTACAAGGTTGGTTTTATGAAGGGGTTTCATGGTTTAAAGATTAGATAAATGAGATCGACAATAAATTCTCCGCATGGAATAAGCAAAAATATTTGATGAAATGTAATATATTACAAAATATTGCTTAGGAATGTATACAATAGTGTCAATTAAAAAATTAGAAAGTAATAAATATGATTATGAAACATCACACAATTCTTAGATACCTATATTTCTACACTACACAGTATTTCTGCACTCTACACTATGCAGTTGTATTTCAATACTACTCAATTTTGGACACTTTCATTTCTCGTGTGATTACTGGTATCTAGTAACTTACTGGGCATCCAAAGCAAGGTAAACGGCAAATACAATGAAAAAGGAAGAACTGAATGACAATGATCGAATCTGAACAATCTGGAATTCTGCCCGTAATCGACATTAAAGGCGGTTACTGGTGACGTGACCGCAACATGAGGGAGTAATCCAGTTGCCTATTAACTTGAGAAAACATGTCTCCAAGTAACCACAAACTGTAAGTCAAAGGAATGAACGGTGCAATACCCACACCCCAACATCTGAAAGGCCTCACTCGCGCTTACTGGTCATAGGAGCTACAATCTCTGTCCCATAGCACATGTGAAAAGCAGAATAAATATTTTGCTCTGGGAAAATACTCAATATGCTTGCTTGGCAAATTCTTTGCTCGTTTTCATTCTATGTTATGTTTTGTTTTATTTAATAATTCTGTTATTTTTTGTACAATATAGTAGAGCGATAATGTTAATTAAATTAAAAAGTCTCTCACGAACGGACAGCACTTTTAACAATCATTTTTAAATCTCCTAATTTGGACGTAGGACGTTAATGCTATTATTGCCCTCGTAAGTAAACGCAATAAGGATATCAAGATCCTTTCCATTCAAAATGTTTTATTTTACTTTCAATTGATAACTTGAAATACTTAACTTTAATTGATCATTGCTTTAGTGGAGGAAATGGAAATTAATTTTACTTTTGTAACTATGATCGACCACTGATTTCTTCAAAACACTGTCGTGGGCCAGGTCTCAGTGTCATATTAATTTCTTTAACCTGAAGTGTATTAAAAAATAGGTACACAAACTTAAACACAATAGTTTATCATTCACGTTGTTACAATTTTTCACAATCCGTATTGATACAAATTACTTTGCCAACAGTCGCCTGTTCACCATGAGAAAAAGCCAAGTCCAGTTCCAAAGTGCCGTTAATCAGAAGTCACAAGCGAAACGTAGTCACCACACTTCTCAGAGAGCCCAGTCCAGAGGCGAAACGTGAACCAGGGTAACGGTATATACTTCACGTGGTACCTACTTCTCCATGAACAATTCTAGTACCATGACTGACTGCTGTGGCGCCTGCGTGCCCTTGTATAGCAGGCGCCGCTGTTTCGCCTAGACAAGGGCTGTCAAACGGAGCACGTGCGTGCTCGGAGCACGCTTGCGCTCCGCAAGGGCACGCAGGGCCCGCGGCGAAGGGACGCCCGCGCACCGATTTCTCAGGGATGGACAGAAGGCAGCCATGGCGGGACGCAAGAAGACGTATAACAACTTTCAGTCCCAATGCACTCTTGATTTCGTGTGCAGTGAGTGTGAAGGTGATGCACTTTCTTTAATGAATGTTCATCATTACTCTATAATTTTTGAACTGGTTTATTACGAGAATTTTCACACGAAACATTTATTCAAATGTTTACGTTGAATAAGTTTTTCTGAACTTATGTTATATTTATGTTATACTTATATTGATTTAGTACGTATTTTGGTTTATACATATTTTCTTCAATATATTCATTTGCGTTTTTTGTAATTAGTGTGAATAGTTCTCATATATTACATTCGCTAACACTAAGTAGAAATGTGCGTTAATATTTCCTTGCTGTAATGATCAATGCTTGTATAACTGCAGTTTCTGTTTACATGTGAATTTCCATTAAAAGTTGGTAAAATTTAATAAATGTCTGTGATATATCAACCCGTGTACTTGACCAACCCGCCGCATTCGCATGAAGTTTTCTCATCCCCTGCTTCCCGCCTGTGACACAAGTGACTTCGCTAAGCTGATATCGTCGCGTGCCCCAAACCTTTGCGAAGCCCATTCGCGTGATCGTTCGTCTGACGCCCCTGGCCTAGACTCTTTCCATCTCCTCGTCGTGAGGGAGCCAGCACCGCGCTTCTGCTCCTCCGGCCACCCCCACAGAGCGGCGAATTTAAATGTTCGCCAGACATATTAACACAAGCCTCACTTTTAAATATCGCGCCAGTTCCTCTGGCCGTAGTGCCCGTGAACTCCAAAACGCTAATAACCTCGCCTGCCATCTTGACGTGTGTGCTCTAATCCTTCCATAATCCCTTGCCCTGACCGACACTAGGTGCGAGACCTGTGTTCAGTTTGCATATGTATGTAATTGGCAGTTTCGGACTTTTAGAACAATGGACAATCACCGTGATTACGGGAAAATGTGTAATTCTACAAGACCGAGGTGGGTCTAAGGGCTACCTCCGCGTTTTATTCGGGGAGCAAGAGGAAATGCTTCACCGCGAATAGTCCTCAGGGGAGGGATAGTTGCCACGGGAAACAACTTCCATTTTTTCAATTAAAGTTTGTATATAGGACAAGCTCTTCTATAATATTGTTAAAGTTACATTTCAATTCTACTATTATGGCTAAAATATCGAGAAAATGTAAAAAGTTGTATTTTAGGCGCCAATAGCTGGCAGGTGGGAAGAGGGAAAGGCAACACCCCAAAAACAGCTCAGACTAAAGAGATAAGGATATTAATTAGTATGAGAAAGTCTGTGCCATTTTGTAGCACTTCTAATTACTTTCTCGTACACAGACGTTTATACATACTAATAAAGAGAGAGCAATGTAATTCTGCGAAAATCGATTTAGAAATATTATCGGAAATACTACACGTTTGGGGTCCCTTGATACCCAAAGAAGTGTTGTTTTTTCCACCCGCCTCTCTGTGTCTGTGAACGAAACTAGCGCCTAAACCATTCGTACGAGTTTTGCTGAAATGAGTTTTCCCCAATCAATCTAAACTGGCTCGAAGTCCTGCGATTTTGAATCACAAAAATTTTGGAGATACTCCAAAAGAAGTCCCTTGGACATTTTTATTTTTCTCAAAAATGGCTCCAAATTATTCTTTCAATTTCTCGAAAGAACAGAGTGAGGTACACTTCATACAGATGACGTAGGTCTGATTTTCACTGTAAACTCTCGATTCTCTGAAAAAATGTTTGGACTCTCTCGTACAAATTGAAGTTAATCTTTTCTTGAAATGAAATTTGTACTTCACAATTACTTTTATAGTCAAACGCTATTTTTAAAAATATTAGTAGTTTTTACGCAATTTTAAGTGAAATAAGGGCAACCTTAAAAACTAGGTTTTCCTCAAAAACGGCTTCAATTTTTTCATTAACTTTTTGTACTGTTGGTGTCAAATACGCTGAATAATGCGACTGAAACATCGTTTTGATGGAATCTTTTTTAAAAACATGCATAAACGTCATTTTTTAAGATACCTCTCACGTGAATATTTACATTACTTGCGTTTTCAAACATTACTGCATTGTGATTAAAATTGATTCATATAAGTTCTGATGATTTTTCTGTAAAACTGGAATGTTTTCTGTAAAAAATGAGCTTCAAATTGCACATTTTTAGAACAGCTCAAATGAGATTTACTAAAAAACAGTTTCAAATGTTTCAATGAAAATTAGACTACTTCAGTACGACACTTGGGAAGAGGGGGGAAAGCGAAATCTAGCTCAGACTAAAGAGATAAGGAAGCAAACTAGTACGACATAGTCTTGCCATCTGTAGCTTCACTCGTTTATTGTATACTGTGCCTGAGAATCCGCCTGTGGACCAGAGCTAATAATTTGGCAATTAGGTTGCGGCTGATGGCAATCCGATGTAGGAAAAAAGCGAGAACCTCGCTGAAAGAATGACGCGCTTCTGCTGTCTACAACGGCATTGAACTGTGGTATTCAAGAGGTGAGCAGCTAGCGCGCTCATCGCTACCATGTAGACCTCTCTCCCGAGAGAAAGGAGTTTTTGGACTATCTCTGAAAAATGTTCGCAGAACGCGGGGCAGGGGGCGGGGCGGGGAGTGGTACGTGGGGCGGGACAGGGGGCGGGGCGGAGGCCGTCGGAATGCCGGCCCGCCTCTCCGCAGCTGCCAGCTGCGCCTCGACACCGCCCACCGCCCACCGCTCCCCGCCCACCGCCCTCCGCCGTTCCCCACTCTGGCGCTGCTGTCACGACCCTGCCCGGCCTGAGCGGGGCGCTGGCGGCTTCTGCTGGGCCAGGGCCTCCCTCACCTCCGCGCGCCTCTGTCGTCTCGGCTCAGCTTCTGTCTCATCTTCTGCAACTGCCCTGCACCGAAAACTGTGCCTCAGGATCTTTCGCGCTTGCACCTTAGGAGTGTGCTCTGTTACCCACCAGCGAGTGCATTTACAGCAAATATTTTGCTGTCATTATCTACTCTACTGTTCCCATCGATAACTTTGGGTCATTGGTGCAAATCCGATCCAGGATCTGAGGTGTATGTGTACATTAATTGAACCATATTTAGTTTTCATTTTTCTCTCTGTCGAAGTACAGGCTGGGCATCTTTACCCGCTCACAATACTTCCACTACTTCATAAGTGCTACCGACATGCTTGTTTGTTAAATGTCCTCATTGCCAGTATCGATTCCTTACTTTTCTATTAATTATTCCGGTCCGGAGGGATTTTATTGCTTGTGTTTGACTGTACTTCGATACTGATCCCATGAACTAGACCGCCATTAATTTTCCGAATGAACAAAAACTACGTGAATATTACTCCGCGGCCATTTCGGTGCGTGGGGGGGGCGAGGGGGAGGGGGAGGCGCAGAGTTACGAGCGCGCAGGTAGGCGGGGGCGGAGGTCAGCGGCGCGGCGGCGAGGGACCGGGGGCGGGGCGGGGGCGGGGGCGCCGCCAGATGGGCGCCCGAGGGCAGGGGGCCAAGGGCGCAGCGCCAGCCCCAGCGGCCGACGACCGCCGGCTTCCGTCGCACGGAGCAACTCCGTCGCAAGGCGCTGCCCCAGAAGGAAAGGAATTCAGGTCCACGAAACGCCAGCACATCTTCTTCGCACCATCTACAAAGACAAAAATATAAGTTCTAAAACATTGAGACAAAATATTAGAGAGAGAAACTATTTTTGAAAAATGCGACAAAAACATAATGTAACCATACAATTTTGAAATTTTTAGTATACATTTTCACATCATACCGTATCAGCTCAGAAAGGGTACGTACATTTTTTTTAAATCGCAGGGTTTTACATTTCTTAACATTAACTGGAAGAGTAATTCATGCGCTTGACGTTGATATTAAGAAAGATTTTTGTAAACATTGGAGTTGCTTTTTAAAAAATCCTGAAGCAAAGATTCTCAAATCATCTTGTATGAAAATTACAACTATCAGGAAAGAAATAAATAGATAAACCCGTATTTAATATTTGAAGGAGACACAAACTATGAAACATAGACCTTTCAAATTCAATATGTGATTTGCTTTGTGGAATCGTCGAAAAAAAGTTTCAAAAATTTATTTTTTCTACAAGTATTTAAAATTGGTGCGTCAATTGGTTGACCTTAAAATTAAACTATTTTCCCCACTCTGCTTTTTTTCAACCTGATACAAGCAATAGAAGCTGAGAAACAAATTACAAGTGAAAAGCGTGTTTCTCATTACATCTCTGCAACAGATTGCCCAGGGAGGCTGATTTTTTGAGAATCTATGGCATGCATTTTTTAAGTTCTCTTCATATGAGTGTTGCGATTATCGCTTTGGTTTGGGGGCACTTTTCACCTCTCTCTTCGGCTAAATTCTTTGATCAACCTTTGAGGAAAGTGTTCAAAGATTGTCGTAGACAAACTTTTCTAGTCTTTAATGCTTTAGTTCGCTAACGAAAATTTCTCACGTCCGTTTTGTGTGTTCTTGTCTGGATTTTGTGCGTGTCATCCGCTCCGCCGAAGTATGTAGATTTCCCTAATCGACGATAAATTGCATTTCATGCTGTTTAACCTGTACTACGCTTTGTAGTATATAGATTAGAGTAACTTCTTCATTCCAATTTTTTCGAGTGAGTCCCTTACACCTTTGTTCACCTGAAGGTAACTTTCCTGAACGTAAATTTTCACTTTCCTGATCGTAAACACCTGAACGTAAATTTTCATGATCTGCGCATGAATTTTTCTACATTATCTTGCTACAAAATTCTTTATGTGCTCCAACATACCACGCTGTGCAATAATATGGGTGCTAATCATGCTAATGCTTTAGCCGTAGCCTCCACGTGCGCTTTCAACCAGCATTTCCAGTGGTTGTCACACAGTCTTCTTGTCACCACAGTGCTCGGAAGGGGCAAAGGGGGGCGGGAGCCTGCCCCCTTTCCCTCTTCGTCCCGTTCCACCGAAGACATACGCTTGCCTGAGAAACGAAATGAGAGCCCGGAAATATCCTCTCGGATATGTATGGCGGCAGAATCAGACCTGTGATGGTTTATGAGAAAGAGAGCTCGGTGAGGTACTTGGGAGGGAGCTCAGCGTTACGGACTATTCTGGGCAAAATATCCACCGACCCGCCGCTGGCTGAGAAAAAAACGCCTACAGCAGTGGTGTCAAGGTCTTCAACTGGTGGCTGTGACACGCGTTGTGGCACGGTAGCAAGCCACGAGCTTCTCTGCGTCACTCAACTGGCGTCGGGAAGGGGAACTATTAGTAACCCCACCGTTTTACAATACGGATGGCGTTGTCTCTGGTGCCGGTGTAATGAACTGCTTGGAGAGGCGATTTCGTCGTGGCACTCGTGCCACGGACTCCCGCTCGTGGCATCGACGTTGACAACGCTGGCCTACACCCAGCAGGGTTCATTCCTTCTGGAAGAAATCACACCTAAGCCACTCGGATTCGAGGTGAAACGCCAACGATTATGTCGTATTGTTGGCGTTGAGCTGCACCTCACATTGATGGTACAGCATTAGTGTAAATCTTCAACGGAATGCTATAACACGTCATACATGTAAAGTTACGATTGCAACTCAACCTGATGTAAAAAAATAGATATTCAGAATGAAATTAGCTGGTGTCACATAAAGAAAGACTACTTTTTGAAATATGATTTCTTCCGAACGAAGTTTAATGAAATCCATGTCTCACTGATTAAACGTTAAAGGGGGTATTGTAAACTGTATCATTTCTCATCAATTTTGAAACTTTGTTGACTTTGCACAATTACATGTTTCTACGGCTGTACATGATTTTAGGCACTTTCTCACGTTCAACGTCGCGTGCAAATTACAGTAACAAATTTAAACGAGATTATTTATTTATAATGTGCTTTCATGCGTAATCGTATGTATTTCATGCAAGTAAAACAAGAGGAAACATTTATAAACAGAAGTACATAGTAGGCTCAATTGTATGTTACATGATCAGGAAGATGCCAATTACCTACATCATTACAAATAAGGGCAGAGATTGTCAATATGCACCACGACCATCTTCCATTAAAGAGGAAGAGGAAGGAGAAGAAGAAGAAAGAGGGCATTACTCAGTTTGTTAAACAGACAAGAGCAAATACAATAAACTTGTAAAATTGAGCTCGTAAAACGAGCGGTCATTAATTTCTTATCATATATCTACTATCAACGAAGTTTTATCACTTTAGTTTTCAGATCTCTTGTTTTAGAGCCTGCAATGATTCATCTACGATTATCTGCTATTATCTATATTATCATCTATTTACTTTCAGTTGTTGCGAAAACACTATGTTATGCTTATCACCACTTTGAATATTATAAAGATTTGTTCTTTAAACTGCATGTGAACTAATGCGTACATCCATGCATAGATGAAGTCGATTAAATCGAGTGTTTATTAGGAGAGGTGGCTCAGGGGACCAGTTGATGTACTGCAGTGCCTCCCACCGGAAGTCAGAGGTTCGAGTCCCTCCGGTGGCAGGATTTTCGACTAGCTAGATAGTGAGGTCGAATTCAGTCGCTGACTGGAGAAGAATTCTATCGGCTGGCTGGTCTGATCGGTAGTCTTCCGTGATTTCTCCGATGAATACCAAACTACTAAACCAATGCCGGAGTAGTACTCTAACAAAGGAACCACGAATCGCGTGTGATCTTCCTTCCCTTTCCTTGTCCTATTCGCAATCAATCTCTCAGATGACCGTTTTTTCTGAGAATCTCTCTATTATTGTTCTCAGATCTCACAGCTTTTAGTTAGTACTTATTGCTGTCGTCACGAGAATAATCTCAATCAAACCGCGTGCTGCACAGCATACCGCAGGCCGGAGCGTGTGATACAATCTTCTAATCTACGTACTGCTCTTATTATTAATAAACATTGTAGTTGAATAGTCTTTTAAAGCTTCCGTGTTCATAAATATGTTTAATGTGTGTTTGCTCCTGAAACGCCCAATAGTCAGTTTGTGAAGCCAAGGAAAGCTAACAATGAAATGACGCATCCGAGAGATCACCGCGTGCGCTCTAATAACTTTTACTAGCGCGTGAGCCGCAGGGTTAAAGGCTTTTCTGCAGCAATAGCTGATCCTTGTCCGCAATGAGCCGTTTTTGCCTAGGAAGTTTTTTAAGCACAGGATTGGAACCGTTCTTTCAAAGAGTAGTAGTGTAGGATTGCCGTGTTTGTGAAGAGCGATCTCATCTGACTTTAATGGGATGAACGATATAGGAGATAAGGGACGGCAGGGCCCGTCTGATGAGCAGAAGCCGCAGCAGCCTCGTGCACCGGCAGGTGGACAGGGCGGTGGCGGGGGCGGGGCGGGGCGGGGAGGGGCGGGGCGGGCGGAAAGCGTGTCGGATGATGTAGCTACAGGGCCGCCGCCTGGAATAGACGCGGCGGCAGCGCTGGCGGTGTTTGTGCAAGCAGCCGCCGCGCGATGGAAGACAAACACGTCGTCTAATTACCTGCCTCCTCCCCGCCCCTCCCTCTCCCGCCCACCGCCGCCGCGGTCGGTGCCCGCGCCGCCCCCGCCGCCGCCGCCGCCGCCTCCGCCGCCACAGATGTGGCTGCGGTCGACTGACTGTGCTCCAGGAACTGCTGGATGGCTCACATAAGAGATGAGTGCTTTCGCACTACTGACACCGCTCTGGGCGAAATACCTAAAACCGTCGCATTCTGATAGATGGTGAGCTTGTCGAGAAATACGTTTATAACGGTTTGAAAAGGTTCTGGCATGAAAGAACCGGAAAGTGCAAGACGTTAGGGCACACAGACAGAAAATCAAGTAAACAAATTATCAGTAGTATAATTATTATAGAGGAAGTACATGTATAATCTTAAATTCAAATATTTTATTACATTTCCAATTCGTTAAAATCGTCAACTGCTGTATTTGTTAGTCCCTTGAATAGTGAATATTAAATGGAAGAAGGTGGCGGTGTTTCTCCCGTGCTGATACATGAGATCTAGCGCCGACCTGCAGTACGAGTCGACCAAGAGCGTTTCCTGTTCCCGGTAACTCTGGGAGAGAGGCACCGCAGTTGTGGTCAATTCCTAGCCTCTGCTCTCCCGGCTTGTCAGATGGTGAAGTGCATGTATGTGTAATTCTGTGTATGTGCGTGTGTGTGTAAGAGAAGAGGAAAGGACAAAGGTGACGAAACAAAGATCGCATACGGTCCTGTATTCCAATTGCTAAGGTACTGTTCCGCCATTTGCCTATTGTACTGAGAAACTACGGAAAATTACCGATCAGAGTAGTCAGCAATTAGAATTTTCCTCCAGACAGAGACTAAATTCAACCAATTTATTAGTCCCTTTAGATATGATTAGATATGATCTTTTTCATATCAAAGATCAGCTAGGATCGGGACCCCAAACTTAGGAGACCCCAGTCAACGTCTCTGCAGATGCAACAGTAATTCTGTCCCTGAACTAATTCACCAGTGCATTTTAACAGAAGCCCTGTGAAATACCAAAAATGAATGACTACACGCGTAAATTGGTAATCAGTTTCAAACTGATTTTTTGATTTTTGAGGATACTTTACACGAAGTCACAACATAATTTGCCATCTTTTTTCAAACATGGTTCCAAGTTTTGTGATTAAAGTTTGCCCTCGGTTAGTGTTAATGGCGCTTAAGAGAATGGCGCATGTCGCATTTTCTTTGAAATCCCTGATTTGGAGTCAAAGCAGAACTTTGACTCCACTATGTATTTTATATGTGAATTTTGTTTCGTGAATGTTTTGTCGTATCATTATGACAAATTTTGAAACATACGTAACATTTGGTACAAATATTGGTGGTATTGTTATGCTTGCGCCTTGCCTATCTGTTTCTTATGCTTCGTTCGTTAATGGAGTTAATTTTTTTACTTAATTGGATAATTGATGGATTATTTTGAAGTAGAATCACTGCATTGTCACTATTGCTATGTCTACTTCTCTTTCGAGTTTGCTATTCGTCAGTACTTACAAACAGTTGATTTAGATAATTCGCTGTTCTGTTCAGGTGTTGGCTGACGCTTGGGAGTTATCACTGAAGACGATTCCTGGTTGGGGGCGAAAGGTTGCTCATCTCAGACCATTGATGCGAAACTGGAACGTTCTATTGCGGACGAGCGTGTGATTCACAACCTCCTTTCCATCACGTAATGATTCCCCGAGGGGTGGAAACGAGAAATCCATGCTTGTTGTGTCCTTGTCCTCGCCTCCCGCTGCTTTGCGTTGAAGAGGCTAGCGGCGTAACACCGACTAGCAACACAATGCGCCTTTATCACGAACTAGGTCATTATTTGCACTTTGTAGAAAAGGAATTGTAATAAATGATTAGTTAATATCACTGATTGTGCTGCCACAGTGAGATACACACTCATTGCCGTCACCGCACTATTGATGCCGTCACCGCACAGGTATTCAAAGTGGTGCTCCGGGAACAACCTTTCACTTCCACTGCTTAGAGAGAACGTCTTAGTGTTAGAGGAAGTAATTTACTATACATAGGAACCACATTTATCCTCTTTTTCGTTACTAGAGCCCCGAAATTCGAGATTTTCTGCCAAAAATTCGCCGTTTTCAGGCACGTGATTACAACACTTTCTGTTCTTACGAAGTAAGTGCAAGAAAGTTAAAATCTTAAAAATAAAATCATCTTATACATTTCAATGAAACAATTTTGTAACTCTCTCATATGTCAAATTCCATCATTAGCATACATTGAAATTTTAGTGATATAATTCAAAAACTTAGATGATTTCCATGGATTCATGTGTGTTCCAATACGACCATCAATTCTTAAAAATATATTGTAATACATGGATAAACTCCCCTTTTTCTTCATTAGCCATTCCTGATGGCTCAGCGTTGCCCTCAGCTGTTGCTCCTTCAGCGTCTCGGTCTGGGAGATCCTCGTCCCAACAGTGACGGACTTTCTTTATTAGCTATATAATTAGATCGAATTCATCCGCTGCCGGAAGGAGAATTCTAGCAGGAGGCCGAGATCTCAGTTCCCGCGGGTGAGGACCTTCACCATCTCCCCGGACAGAACGTGCCCTAAGCCCACGGGGGTACTGGGCATGGACGTTGGCGAGCCCGGAAACAAAAATAATCAATCTATTTATCACTAGCCTGGAGTGATGGTAAATTTGAAATAAAATCCATTGACACAGACGGAGCGCCGTGGGTATTGAGGGCACGTTAGGGGAAGGGGCGAAGGGGGGGCACTCGTGGGACCTCCGAGTGCCGAAACTTCACAAAGGGTTATGCGCACCTGCAAACACGTGTGTAATGATATGTACACATCAGTAGGATCATTCAAAGGCTTCACTAACGTTTTGCGGGTCGCCTACTATATAAGACTACTTACTTATATAGTAAAGAAACGATATTGTTATGCTACAGCGAAAAGTAGCAATTTTTCTTCAGAAAATCTCGTACTGTGGGGCCGTCAAAAAAGTGGATAAATCTTGTTCCTAAATGTATGAAATTACTTCTTCAAATACTTGGGTAGTCAGAGTACAAGTTTTGTGGGTCTTTGATAGACAAAACGTATGTCTGTCCGTATGTTTCTGGTAACACTAGCGCCTAAACCTTTTAAACGACTTTCAAAAAAAATTGATATTCCCCATCCGATCTGGACGAATTGCAGAATTGGAACGGATATTTTGAGTTTTGAGATACTCTACATAAATCCTCAACATCTTCAAAAATGGAAGTCCCCTCCCCCTCGGACGGAGCTGAAGGACACTAAAAATGGTGCAGGTCTAATTTTCTTTGAGCTCTCAATATATAAAAAACCAGTTTTTTCAGCTCCCTTCAACAACTACAAAGTCTAAGCGAATTTTCATCTTCGCATCCTTGCAGTTTTCAAAAAACTGAAAAAGGGAAAAAGTTTTTATACGAGGGTTGGTGCAAAAGTCATAGCATCTATTTATTTTTTCTAAAAGAAATGTTAATGTATCACACAATTTGCCGCATGAAAGAAATGCTGTACTAAAGTGTGTTGACAACAAGAGTTGGCACTGTGGGCGTCTCTATTAGCACAGAGAGTAATGTGAAATCAGTTGCGTTGCTGCCACCGTGCGAAATGAATGTTACCCGTTTCGAGCAGCGCTCATACACCAAGAAAGCCTTTCTTCATGGAAGAAATAACAGAGAATGTCACAGGGAAATGGCAGAAGCTCTTCCATACCGGACAGACGCAACAGGAGAGTCTCTGCGAGGAAGCGTAGCAACCAATGATCGGCAACGCACGTGAAGACCTGTGTGTGTGTTTGTAAGTGTTCAGACCGATAGGGCACGTGTGGTAATTGAGCATCTGCCTAATCCGCTCTTTACAACGGGTATGTAATGCTTTTGGAATGTTGTGAACTCGTGTATGTTCAAATGTTTTGGAATAAGAATCCAATGCAGTCACTTCAAATACCTTAATACATATGAAAAACACAATTTTGATGTGTCGTTAAATGCCCATAAGCTTAGTTCATAACTTAGTTTATACCACATCCTTTCATGTGTATATTACATATTTTCCACCTTTGTATGTATTCTCACAATTAATATTTGATATGACTCATACCCCAACCTTCGTATTTAAAAAGAGATTCCACACAAGTGAAAATTAGGTATTTCTAAAATACACTGTAAAATAAAATATACGTCGATAAAGAAAGCAGTTCTACTCTTGGTTACTGAGTAAAATTACTGCTCCTTACTCCTATATTTATTCCGAAAATAAGTAAAACTGAACGTAATATAATATTGTTTGTGATCCTTAAATTGCAGGTGTATCTTGGTTAGCTGGCTGGATCCAGACATGTGCTGCTTACTGATTCAACTCCAGATGGGTGCTGTAATTAAAGTTAATATTTCTGAAGATAGTAATGAGTTTGGCCAGCATTTCAAACACATGATCACTTCTTCCCCGAAATGATTGGCATTGATCACCAATAGGAATATTAGATATTGCTCTCTTCATATACCAAGTTTTCTAAATAATTTTTCCGAAATAACAGGCATACAAATGTACAATCTATTCAGCTATTTCAAATAATTATTTTGTTGTTTTTTCGGCACTGATTTTTATATCTATTTTGATTTCACTGAAAGTAAATATTAGATTTTTATTTTAAGAAATAAAAATCATTAAATTTTCTTGAAATAGTGGTCAAACCCCGTTAGTTCCGCTCATAGACCAGCAGACCTTTCATTCAGCCGACGTTCAAAGATGCAATTCAAAGAAATGTACCAAAAAGGGGATCGAATCTAACGTTTCAAAACAGCCTCATCTGAAAAAAATTACCAGATCCTGTGAGGTAGTCCCGCTAGCTTCGTAGCTTCCCTTTCCCGAATAATGAATTATGGATATGAATAACGAAGGCCGAGGGGACGCCGTTTCTCATAACGGTACAGGAACAGTCTGCCTTCGGAGAAGTGAAGATGTGCTTTTATATTTGACGACCTCCACAAATCTTTAGTAATCATATTGACATTAACACTGTAGCAAAGCAGCAAATTCAAATCATCTTGACAAAAATTTGGAAAGTGATATATGCACAACAATATAACAGGAGGATATCATGGATCAAAAGTTGAAAACGAAATAAATAAAATTTACTCAATATCAGAGAATAATACTCTTGTAAACGATACAACTAAATGTTGATCGTTTTGAGTTTGTTCAACGAAGATATTTTTCCCCAAATGTTCCCCAAATTTATTTCGGATTAAGTTCACAAGACTAAATAATATAATGTACAAATGAATGTACGTTATATTTTTATTTCTATAGCTGTTCAAATTCGTTTACTGGTTGTTCTCATCAAAATTTCATCCAATGTGATAAATTAAGGAAAACATTATCAACGAGGGTTCTGAACCTCAGGTTTTTATAAAATAAAAATGAAATTTTTCAGCAACGATAAAGATTTTTGTAGTACATAATGTGTAAAATACAAAAGTGAAGAATTATGCAAATGATGACTGTTCTTTGAAAGCAAAAACTTCGTTAATTCTAAAATAATTTTTTAAATTTAAAAATTAATTATTTATTTTAATTTAAAAAAATAAAAAATGAATTGTGTGTACTGTATAAATAAGAACAGTAGACTGAATGACAACCAATTCACAGTTTTTAGTCCTGAGTTTTCTAACCATAAAGAGTAACTTCTACATTTTGATACAGTCGTTTTTAGAATAAAAGGAAGCGTAAATTGTGAATATCCTTTCCCTGCACAGGTATGCTAGCAAGGAGTATCCTGTAACAGACGAGAAAATTGTTTTGACATCTTTCCAGCCTGATCGGGAGCAATTTGGCGCTGTGATAACATTGGCCCGGACGCGCCTCAGCGAGCGGGACAGGTTCGTGAGCCACCGACACCGAGAAAACATGAATCTAGAAAAAACATTACACGCGGACTTGCGATACACTTTCGACGACGGAAAAAAAAACCTCGGCAAAGGCAAGCGGAGGCCGAAGGCGAGCCAAGGCCATTTCATCGATGTTGTGAAGATTGATGGCCCCCGACCCCTCGCGTCGGAGCTGAATGAAGCCCCGTTCCCACCGCTCCCGCGCGGGCTCGAACCGCGGCCGGGGGCGGGAGGGGCGGGGAGGGGCGTGGCGGCGGGGCGCTCATTACGCGGGGCGAGTGCGCGGGGCCTGATGGGCAGCGGGGCACGGCAAATTGGGGGTCGCCGACTCCCCTTTTAAACATCGTTCCCAATTCGGTAATAAGTCGGCGCCAGGTGCTGAATATCGATGAAACGGCTAGGGGCCCGGGCGAGCGGGGCGGGGCCCGGGGCGGGGGGCAAGGTCCGGGCACGGGGCGACCCAGGAAGGGCCACGTCGTCGCAGGGCGGGCCGCAGCCCTTTTGTTTTTGTTGCGGCCGCGCCGCGGGCAATTACAAGGAAAATACGGAGCCGAGACCGCCGGGACGCAATTTCGGCCGCCAGATTGCTGCCCGTAAACAGTTAATGACGGCCGCGGACCGCCCCGCTCGTAATAACGGCAGCGGCGGCGGGGGCGGGGCGGGGCGGGGGACGGGGTGGGCGGGGGCGGGGGTGGGGGCGAGCGCCTCGAGGCCTGGGTTCGCGCCTCCGCAGCCCCTGAGGGAAGGCCGCCGCCGCCGGTCGAGGACCTTCGGGTCGCTCCCACCCACGCCACGCAGCGTCCAAGCAGCGCACGCGAGTCCTCGAGGGCCCTTCACTCAGCGAGGATTTGGGCGAGGACACAGACGCAAAGTGCGGAAACATTTGAGCATGTGTTTCTACCTCTGATAATGTCATTTCGATAGTCTTTTATGTTATATTGCGATACAGGCTAGCCAATGAGTCAGCACGAAAATCAAGATATAATCTGAGCCGGTTTCCGATGCAAAACAGGCGATTCTCTTTGCCAATTAAAATGCTCCTTTCATCTTCTGTGATGTAATAGCTTTCTTTTTCCACTCATGTTAAATACGCCCAAGATGATCGTACAACCTTAATCACATTCTCACTTTCAAAAATTGGAGTAACACGTCGCTTTGGGGAACTACAAACACATTGCCCTGCTGTGCCGGAGAACATGGTAAGTGTTAGGGATGGTTTCCCTGCTAGCTCATAATTTCGTTCAATGTTCAGGCAAGCATTTTAATATTACAAAGGAGTCTAATTTGTATTTACAGATCAAATACATAGATAACTGTTATAGAATAATCTAATCTGTGTAACATAATAAGTTGCGATATTCCCAGAAGAATAGAAATATCTTTTTGGGCTAAAATATCAGCAAAATGGCAACATAAGTTCAATAGATATTCATTGTTCATGTAATATGAGCTGTTTGGTAAATAAACCGTATCATCACCATCAAAATTGCGCCTCATAACTTTCTATTAAATTACATCATTCCCGACAAACTTTGGCTACGAAACATTACTCGTCGTACACGTCAAATATTCTGATGCCTTGCAAATCCTCATTCTTAACTGCTGAGTAGATGTCACAGGAGAGTTTAAACATGTCTTATATATTCAAAATTGGGAGACCAAATAGCATTCTTTTATTTATATCACACGAAACATTCACATCGTCATAGGCATTTTAGATTAATTTACACCAAACGAAAATAAACTCAAGAATATATGAACTATAATACTCCTAAGACATGTTTAGACCTACGACCGGAAGACTAAAGTGAATATTTTTAAAACCACATTGTGCAAAATTCGGGTGGGGGGGGGGCACAGGACATCGCTCTCCAAAATCGAAGGGCGCGTCTCGCGGGGGGGGGGGGGGAAGGGCAGAGCGGAGGAAGGGCCTGGCCGCGACCGGAAGCAGGGCGGTGGCCGGAAGCAGAGCGTAATTGCCGCGTGCGTGCGTGCCCAGGCGCATCGCCGCCGTTGCCGCCCTCCCCGCCCACCCCACACCTCCACCCCCCTCACGTACGCCTCGCCAGCCCCGCCCCTTCGAACCCCTTCGGCCCTCCCTGCCCTTCATTTCCCTCCATCCCCTTCGCATCCGCCTCCCCCGCCTAGCCCCCTCCGACACTCCCCGATCCTCCTTCGACACTCCCCGCCCATCCCACACCTCCACCCCCTTCACGTACGCCTCGCCAGCTCCCGCCCTCCGAACCCCTTCGACCCTCCCCGCCCTTCACTTCCCTCCACCCCATTCGCATCCACTTCGCCTGTCTAGGCCCCTCCGACACTCTCCGATCCTTCTTCGACACTCCCCGCCCTTGCTCCTCCGCTCCTTTTGCGTGCGCATTACCAGCCCCGCCACTTCCCAGATCCTCCCAAAGCTCCTCCGGCACTCCCCACCTTTCCCACCCCTTGACCACTCTCCCATACCCTTCGCAACCGCCACACCCACCCCGCACTCTTCGACCCTCTCTGAATCTCCTTCGGCCCTCCCCGCCTTACTCACCCCTCCATCCCCTTGTGTCCGCCTCGCCAGCCTCGCCCCTCCGTAGATCCTCCCCAAACATCCCGGCCTTCCTAATCCTTCCCACCCTTTCATCACCCTCTCACAGCGTCCGCCTCACCAGCCCCGCCTTCTCCAACCCGCCCCGAACCTTCTGCGTTGCTCTCCGCCCTTCCCATCCCTCCACCGCCCTTCCATTACTTCGTATCCGCTTGGGCGTATTTCTTATTATATATTCGTATCTCTTTTCACCCCTCCATCGCAGAGCCCATTCACCGCCCTTCCATACCACTCGCATTGACCTCACACCCGAAATTCTCCGATCTTGCCTCGGCCCTCCCCGCCCTTCCATAATCTTCGCATCCGCCTGTCCCTTTTGACCCCTCGTTCACCTCGCCCCTCACCACCCTTTCACCCCCTCCACATCCGCCAAGCACAACCCCGCCGCTCTTCTGACCTACTCTGTACTTCGCTCTAGCCAAGGGATTCAAAGAAGATTGAGAAAATAACATTTCACTTCTTCCGGTATATTACGTGGAAGAAACCTTATTTTCCCGTTTAAACAATACAAACTAAACTGATTTGCCGTGATTTTCTCTTATGAAGAACGCAGCACTTTAGAACATGTTTTTTTTACGGACGATGAACCACAAAGAAACTATTATTTGCTGGCTGTTAGAACGATTTCATTTGGATTCTCTCGGCCTATCTCGAAAGACCTTTGAGCTGGACTAATACTTATAGCTTAGAAGTGCTAAAAAGTTTTACTTAAAAGATAGGATACTCTTCTCTCTCACGTCGCAACAGGCGAGACGCAACTGATTATCTATTGAACAAATAACAACAAACTACTACAGATTAAGAAGGACACCGTCACTTTTCATTTAAATTAATTATCACGATAAATATTATTTGGCAAAATTTCTCAAATAACATGCGATACCTCTTAAACGAATCGTTACATTTCACTCAACGTCCAGATCACGAAGATCGATGACGGAGAAGCCATAAAGAAAAGTCTCAAAAGACGCCGAGTATTTTATATAAGTAGATTTTGGATGTTCTACTGATGTCTTTTATATAAATCTTTATCTTTATCCAAGTTATACACAAGTGAATTCAGCATATTTTTCTGACAATACAGCATTTGTTCACACAAAATATTTTCAAAGACGAAAGATCATTGCCGAAGTGATTCACTCAGCCCTTGCCTTTGCAAGATGAGGGGAAAAAGTAATATAATAATTAAGAAATGCGCACAAGTGTGCACGGAGTTTACAGTTCAGTCTTCGGAGCTGAGCTCCGTAATTGTTTTTCTTGTTTTCCTTGCATGAAAGCACATGATACTTGGTACACTTTTCGTTGCACAGTTTGCACACTCATAGATCACTGGCGGTGTGATATGTGGTTGTCTTGCAGAGTTTATGGTGGAATCCATTCACCGCTAATCTGTTTACTACACTTCTCATTTTCTGGTTTGGTTTTGTCCAACTCCTGTCAATCATGGCGCTCGTGCAGTAGAAAAGTTCTTCCACCTCTTCTCTCTTCTGTTGTCTTTCCACTAGCAGTTTGTTATATGCTGTGGTAGAAAAAGTCATATTAGAAACGTTCGTATACTATTGCAGTATAATGCGAATAATAGGAACGGTTGGCTTTAAATCGAACTTGAAGAAACCAACCAGATTAATTTCAACCGGGGGGCGAGGCGTCTCCGACAGACTCATTGATGAAGTGAATGGGCGTGACTCTTCCCCATTCACATCTCTAATTAACAATGGTGCTATTTTTGACGAATGAAGTATACTCTTGTCGGCACGCCTTCTCTTCCCCTTTCGCCGGTTGGGAGAGGGAGGGGACTGCAGAGCTTCGAGGCCGAGGCGTTGGTCCAGGCCACATCGCTAGCGCAGGCTTGCGTTAAGCCCGTTTTACACGGTCATTTTTTTCATTTTTCGTACAGAAAAGTGATGGATCAGACTGAATGCAATTTGTACGAAAAAAATGACGCATGCTTCTCGGTATAGTTATCAACCAGTTTGAATACCGTGCTCTTGGCTTCACTTTTTTCAAAACTTTCTCTGGTTGCTATGCGTGTGGTGCGATTTGTTCCTTTTGTACACTTCCGAGGGCGTTCTAATGTGTAGGATTTTAATGTGAAGTGATTATGTAGTGAGAAATAAAACATAAACTGTGGTCTAATGCCTCCTTGCGTGCTCAATTCTAATATAACCTAACTTCAGTTACAATAGAAGCTAAGTGCAATTGTTTAATCTTCAGCGCTTTTTGCGGCGTCTAGAGAAAATATTTTAATCATGATTCGTGCAGAAAACGAAATGACCGTGTAAAATTCTCAATCTCGTTCATCCAGTTTCGAGACCAATACAGTAGAAATGAATGCTTTTGCTCCCATTTTCTGTACAGAAAAATGATGAAACGGTGACCGTATAAAACAAGTCAGATGTTACAAGTATATGCAAGTCAGATGTTAGGAAATCACTAAAAGAGGATCATTGACTCTATTTTTAAGTGTATTAAAAACAAACGGATCTTTTAGTCAGTTATAGTATTTACCAGTGGAATGGTCCTGTTTGTATCATTATTGTACTTGAATTTTAAATCCATAGATTTCCAAACTTTAAATAGAGGAGTTATTTTAATAGTGGTACAACTCCGTTTACACCTTTTTTAAGGTATTGAGCAGTAAAATTAAACGATTACGAAAAAAAAAACGGGAATTGTTATAGAAAACAAATTGAGTGTTCTCTTTTCTTATAATATATGAACTTATTGGTCTGCAACTTTGATGAATAAAAATACTGTTTGTATCCCAAAATATAAAGCAGTAAAGGAGGTATACCACTATAAAAATTAGTTTGTATGTTGTGCATGATTGAATATGGGAAGTGAACATTTTAAAGAAAAAATGTAAATAAAAAAATCGATTTCGTGAAGCAAATTAAATATGAGTTTTAACGTCACTATTTTACATACACTCCTGTCTCATCAGACACGCATCTCATTTTCCTCATCAACAAGTTATTCTGATCATTTTCTGTGCTACAGCTTTTCTGAGATGAAGTTCCTTTTCCTTGATTAAGTCTCCTTCTGTTTATGATCAAAAGCAGCTTAAATTTTGAAAAATAATTTATCGCAGAAACTGCAAGTATTCTTTCGTGGTGAATGAGAGGAGAGATCAAAGTCATCGTTAAAACTTTACAATAAATATGTATCCCCACAGAGATTTTCTTTTCACTCTGAAAATTATTTAAATATAAACTACACATTTTTGCAAAATTCAGTTCAGGATTTGCAATCTTTTTAGATAAAGAAAAGGCATTCGACAAAGTTTGGTACGTTGGTTTAATAATAAACTTCATCTTGTAGGTATTCCTATTTACCTTATAACTATTATTCAAAATTTCTTATCCAACAGAACTTTCATAGTTAAATATAATAATTCCTTCTCTCAAAAATTTAACATCTCTGCTGGGGTCCCTCAAGGTTCTTGTCTTTCTCCTCTGCTATTCAATATATATCTATCCGACATTACAAAATTCGCTTCTTCTAAATTAGCCCTTTTTGCAGATGATACAGCAATTATTAACTCACACACTAATATTCTTCTTGCCAGAAATAAACTTCGAATAGATCTTAATCGTTATTCGGTGTGGGCCAACAATTGGAGAATTAAAAATCAATATGGATGAATGCCAAGCCAAAATATTTACGTTATGTAAGCCAATAACCCCTTCACCCCTTCTCATTAATAACACTTCCTATTCCTTGGCTTTCTTCCTCTTCATATATTAAATATTTAGGTCTCCATCTGGACACAAAACTGAACTGGAAAATTCACATTAAAAATGTTATACAAAAAACTACCATTAAAATACATAAACTTAATTCTTTCTTAAACAATAACTCAACTCTCCGTATTAAAACTGCTTAATTAATATACACTTCAATTATTAGACCTACTTTAACTTATGCTTGTCCAATATGGTCAAATGCAGCAAAATCAAATATACAAAAACTTCAAATCATTCAAAACAAATTCTTTAGAAAAATTCTACATGCACCTTGGTTTATTCCCAATACACAAATTCACAATGAACTATATCTCCCTACAATCCATGATTTGATTAAAAATTATAGTCTAAATTTTTTAATACTCTTCCTTCATTACAACATGCACAATTTGTAATCTTGGTAAAACTTATCCCTTTCCTCGTAGAATGAACTCCAAATTTCCTAAAGATAAATTTCATCCTCCGTAATTTTATTTTTTCTCTTCTTTTCCATGTTTCTTAGTCTTGCATATTTGTCTGATTCTTAAAAATTTACCTTCATAAATGCCTCTTACAGAGGTAACTGTTAGTGTCCAAAACGACTAACCATATATTGTAAATTTCAATGCCCTGAAAGACAAATTGTCGAACAGGAAGTAATAAATTAATTTAAAAAACTCTGACAATTATCTAAATATAAACTAAACATTTTCGCAAAATTCAGCGCAGGATTCAAATACTTCTTCATAGAATTATCCTCCCTAGCATATTGACTTTCACATGCTAGAGAACGTTTGATGTGCTCTTTGACATCAGCAATCATTGCTTCTGGCACACACTTTTTAATTCATTTTTACCCCTTCGATCAAGATGAGCTGACATTTCTTCTCAGTTTTTTCATGCAAGTCTTCCATTAGAAATTTTGAAAGTTTGGAGAAAGGTTTTGCAAACTTTTATACTTGTGTTACCAGTCTCCAGTCGGTATTCATAAATGCACCCATTCCTTTTTGCTGAACCATTGTTTGGTCGACGACGTTTAACAGAATGATGTGCACGTAATCCATTTAAATAGCGATTTTGGAGATAAAAATTTACTAATGCCCAAAAATTTTATTTCCTCTCGGATTCCGTAATCTTACTTAAACATTTGCGAGTCCAGGAGCAGTCGAGATTTTGGAATGTTTTTTTCAAAATAATTTTGCTTGTTTTGTAAAGTACTCTTTCCCACAGTTTCTTTTGGGTTTTGAAAGGTTTTGTTCGTACATATCTTCTTCCCTCTTTGGCCCATTTTACTTCGAACGAGTTTTACTTTACCACTAACTGCACTAGACCCCCATCATTTGAAAAACATGCAATAGGATCTAGATCACAGATTCGTGTAGGCCTGAGACAGCAAAGTTTTCTGGATCAGAACTGCCATCTAAAGGTGCAGTAAGATATTTCAGTCAATGCTGTTGTGTATTAGTTTGCTTTGTGAAGTGTGAATGACAATGTACGGGTAGTACATAAATACACACATACACACGTTTACACACACGTCCATCCTACAAGGGCTGCCGGCACATTTTTTTTATTCCCACAATATGCTAGTTACAATTAATAATTATCGTTATTTCGTATGAACAATAAATGCGAAATCCGTAAAAACAAATGTTTAATTTCCCGTTCCCGCGCAGCACGTAACCTTACATGCACTTACTTTTCACTGAAGAAGACTAAACATTTGAAAAACAGTGATCTTATTTTAATTTATCTGTATCTATTAGAATATCTGGATCAAGATCTTCATCATCAATATCGGTCTAGTCGCTAGAAACCTCTCGAAAAGCACTCATCACGAGACATAGAACTCAATGGAGTTGCACCACTATCAAAATAAACTTAATGCAATCTCCAGTAATTTTCTTGCATTGTAATGCGATTAGTTAGCCACAGAGGAAACCTAGATTTGCACCACTTCGTGAATCAGTGTAACCTATTTTCTCGGATCTGAAAATGGAGTTAACTGCATTTGTCTAAAATGTGGAGTTGTACTACTATTAAAATAACACTTCCAAATTAAACTTATAACATGAGTATCATTTTGACACCATTCCGATTAGTTGGGCCACGGGTGTAAAGATTGAACACACATTAAAACGTTATCTAATGCTTTCAATTTGTTTGATAATTTTGAAATGAGTCATTTCTTATATGCGAGTCACATCTGAGAACACACCACTGGTCACAAAAACGTGAGTGAGGCAAGTTGAATTATCTTTCATGTGACAAAGTCCTGTTATAGTCAACATTATTCTAGTGCGTAATTGCTGATTTGAAAGTAAGCGACGATAATCTGTTATAGGAAAACGAAGGTTCGCTTCGATTGTTAGTTTTAAGCACACCCATGGATCCAAACGTATGACTTCTGTATCAGAAATATTCACCATTTGTTGGGTGATTCATTTACATAGAAAATAGCCTTAAGAGAGATGAACGTCCTAAAGACTACGAGTTTTATAGATTCCTCAATGCAGTCGTGACCCCACATGCCCGAAGCCAAAAATAAACGTTGATGATCAAATAATTAAGTACAATTGAAATAATTACGTTCGAACTGCATCCAAACTGTTAGGGTTATGCATCCAATGAAGGAGCACAAAAGTGCACCTGCTGTACAACTTGCTCACTTTCTCTTCCCAATAAGAAAAATGGTTGTCTCTGAATAGACCCTATCGACTTGGGGGGGCTGCCCTATGGCGTACGGAAGACTTGTCACAGCGCCAATTTTCTCCCCCTAATAGCACGAATTACACGTCCGCAGCGCGCGCCTGTCATCTCCCACATGTGGGGGGGGGGGAAGGGGGCGCGTTCAGCCCCCGCGTCACCCGCGACGAAATCACAACCGGCGGTGATTCAACCCCGCTCCCCCCGCAGGCCGGCGCGTCGTAAAGAAAATTCCTCGCCGCAAATTCACCGGATAACCCGGCAGCGGACATTAGACGCGGGTGTCGCCCCGCGAGCGGGTCGCCCTCGACTGCAGCGCCCTCTCCGTGAAATCCCCAAACAAATTAAGTACCCAAATCGACGCTCCCCCGGCGGGTAAGTCACGATCGCGGGGCGAGGGGCGCCGGGCGCGGCAGCGGCAGGGGCCACGGGGGCGGGGGCGGCTGGGGGCGGTAAAGAGTATTAGCCGCCCCCGGCCGTAATGAAGTCGGCCCCCGTGTTCCGCTAGAGCGCGCTGCCGCCGCCGCCGCAGTCGGTGATGACGCGCGCGCGTCCTGCCGTTTTGTTCCAATTTCCCGCTCCCGTGAGCAGCGGCGTTCCCCAAGGCTCCACCCCGCGCCCCGTCGCCACTCCTTTGTTTCGGGGGTGGAGCTCGCGAGCACCCGCCGCCGCCCACCCCACAGCCCGGGGAGGGGAGCGCCCAACACTCGGAATTTCGATGATTTACTTTTAAGGATAAGTATTCTCGATTTCGAAATTTGTAAATCAATCGATCTCTTGCAAAACGTAGCAACGATATCGAAAGTCTTGAATACCGACTTAAAATAAATCGATTTATATTATCACTTTCAGTTCGTTATTTCCTCTTATGACCTCTAAAACTACTTCTATAGTATTAAGGACAATACTGTGTTTTAATAAATGAACTGTAATGTATCTGAATCAAAAATATTTGAGTAAAATTAAAATAATTACCATAGAAAATAATTGTGAATTACAACAAATTGTAGCATTTAAACATGTAATATTTATTCACTCAACATTATATTTTTTTAAAATAATGAATCGGTACCACATGATCTTGTTAGTCTGAACCTACTTGGAACGCAAAGGTGAACGGCGCGTGGATATCTTATTCTATTTTTACTGTGAAGTATCATAATATCAGTCGTTATTGAAAGACTTCATTTCACACTCACGCGAATTAAGAAAAAGTTAATTTTGATTCTGATCTGAATTAGAATATTACCTATCATTTCTTCTATTATTTTTGGTGTGCTATGAATATTTAAAACTTTTCGTTTCAAAAATATCCAAATGCGTTCAAGAGAATACTTTCCTATACCCGTGATTCCATTGACGTAGCACTGGACCGGGAGCGGCGGCTGACTGCACTGAGGATGTGGAATGTTTCATGGGCTACAACAGCAGCAGGCTGTCTTTTCTTTTCAGCTAATTATATTACTATATGGAAATACAATATCGTACGGCAGCAGAATGCCACCATTCCTGCTCTACGAGCGGATGGTAATACATGAAGCCGCGCGATTGGGCTTAACCCTTGATTGCAAACTTGTCGCCTGTCAGACGACGCAACTAGTGCCGAAAGCTTCCCCCACCCACTTATCCTCACTTCCCCTTTGTGAAACCTTGTGTACCTTCATTGTGTGTCTAGTCAGTGAAATACACGTAACGTTGTGCGCATGCCTATTTCCGGTATATGCCATTTTAACATGCGTCGTCCAGTTTACCACGTCTTCGTCATAGATATTTTTGCCGCTTTTTGGCTAATATTGGAATCACAACAAACTCTTTGTCTTGTAGCATTTATGTTTTGTTCTCAGTACTTAACGGTCATAATGAGACGATGGCAATCACAAATAAGGTTACATGACAAGGTACGTCTGCGGAAGCTTCTCAAAAGACATGGGTGGAAAGCACCTAGCAAGTGTCTGCCGTGAGAGTGAAGTCATTTAATTGTATCAGAAAAATCCTTTAAAAATGTATTTTGTAATTTCATATAATACATGTATTATACGGAGTTTCATTGAAAAAATTAGTTTTTCTTAATTTTTAATAGTTTTTTTTTTTATTTTCAAGGAATTCTGTCAGACTATGCGTTTGTAATAATGCTTGGTACAGGTCGCCTTTGTAATCTACGGTTAACCCTAGAATACTAACCATGAGTAAATTTTACTCACACCGTTACTTTTTTGTTTCGTACTCCCGAGTCACTGTACTCCGTGAACCCAACAGCTAGCAGTGTGATCGTGAGTCAGATTGCCATACCCCTCTTTGAGGGAAACTTGCCCGAGTTCCGTTTGTTCCATTTATGGGGTGATTTTCCGTGTGACAGTGAGTAAATTTTACTCATCGTTAGTATTGCCGGGTGTTTGACATAAGAATTACTCATCGTTAGGGTTGGAAGGTGTTCGGCGTGTGTAAGAATTAGATGTAAGTCAATAATTATTTGAATTAGATTTCAGTTTTTAAGTAATTTTTCATCTTAAAATATAATATTTGTCATTATTTTAGTGTAAACAATAATGTCCGATGAAAAACGTAGTGAATGATGGATTCAGGAAATAGATGAAGTGGACTGTAGTGAAAAAGAGGACTTTATTGCTAGATTGACCGACAGTAATTCCGATCCAAATTATTGGCCTACTGATAATGAAGCTGAACAGACTGATCAACAAATTGAAGGGATTCAACGAGTTGAAAGAGAGACATCCTAAATTTTCAGAATAAGAGAAAAAAAGCAGAGATCTTTAAGAGGCCTGTTTTCGATGAACATGAAAAGAAACTGTGCCCTATTTGTTCTTAAGATGAATTCTCTTACGTTGATTTGTTTTGTTTATTCCAAGGTTATTCATTTTCAACTTTATTAAAAGAAGTACAAAATTACGTGTTGTCGGAAAAATAAATACCGCATAAAGTGATGTTTGAATTTTAATTCTCATCATATATTATGATATAATCCCTTCCAAATAAACAGAGAAGCTTATAATATAAAACGGTAATCACCAACACTTTTCATTAAATTTTAAACGTGAATTAATAAGTGTGAGTAAATTTTACTCATGGTTAGTATGCACGGATGTAGAATATGGTTAGTATTCTAGGGTTAAATAACAAGTTGAAAATAAGGGCATGTGACCATGGGGAATCTTCCCAATGAAGTGGTCCATCCAGAGCTATTGTTTCCCTTGATAACTCACTACTTGACACTGCACTTGTGAATAACTTCTGCAGAAAATATTTACTAGAAATCCGAACGGCTCGGCATAAACAAGTTGTAGAAGTTAGAATGAAGAGGAATATTACAATGCAATTACAACGTTTATACATTGAATTTACGTTGAAAATATCTAACGGACATCATAAGTCATCATTTGCTCATATCTTCACAAATTTTATACAAAAAACATAAAATTCGAAAGAAAGTTATACCTAGAGGTCTTGTGTTGGTATGAATTAAAACGCAAAAAATATCTGAAAAAAAAACAAAACAAAATACGTGACGGGTTTCCCTGGCTAGAGCTTTGAATGTTAAATTATGTATAGTTGAAAATGTGAAGAGACGAGTTCGCTCCTGTAATTCTTTGAAAATTATCTATAAACTAATCGCCGTAGATACATTTACATTACATTTACAATCATTATGTAGATCATTGTTAGGTGATGTACCGTAAAGATGTAGAATAATTACTTTAGAGATCTTGTTTGAATGAAAAGTGAGGTAACAGGTACCTTCATAAAGATCACCCACACGTCAATTTGAAAAATCCTACGGATTGTGGTTTAGCCAGCTTTTCCTATTGAAATGCTATCTAACAGCATTGGGAGAAAGGAAGGGTGGGTTGAGCACGCGAGGGGACGGGGGAGGATAGCTCGTGCGCCCGAGCGCAGATCGCCTGCTCTGCGCACCAAGCCCATCGCCTGTTGGAGCCACCGAGGGGGGCAAGACCCCCGTCCCCCCATCCCGGGGGCTGCAAAAATCGGGCGGCGCGCAGCGCGCGGCGTCCGCGCCATCTGCTGCCCCCCACGCGCCGGGACAAAAGGGCCGGCCGCCGCCGCCGCCGCCGTTGCCCAGTGGCTGCGGCGGACGTGCGAGTATGCGGCGGAGGTAATCGGCGGGTGCGCGGCCGCCCGCTACCGGCCCCGACGCGTCGCCCTCCCCGAAGCGCCGCCGCCGCCGCCGCAGCCACCAGCAATTAGACAACGGCTCTGCCTTACACCGCCTGGGAACCGAAATTGGATTTGCTATCCATCAAAATACACTACCACGAAAGACATGCACGTTTCAACACCATTTTATTAAGACTTCACATCACGAATTCGTCAAAACTGCCTATCATTCAGTTCTCTGTATTAAATATATATATATATATATATATATATATATATATATATATATACACACAGTTGGGAAAATATACAATTATTAGTTAGCATTATTTTCTTTCTGAAAAGATTCTGAATTATGCCACGTCAAGAATAACAATGGCACGACTTAAGGAATGGATTTCCTCCGTAGGACAAAATAGAATCTCTTTAAATTAGAAGTTCTTTTTTGGCATTCGCATATGAAGAATGAAAAGCCTTCAAAACTTTAAAAAGACATTCAGAACCGGACAAAATCCGTTAACGGCACCCAAATCCAAAGCGTGATCGACAAGAACTTGGCAAGAAGTAGTGGAAGATACGCGGTGGTCTCATATGAGGGAGTTGGTGTCATGGACGTTCGCTGGAGCTGGCAGAAGCAAAACAAGCACTTGGACGCCGAAGCAAGACAAGGAGAGCCGCGACGAGAGCCCCGCCGCGTCCCCACCGCAGCGCCACCGCGGCGCCACCCGCGTTTTTACGCGGCCGCGGTGGCGGAGGCTGTCGGATGGGTGGTCGATCGGTCGGCGCGTCGGCGGGTGGGTTGGGGGGCTGGCAGTCGGGCGTCTGAGCGGGTGGGTGGGAGTTGGGAGGTTGGGCGATTGAGCGGGCAGTCGGGCCATTTGGTGGGTGGATGGGGGCTGGCAGTCGGGCTTTTGAGCGGATGTGTTGGGGGATGGGGGAGTTGGCAGGCAGTCGGGACATTGTTGGGACATTGACGGGGTGGGAGTTGGGCAGTGTTGGACGAGTGGGTGGGCCATTGGACAGGTGGAGGGCGGGAGGGTAGTAGTCGGGCTGGTAGCGGGAGCTGGAAGATAGTTGGTAGCGGGTAGGTGGGAGTTGGGTGAGTGGGTGGGCACTCGCACCGTTAGGCGGGAGGGTGAATGGGTGGGTGTTTGGGCGGGCAGCAATCGTAAGCATGGAAAGGTGCCGGATTCCTGGGCATGTGTTACGATCCCGTGGCCTCATGTACGAAGGTGTCCATGTCGAATACGTGGCGAAGGGTCGCAGATTGGCGCACAGGACTTGTGACGTCCCACTCTGCCCTCTCCCGGAAGAAATAAGGAGGTAGACCCAAAGATCTGCATCCACGAATCTTTCACTACACGTTATTCTTGTATCCTATTAAATTTCCATTCAAGCATAGAAAATAAAGTTGTTTAATTCACTATACGATATTGTGATATTTAATTATTGTAGTACATTACAAAAGATACTTTACAAGTGCATGTTCTCCATCGCTTGACCTTCAATGTCTTCTTTCGAGCGTCCGCCCTCCAGTGTCAGTTATCAATCGCTTGTTCTCCAATGTCTTTCTTCCAGCTTCTGTTCTCAATCGCTTGTCCTACAATATCTTTCTTCTAGCGCCTGTTCTCCATCGCTAAGCCAACAATACCTTCCTTGCAGCACCTGCCCTCCAGTGTCTTCCCTCCCACATTTGCCGTCCACCGTTTGCTTGCTGCCGTTGCGGCCACGGTCACCATCGTGAAATCGGTCGATTATGAGCCTCAACTCAGCGGGATCGACGATTACGCTCATTAGAGCGCCCGTCCGCCCGCCTCTCCGTCGCCCACATCCACTGCCCGCCGCCCGCCGCCGAACAAAACGGGCGACGAGGAAAAACCCCGCGACGCAAATAGCCTATGGGCGTTTTTTCAATGCTTTACCTGCTGGTCCTTTTACGATGTTATTAACTCGCAAAAATAAAAATTGGAATAAATGTCTTGTCTTGCTACGGTATTTTTAAATGTATCGTTGGTAAAAACCATGCCAATTGCTCTCTCTAATTAGTTATCGTACCTTACCTCACCAACGAAGCAAATTGAAAAAACCGTGCGTGAGATACTACCTCTTGCGAAATTCCAGTTCAGTCGTACGTAGGTTTATACTGATGGTTTATTTTCTGATGGCTCCATTTATTTGGAAAACATACTTTTCTCTTGAGATGTAAATATTAACTTCAAATGGAGATCATAGTAGGAAAGAAGACAACCAAAGTCGCTAGGAAAAGACTGGCCTACGTGCAGCGATTCTATTTTACGTCTTAATTCTGCACCGCTCGTACCTTCGATTTTACTCGCGACAAAGAGGATCAAAGTATTTGCCGTGTGCTCTTCGTGTTATTGAAAGAACATTTGTGTGTGGGAATGGCGAAATATTTGTACAGTTTTAGCCTGATCCTCAGTCATCGACAGGAAGATAAACGGATCATCAGGACTCTAGTCACAAGAGAGAGCGAATGAGCGTATTATACAATGCAGATCGTAAAAGATATCAAATTGAGTATTTTTACTTTTTCACTCTTACTTTGTACTTACCTGAACTGAAAAGGGTAATTTTATGGGACAATAAAAGTGTGAATAATTGAATTGGACAATATCAAGCAATGACGAAATAAACAACAATCCTTAATAGTAGTTAAGATCAATATAGAATTATAGTATTACAAATTAATAGGATACAGTATTCAAAAGTGTTTTATTAAATTATTTTCTGTTCGAAGGAGGTTCTTTTCCTCAACTGCAAAATAATGACTGCACTCAATGTCCATTGTACTGGCATGTTTTAAACAACTCACCACATATAATAATATATAATTAAATAGAAATAATTCAATGCTCAATAGTGTCTAGCTCAATAGTGTTTTGGTAGTGTAACTCTTAAAACAGAGGGAGACTTGTGTACCCATGCGAGAACTCTCGCATGTTAAATGTCACACCTCTTTCTTTCTTTTCCTTTTCCATATTAAGAGGAGAAGGAGTTAACGAAACTTTATTTGTTTAAAAAATGTAAAAAGGTACTTCCAATGCACTCATAGAATTTAAATAATAAAGAACAATGAAATTGATGTTTCAATAAGTTAGAATAAAGCCTTCCTCAGTATATAGCTAGTATAACCGTATAATCAAGTATTACAGACATGTTCTGGGAACAATTCATAACACTTCCTTAAAAACATTTGAAGTAATTATACGATCTTCCTTGACAGTTATCTTTTCGCTTTCCTTGATATTCACAAAAATATTACAAATGCCTTTACTCTCCAGAATCTACTTGAAATTGTCCATTCGAAAATAAACGATCGGGAAAGTATAACCCTACTCTCTGCAATATTATTTAACTTTATTACAGAACTGAGAGGCACGCCCGAGCAAGTTAATAGCCTCAAGTTAATTCGCTCCTTCATTTCACCTACAGTTGCAGATTCTGCAGATCTCTGACAGGTGGGGTAGTATCAAGAAGAGGCGGATCAGCAAAATGTAATAGAATGTTCAAGAAGCTCTCGACCGTGTTGATCACGTGGCGAGGAACGTTTCTTTGTGAACTTCGGCTTCCAAACTTCTAGATTTTAAGACCCTAGAACGCTTCGTCTAATATGTATTCAACTAATTAGATTTTATTAATGCTGCAAGAGTGTTGCGTTATGCATTTGACATTGATATTTAGATTCATTTTTTCAACAAAGCATTTATTTGCGTGAAGTCAAAGTGCAAATCGTCACGACTCCGTGGAGTTCTCTTTCTTTAGAGACGTCATTCATGAAGATCGGTTGCATGTCCGCAAAACTCACCTAAACTATTGAAATAATATAGGAGAGAATTTTGTTAATATAAACAATGACACATGAGATGATGTAACAGCATCTGGACTATCAAATGCTGCACCAACTATATTTCCACCTATTTTTAGTGATTAATCAATCGATCTTCTCAATAATAAATTTAACTTGCTTGCATGTAACATCTAGATATTTTATTAGCCTGCTCAAAAGATAATTTACAGTACTAAATGTCCTGTAGTAAAATAGTCCTCTTAGTTTTCTTGCAACTGCTTCATCTTGTTCGAGATGTAAATTAATTTGTTGAGATTACTAATCGCTTAATAGAAAGTATTATTTCCCCGCTTTTCAATGCAATATCACGCCTGAACATGTTAACTTGAAAATTTCGCTGAAACCTTCTGACTTATCTTTTGGATTCACTCGCAGAAAACCCTGGCAATTTCCTGCAGATGGTTTCTTCCTTGAGGCTCGGTTGTCTCGTACTACACTGTAGTGACTTTTCATCATAGCATAAGGAGTCGCAGCGAATTCCCCTTTCATCAAAGTGAAGTGCACCGTCTTCAAGAAATTAGATCGAATAAACAAGGTAAAACAATTATTTCTCTTAATTGACTTATTTTAGGTCTTTAAAATCAACCACACTAGAAACAAAAAAACAACATTGTGAAAGAAATATAGGCCTGTGCTTTCAGCAAATTAAATTTTTAATTCATGGTTTAAAACAAATATCACCTCTTGAATAGCTCTGTCCATGAATGTATGTTGACTTAAATTAACAGTTTGAAATTTGAGGGGTGAGCGTGTCATGTATCGCTGGTCATGACCTTTATAATTGGCGCGCGAGCGGCAAGGCAGCGCGCTCGGTCGGCGATCGGTGGTTACAGTTGCAAGCCGTGGACACGGCCCAGCTGGCTGGAGATGTGAGAGCGAGTCTCACCTCCTACCAGCGGCCTTTTAAAGGGAGCGAGCCGGCACCCTGGGAGCAGAGCCTTCACTGTCCAGATTCCGCAGTCAGGAGACCAGCCCCGCTCCGCCAGCGTCAAGTGCACAGACAGGTCACAGGTTGCGCATGGTGAGGCGCGGAGACAGCGCCGAGTAGTACCGTGCGTGGGAAGCACGGACGGATAGGCGCTTTGCGCCGAGAAGATTTCCATTTCAACATGTTTGGTGTAGTTGAAAATGTATTGATGTTGTACCGGGATTGCAAATAAACAATTTGTTAATTTGTTCTAAGCTTTGGTGGACGTAACAGAGCGATAAAAACGAACAAAAAGATTTTGAAAAAGAATAACATGAGCGTTTAGTGATTAACCATACCAAGTGCATGAGTACTGTAGGTTATATCATAAACTTTTCACAAAAACAAGATTGTCAATACTTCACATATTCGATAGATGAACTACTACACTATATACACTATATACATAAAAAGCAATCTCCATCGGTATCAAACCACTATTAATACTTCTAATTGTTGCTGCGAGAGCTTTTACGTTTATTTGCATAATATTGAATTAATGTTCACGAAAAACATACATGTAATTTGAAGAAATCTAAGCCTTCTAAGCATGACGTAACAAACAAATATCGCCTCCAGCACCGGATAATATAGTTGGTTTTGGATAATATCGATAAGCGCCGGACCAGCAAAAATGTAATACAGTGTTCAAAAGTATCTCATCCTGTAGATTATGGCGTGAGGAACGTATCTGTGAGGCCGTTGGCTTCAAAATTTTAGTTTTCGAGGCTCTAGTACTCTTCATTTAGGAGTTTTTTAAAACTATATTAATCTTGAAATGCTGTCGTGTGGTGCGGGTTGCATCTGAAATGATAATTTAGTTTTTTTTTCTTCCCCAACAAATCCTTGACAGTTTTGTAGTCAAAATGCAATTCGTCACGTCTCCGTAATATTCTCTTTCTTTTGAGACCGCATTCATAAATATTGGTAGCGTGTGAGATTCGCTAAGGAAAGGTATACTACTGAAATAATAGAAGAGAAGATTGTTTGAACGGAAATAGATGAATCAACGACCTAATTTAATATTTAATTTGAAATTCTCATAATTTCCTCTTGTTTTAAGTGAGTTACACTACCAAAACACTACTGAGCAAGGAATGAATTATTTCTATTTAATATGTGTTGAACTGTTTAAAATATGCCAATATACGGACGTGGAGAGCAATCATTATTTTCGGTTGTGCATAAGAACCTCCTCCGAACAGAAAATAATTCACCGAGATTAGGCAGTTACAATTGAATTAGGCGATTCGAATCCTGGACAAAGTAAGTTTTCCAACATATGTCTGTAATGCGCACAAGGCTAATTACCGAATACGCGTACATTAAAATCAACATTAATTTCAAGCATTATTGACCTCAAAAGACCAAGTACAGATCTCCATTCTTGATCCTCAACGACGTCTCGTTAAGTATGTCAAAAGATGAAGAAAGAAGGGATATTTAAGAGAGAAGGGAGATAGAGAAGAATGCGAACATCGGAGCTGCAGGAGCGAGGAGATTTCAATGCGGGAGACTGGGATATTGACGCAGTGCTGAGAAATAAATGAACGGAAACGAATCGAAGTGAAACATGTAAACGCTTTTTATGAGTTGAAATTAATTTGGTATTATTTATTATCTTGAACTAAGTACTTTTAAATTTAATAATAGTTCACGCAACAAGGGCGCGAAACAGGCTATTCACGCACGAGTAGGGTTCGTCGTCCGAGCGGCGCGAGGACAACAAGAGACGAGTGCAGGAATCATCTGTTTCGCACGCGTGCTGCGTATCCTATTTTTAGCACTCCGTGAGCGAAATGCAATGCATCACGTAAAGGAATATAAATTAAATATCAAATAACAGAAATGCCTTACTCATAAAAAAATAAATGGATTCCAGTCAGTGTCGCAACTCTATTGTCTGTAAATAATAAACAAAAAAAGTCGTCAAGACAAGAGGCAATTGCGAATCGTTACAGAGGTTTCGCACACGCTTCGGGATGTTTCATTCTCTGTGAAAAATTGCTGTTTCGCACCGGAAAACAAGCACGAGAAACCGCGTTTCGCACATAGCCGATTAAAACATATCGTGGCCCATAGTTACATACCTACAATTTTCCTACAATTATCATTGAATTTTCTGTTGCCAGTAATATTTTGGAAATGTTTCTCTTATCAATTTTTTGGTTTCGAATTATCAATACTTATAAACTAGTGGAGCTACAACAGCGCATAATTTCTTACTTTATTTCTAAATTTGCAGTTTTCTAAAATACTGAGAGATCAACGAAAATTAGACCTGTTCCATTCTGTTAAGCGTTCCTTGTTCTAGCCGTGGAAAACAAATGGAAGAAAAAAATGAGAGCGTGTTTGAGAAAACGTGTTTTATAAGTTGCATAAACAAGCAAAATTAACGCAAAACTACTCGTTTTTTTAAAGAATTGTACATGACTGTTTTGAAAAGTGAATTTTTACAACAAATTTCGCTTAATGCAAAAGTCTCTATCTTTAATTTCGTAATTTTAAATGTTGAAATTTCACAAATTTCAAAAATACAGATATTTCGCTCGAAATAAGACTTTTTACCGTCTTTTGATAGATACGAGGAGAAAATGCAAAGAAAAACTTTGAAGCTGATTTTGAGAAAAAAAAACTGTTTCAAAAAACAACCTGTATTTCAGACAAAGTTATGCAATAAAACACTCGTACTATTTTTGAAAATTTGTAAATGACCTTATTTGAAGATCTGTCTTTAAAGAACAGATTTCATTAAGATCGTCTTCTAGGTATATTGTAGTTGTAGGAAGATGGCCAAAAAAATTGAACTCTGGTAATTTTCGAGAAATCAGGAATTTCATTCGAAAAAGAGACCTGCACCATTCTCTTAAGCGTTCTTTACGCTATCCAAGGTCAAAATTTAATAAACAAATTGAGCCATTTTTGAGAAAATTTGAAAATATTGTTAAGGATTCCTCTAAAGTACCCTCAACAATCACAATATCCGCTTGAAACTCATAGATCTTCGAATTTATTTGTTTCGATCGAGATATATCAGACAGACGTTCTGGCGGACTGATGGACAGATAATTCCCGTTAATCGATTGCCGTCAATCGATTTTTCGGTCCTAAGAACCCACAAAAACATGGATTCTGATTAAACAACGTGTTGGAGGAAGTCATTTACTATACATAGGAATAAGACTTATCCACAATTTTGTCGGATAAAAGGCTCGGCAATAAGAGTTTTTCTGCCGTAAATTCGCCGTTTTCCATCCCTGTCCCTAACACCTTTTGGGGACCTTGGGGGTCCTTCCTCTCTTAGTTTCTCAATCATTGTCTTCCTCTCCACCATCATTGTCTCATAATAATTAGATGTAATTTACATTTGACATCAGAAGATTGTAATGACCCAAAGAGTTTACAAGATGCGGAGTTTACAACATAAATCACAACCGGAGAAACTTGATAAAAAATGCCTTGGTGACATTCTAAGAGTAAAGCTAATTTAATGTTTCTCAATTCAACAATTTACTGATTAAATAAAAATAATTTTAAAGATGAAAAATGTACTTTCTTGTCTTTTAAACTGCAAAATTGGCTTTTGGTGTTAATTTGGAAACATGTAAAAATTTAGGTATTAATTATTTCTCAAATGTCAGTAACGGTTTATCAAATGTCAGTAAGAGTATAATAGAATATCAATAAACTAGTGACGTAGAAAATTCCAATGAAGCTAGGACTGATAAGTACGGTGTTACTCATCTCACTTCCACAAATCTAACCCAGCTGAAATCATGTGTTCAACATTTATTTCCCCTTGTGCACTAAAGCAAATCAGTACAAATCAATACGGAAAATCAGTACGGAACTTTCAGTCCAGCTACCATAGCTACGCGTCGGTTACGTAAAACTGAATAATTTTACAGTTGTCGTCACTTTCCATTTCTAACGTATTGAATTGATTTCCACACCAATTGCCCCCATAATAGTCATAAGGACCAGGAAATGTGTAGCAGTGTCTGAATACAGAGTGAGAGTTATAATACCTTATCAAACGTCAGTAGTAACAGGAAACAGAAGGACCGAGATATGAGCTATTAAATTGTGCAGAATAACAATCAATTTAATTGTACAGTGATTTAGATATTCTGCACATCATCATATATATTATTTTCGTTAAAACCGTGAATTTGTTGTCCCTCCTACTCGGCTCATAGTGAACGGATTTTAACAAATGAGGTACCAAAAAAAAGATAAAAAAATCAGGAATGGAGGTCACTAAATATTGCAAATCACGAAGCTTTTCGTTATTAATAAAATGCTAGGAAACTTTTGTTGTTTGAACTTTGCGGCTGGGATAGTTAGCGTGCCCTCCGCGCGCTGCCTGTCAAGATGGCGGTTATGCGCACACCATCCGCCACAGGAGAACTCACGCGGAAAGCATCCCTATTGTGCATTTCGTTAAGACGATTGTGTGAACAATTTATTAATTGTATTGTAAGTATTCAACGTAATTTTGTATATAGTCTTATATACATATACATTTAATGTGTTATCTACGGAATTATGTAATACGTCTAATAATCTGATTATACACTGTATAGAAGTTTATACACTGTTCGCTTTTTCAGGTTTTTATTTAATTGGAGTACGGAACTACTAAAGCTATTATTATTGACTGTAAGTATACGTCCAAGCATTGCAGTTACACATGATGTAATAGGTATCTATATATAATCAGTATTGCTATATTTATCACTCCTGGCCAATTTCCATGTGTATTGTGATTAATTATTTAAAATATTCACAGGCAGAGTTGTTAATTACAATATACTCGCTGCACCTGCATTTGGACAATTATTTGCTGTACACTCCATTGCGAGGTATTATTAGTGGATGTTTTGGTTAATGCTACTAATTTGATATAAGTATATTCATGATATATCTCATTTGTGTTCTTTTAATTTGGTAGTGGGAATATTAGAATGCCAAGGAAACGAACCCTGACAAAGCGATGGGATGCCAGGCGGAGCAAAACCCAGAGACTGGTACAAACTGATGAAACCAGTCCACAGCCTGCTGACCAGGTTGTAGTATCCAGACAGCAGCAGAGACTCCGCTCAGTGGATTACAGTAAATGTGTAACGTATAAAATTGCACGCAAGTTACAAAATGGTACTGAAGTATCCATTCACTTCGCTGGGTCCATGACGATTTACTGTATGCATTGTAGAGCAAAATTATTTCCAGGAGAAGTTAAAAATAGTTCATCATCAATGTGCTGTCACAATGGGAAAGTAAGTTTGCCTCCAATAGAGTGTCCCAGTCTTTTAAAACATTTAATACTAGGAAATGATGAATCCATTAATTTCTTAGAAAATATTCGACGGTACAACAATGCTCTTGCTTTTGCTTCAGTAAAAGTTAACAGGGCAAACTTTGCTGCACACGGACCATATTGTTTCAAAATTCATGGTCAAATTTATCATGTAGCTCGCAGTTTGCTTCCAGCAGAGGACTCTCAGCCTTCCTATGCTGGATTATATTTTATTGATTCTTGCGAAGCACTTCAACATAGAATGTCAAGAGAGGAAAATTATCCATGTGAAGCTTCTGTAATGGAAAGGCTTCAAAACATGTTACAGGTTATAAATCCATATGCACAATTATTTTCCTTTGTTAAAAATATGTCTTTAGATGTTCAAAACAAACAACTGATATTTTCTACAAATAATGCATTTGATGGGCGTAGATATAATCTACCTACAGGTGATGAGATAGCGGCTGCCTTTGTTACTGATGATGGAGCACCACCTGGGAAAATGGATTTTACAATTCATGTTCGGAGTAGTGACCAATTCATTACTATGTCGTCCTTAAATCCTCATTGTGACCCAATGTGTTACCCTCTTCTGTTCCCATGTGGAGATAGAGGTTGGAAACCTGGAATGAATCATGTGGATATTTATAGAACTAGAGTTAATAACAGTATAACTCAATTACAGTATTATTGTTATCGACTGGCTGTTAGAGATGAATTCAATTTATTGCATGCCTCTGGTAAGTTATTCCAGCAGTATGTTGTTGATGCATATGTCAAAGTAGAAGGATCGCGGATTGCATACATTAAAACTCATCAAAAAGAATTGAGAGCAGAATCTTACAAAGGGTTAACGGACTTTTTACATAGCAATGCACAGCTTAGGGGAATGAATGCAGGGATACCCGTAATTCTTCCGTCATCTTTTATTGGTAGTCCACGAAATATGCTACAGAATTACCAGGATGCAATGTCAATAGTAGCACGTTTTGGAAAACCTGATATTTTTTAACTTTCACAGCTAATCCAAGATGGAAAGAAATTCAAGATTCTTTGAACAGGCATGAAAAGATAGAAAATAGACCAGATTTAACATGTAGAGTTTTCTACTCGAAACTCAAAGAACTGCTAGCAGATTTACATGACAGGCATGTACTAGGAGTAGTGACTGCGTATGTTGATGTGATCGAATTTCAGAAACGAGGGTTACCACATGCTCACATGTTGCTTATATTCAGGTCTGAAGGTAAAGTCCGGGAACCTGTAGATGTTGACTCCATTGTGTCAGCAGAAATACCAGATGTAACAGAGAACTCAGAATTGCACAATATAATCAAACGATGTATGGTGCATGGCCCTTGTGGTGAGATCAATCCAAATGCTCCTTGCATGGAAGATGGAAAATGCACAAAAAAATTTCGAAATGATTTTTGCGAGGAAACAAAAATGAATGTGGATGGCTATCCGCTGTACCGTCGAAGGAATAATGGAAGAACTTTGAACCTCAGAAATGTAGAAATAGATAATCGTTGGATAGTACCATATAACCCGTATTTCACATTAAAATTTGAAGCACACATTAATGTGGAAATTTGTTCCTCTGTGAAGTCTGTGAAGTACATTTATAAATACATTTATAAGGGTCATGATGCAGCTGCAATACAGATTCAAAACGGTGAACTTGATCAAGGAACTTTGCATTTCAATGAACCAACTATTTATTTAAATGTCAGGTATGTCAGTCCATCAGAAGCAATCTGGCGATTGCATGAAAGACATATGCAAAATAAGTCGCACACTATTGAAAGATTGCCTGTTCATTTGCCTGAGGAAGAGATGATATATTTCATTGCTGGGCAAGAAACTGAAGCTGTTGAAAGAGCGTTGTCAAGAAAAACAAAATTAACAGCATTTTTTGAGTTATGCAAGTCAGATGAACATGCACGCAGTTACATATATTCAGAAATTCCAGAGCATTATGTGTGGAAGAGAACCATGTGGGCACGTCGAAAAAGGACCACTCGATGCATTGGACGGATGTTCACTGTTAATCCTCTGGATCGGGAAAGGTACTATTTGAGACTTTTGTTATTGCATGTCAGGGGTCCTCAGTCATTTGAGGACATGCGAACCATTAATGGGACTTTATTATCTACGTTTCACAGTGCAGCGCAAAAGCTCAAATTACTTGATTTTGATGCAGAATGGTTTCAGTGTTTGAGTGAAGCACAGTCGCATCAAATGCCAAAGCAGTTAAGATTATTGTTCGCAATTATATGTGTATTTTGTATGCCAGATAGCCCGTTTCAATTATGGGATTCGTTTAAAGAATGCTTATCTGAAGATTATGGAAGAACATATGATAAAGATCTCTCTTTAGACATGGCTCTCTCCGACATAGAGAGCTTCTTGAAAGAACACGGATCATGTTGCAAAAAACTAGGTTTGCCAGAACCAACAAGTGTATACCATGAGAAAAGCACATTACCTTCCTTCAATAGTTCTGAAGAAAAGGAGAGAGGATTGCAAGCAATTGGTATGTTAAATCAGGAACAGAAATGTATTTTACTAGAAATTTTGGATTCTGTTGAGAGTAACAAAGGAAAACAATTTTTTATTGATGGCCCTGGTGTAACTGGAAAAACATTTGTGTACAAAACATTATGTTGGATTTTGAGAGGTCAAAATAAAATTGTTTTACCAGTTGCATGGACTGGTATTGCAGCAAATCTAATAGAAGGTGGTAGAACAGCCCATTCGCTTTTCAAATTTCCTGTTCCGATTGTTGAAACATCAGTTTCAAATATCAGGCAAAATTCAAATGATGCCAAAATTATCCGAGAAAGTTCACTAATAATATGGGATGAAGTTTCCATGGTTCCAAAAGAAGCATTGGGTGTTCTCGATAAACTTCTGAAAGACTTGACTGGATCACTCTGCGTTTTTGAAGGAAAGACAGTTGTATTTGGTGGCGATTTTAGACAAGTTTTGCCTGTTGTAAGAAACGGAAGTCGTTCCGATGTTGTCCAGTCCTGTGTCAAGCACAGCCCGCTTTGGAAATATGTTCACAGACGTAAGTTAATTCAAAATATGAGAGCAAATGATGATTTCCAATTTTGTGAGTGGCTCCTGAAATTAGGAAATGGTGAACTCACTGCAGATAGTCCGTTAAACCCGCTTTCTGTGAACATTCCTGAACAATGCTTCTGTGAGAAAAATGATCTCATCAAACAGGTGTTTACTACAAACATAATAAATGGTAGCAATATTAAAGATTTCACTGATAAGGCAATACTGTGCCCAAAAAATGAAGATTGTTCAGAGATCAATGAGCAAATACTAGAAAAGTTTATTGAAGGAGAAACTAAAACATATTACAGCAGTGATTCTGTGGTACGTGATCACGGACAGGATCAACAGTTATATCCAGTTGAGTTCCTGAATTCCTTATGTCCGTCGGGCTTACCCCCTCACAAGTTACATTTAAAGCCGAATGCAATTGTAATGTTGGTGAGGAATTTGAATCCCAAGAATTGTTTGGTGAATGGAGCAAAATTAATTGTAAAGGCATTAAATGAAAATAGCATTAGAGCAGAACTCATTGGTACAGGCACATTAGTAATACTACCTAGGATTGTTTTATGTCCATCAGATCCAACAATGCCTTTCCAACTTCGTCGAAAACAGTTCCCCATAAAGTTAGCTTTTGCAATGACTATAAATAAAGCACAGGGACAAACGTTAAGTAAAATTGGAATTTACTTACGAGACCCAGTATTTTGCCATGGGCAGCTCTATGTTGCATTTTCAAGGGGTAAAAAATTTGAAGATATCAAACTATGTATTAGTGAAAGCAGCCAACAGAAAGTAAGAGAAAATTCCATAGTAACTAATAACGTAGTATACAAAGAAGTATTATAAATTAATTTCCAAATACTAGCCTTCAGTTTTTCGCGTGACAAAAAAAACATGCATAATCTTTGGATCGTAACTAGAAAGAACCAATCTCTTGCAATGGATAACCTGTGACTGCATTCTTGAATCTTCGTATGTATCTGATTGTGCTTCTATTTGCCTCTTCTGTCAAGGAAATGATTTTGCACTGATGCCGCTGACTACTGACATTAGCACAAAGTGAATTGGTAAAATGTTTTGGATATTAAACAATGTTCATTTCAGGAAATATAGTCCAGGTCGTGGTGCTTCTACAATGAAATCTTGCATTACATTCTCTCAGTGGTTTATAATAGGACTCTGAGTGAAGGTTTCCACTTTTAAAAAAACCTAACGCACCATGGAATTTACCTCCTGGGTGGTGGGGAAACTTTTCCTTTATACAAAGTTCATGAATCTGGAGATATTGGTAAATATTGAAAATGTAATTAATTTTCATAAAAAACTAAGTGTATGTTAACCATGATTTATAATTCTATTTTTGCAGAATTTGAAAATCTCGCTGTTTTTTATTAGTCTTGGATAGTTGTTGCTAAAGGATTTCATCAAGAAATTATAACATATGGAAAATACAGTTCTCCAGACAGCACTGTGTTGAAAAAGAACAATATGTTCAGCAAACTGAACAAGAAGGCTATAAGCGTCATAGCTTATGTATTAAACTACATCACCACTTCGAATGTATATAACAAATGTATTGTTTACTTTCGTTCATTCATTTTTTTCTTTTATAAATTGAAATTGTACATTCTTTAATTATACACAAGGAAATATTGTATGAACTGTCTCATTTACTTTCTCCCATAACCTCCTGTGTGTTACCTAATACAGAACCAAACATACTTTGTTTCCTTGAGTTAAGGAATATTCAAATGTCATGTTACTGTCAATAACATTGTATACCTTAAAAAAAGAAATCAATGATTGTTTGAGGTGTGCGTGTCCAATTGGAGCTATTTCCATCAAAGAAAAGTTTTCAGGAAATGGTAAAAAAATGTATCAGTAATATTTTATAAGAAAAATGGAAATAGTATGTTTTATTCATGTTTGTTCATTATCATGTGCAGTTGATATAGCAGGTAATAATACACTTATAAGCTCCCAATTTTGACGATTCTCTCCTAAATTGTTTATCAAGTAACTTTTGAACACCCCTCCTTTTGTTTTCATGTAATCTCTCTGCCAGAACTGGCAATTGATTGATATTAATTGGTGACTTATCCTCTCTTGAGTAATTGAATAACGCTTTCTCAAAAAACTTTAATTTTGTCCAAAGTATTATTTTTGACCATCACAAATTCATAAAAACAAAACAGACAAAAGGCTTTTTTAACATAATCACAAACTACGGAGAGTATTTTGATCAAAATATAAGTGCTTTTACATTGAACCAAACATTACTTTTGAATTGCAACCGAATGTGGGGAAAAACTAAATATTTGTTTGGAACTGTTCCATTTGAACACTCATAAGTGATGCATACAATTTTTAAGTTAAACAAGATTTCTTGCTCTAATACTACTAGAGCATAGTTTTTTATTGATTTGCTATTGATTTCTTCATTGCCAGTTATGTTATTAGCCACTCATTGACAACACGATATTCACATCACCTAATTATGATGAAAATTATGGCATATTGACATTTTTAAAAACATTTAACTCAGTTCACAGTAATTAGTATTCAGTTGTTTAAAAACTTATATCATTTCTTTATTTATTGTGTATATACAACAAATGAAATGAAACTAAATTTTTGGAGTTTCAACATTTCATATGTTCTGTTTTAACGTCCTACAGGTTTCCCTTCAGTGCGATGTAATCGCACGGGTTCAGCTAGTTTTTCATTACTCCTACTAGCTGGGGGTATACAGAACAGACACATATCCAAAAAGGCCTGGTGTACTGTGGTTTAAGACTATATTCGCGCTCTCCTCACCTCAGGATACCTCACAAACATGTTTTAAAGACCCATCGTAAGAACGAGGGACCTGTCTGAAAACAAGGGTGTGTAGCTCCACCGGGGCATGAAAACGAGATTTTTAAGCGTTGATCCTCACAGGGCCTGATATAGTTGCGTACGCTTTGACGACCGGCGTTTGTGGTCTTGTCTGTATAGGACGAGCCGCGTCTGCACCTTGGCTGACGTTTCTACCAACATTTTGCGGTAACAGTACTGTAAGGTTGTAAGATTTTGACTGAAACCGAAGCTAGATCCGGGCAGCCTAGATTTCCGTTTCCGAGATTCGTGCGTTGGACGAGTGTGTCGCATATTATGAATTGCATAGAATAATATGTAGACAGTGTCTTCGATCTTATTGATTAATTGCTTAAAGGCATATCAACTGTTTTGACCATTAGTCTCATTAGTGAAGTGAATGTTTCATCTCGAGAAGAAGCGATGTTTTCTCCGCTGGACGGTGAGATCCAACGGCGATCTTCACGACAATGGGAGTATCCCCTTTCAGATACCTTTCCAAGGGGGGCACCGCCCCAGCCGAGTCAGGGAGTAAGCTGCAGACTGATCTCCCTACAGCGTGGTAGTGTAGTGCGTGTAAGTAAGTGGTAAGGATAGGACACGGATGGGAAAGGAAGGGAAAGGAAAGATCGCACGATGTCCGTGGCCCGATGGTTAGGGTACTGCTCCTGCATTGGCAAGGTGATGACCGGAGAAACAGCGAAAAAACCTATCAGGGCAGCCGGCTGCAACAATTCTCTTCCAGACAGCAGCTGAATTCAACCAATAATACCTGCTCGAACAATAAGACCTCCCGGTCAGGGGCACTGCAGTGACAACTGATGCACTGAGGCTGCTGGCATTCTGCAGACAGCTGCTGACTACGGCCCGGCAATGTGGCTGGTGTGAAAAATCCGGGCCCGTCGGGACTCAGATATTGCGAGTGTCCGTGCGCAGCGCGTTGCGGCCGGCCGGTGAGGGGCGGTCGCGGAGCGGCGCCTGGCGGTGTGGCTGGCGCTGCGGCTGTGCTGCGCTGCGCTGCGGTCGCGGGGCCTCAATTACGCGCGCTGCGCCGCGCCACCTGCGCGCGCGCTACCTTGTCATTAGCGCGCGGCCGCGGCTTCCGGATGGCGGCGAAGGCGGCGGCGGTGGCGGACGCGGCGGGGGCGGACGCGGCGGCGAACGTTGTGGCGGCGGCGGCGGACGCGGTGGCGGCGGAGGTGGCGGCGGCGGCGGCGAAGGCGGCGAAGGCGGCACTGGCGGCGGTGGCGGCGGCGATGGCGGCGGCGACGACGGCGGCGGCGGAGGAGGAGGCGGCGGAGGAGTCGGAGGCGATGGCGGCGGCGGTGGCGGTGGCGGCGGCGGTGGTGGCGGAGGAGGCGGTGGAGGCGGGGTTCGCGACGCGCCGGCGCGCGGCCCGCCGCCGCCGCCACCGCCGCCGCCGCCGCGGGCGCTTCCTGGTGCGGGCGTGGAGGGGGGAGGAGCGGCTGGGGGCGCAATCGGTTCGCGGAGATTTTTCTGCCCTTCGCGTTCGTGGGCAGCGTCTCTGCACTTCTGCGTCCGTGGGGAAAAGAAGAGTTCGTACTTCACCCCTCGGTGTGGCTATGCCTGCATGTGTGATGCTACTGTCTTTTGTGAACGGAATCGCAGAGGAAGTTCTGCCTGAGGCCTCCCCTATCTTTCTGTGTGACGACAGAGGTAGCTTTTGCCTTTCACTGTGCGAAGAACGGGGTGATCATGAGAGGTGAATGACAGTAAAAAAAATATTTTTTAATGCAAAATATGGTATTGAAATGCGATAAGTGATAATATGAAGACCACGTCAGAACCACTTGGTCAAAACGATCATGCCTCTATCGATTCTCACATGGTTCTAGGGACTCAAGCTCCAGCCTTTGACTCCACGAATTGTTCCAAATTACAACGCCACCAAACTTTTCTACAAGTTTTATCGACTGAACGAGTGTTCATAGTCACAGACCGCGTCAACCGCTTAGGTCATTAATCCCATATGTGTGGAGCTTCTTATTTCCCCAGACGTGGCTATGTTCCTTTCCCGTTGGATGATGAGAAACGGGCACTACACGTCCGCTCGCGGAGTGGTTCTCCCTGCAGGCACTTCCCCAGTGGGGCACCATCGCAGTGTGGTGAGCCACCATTACTCCACACCGAAGGTTAGCGGCTTGCATCGGCAAGCATAACATCTCGGTGGCACAACCTCCAAAAAGTGCTGCCGCATGCAAGCGAGGGCCAATAAATACGGGCCCCGCGGAGCCAGGAGGAGCAGACGGGACCATGGGAGTCACAGGCGAGTCCCATGCGAGTGACAGGCGAGTCAGAGGCGTACGTCAGAACTGTGAACGACCTGCACCAGGACACCAAGAACGCTCTTCCATGATGAGTCGTTCGCAAAGCTCCGCCGCCGCCGCTGCTGTCGTCTTCGCCGCGCCTGGACCACGGAGTGATGGGTAAGAGGCCGCCACGTCTGAGCTCGACTTCCTATACGTTCCCTCATCTGATTTATCGTTCCCCCCCCCTCCCCCCCTCTCTCTCTCTCTCTTCATGTAACCGTAATAAATTGTGCATTGTTTGGAACAAGACTTCTTTTTGAGGAAACTGCCCTCCCTTCCCCCATCTCAATAAAATCCTCCCAGTCAACCACAGTACTCCAAAGTGACGCGCTGCCTAAGGAATACGCTGAAGTCAGTCAGCTCCGAGGGTGGCACGTCACAGCAGCCTGGAGAAACTCTACGCTCCCCATTGATCTCACGACTTGTGACATTATGTACTCCGTGTGCAAGAGGAGAGGAGGGACAAGGATGAGGAAGGAAATATCGCTCGCAGTCTGTGATCCGTTGGTTGAATATGTATACATCCTATACCGGAATTGGCGCCCCCAGCACTTGTACTTTATTAGGGGACTGAAGTCGCAGGCGGTGGCCTTCACTCGCACCCTCCTCAGGTGTACAAGTACACCTTAAGACTAATATCCAGATCTCGCCGGAACGCAATTAGCCCTCTCGGCAACCTCCCCATTCAATGCCTGAGTTTAGGGCCGCCCTGCTAGCTCAGAACAACTAGCTATCCGGACTAGTACCGGAGTCAGTGTTGCCTGTATGACAACGCACCGGGACACCAAAGTCCCTCCTCTATGAATTGGGGCAGAATTGGGGCACTGCCACGACGAAGCCAAGAGCCCAACTGGAGGCCACCTGAACTAAGGTGCAGGCGACTCGGGGCCCCCACCCCGTCTTCCCACTGCCTGCACCTTCAGGCCAGCGATCTGGGTCGGACCGTAACCAAGGCGACCTTACGGTAGGTAATTTCCCGCCGGAATTCTATGTGAGGATTCCAGAGTACCCCAAGAGGTTTCCTTCACCCAATCCTGCCTTAAGGTCGACGCGCCCACGGTCCAACTAGTAGGTTGCCGAGTTGAACCGACAACCAGGAGCTTAGCAATACCTACTCACTGCCTTAGCTAGTTAGCTAGGCTAACACATAGGTGGTCACAACCCCTTCTGCGGGGGTCCGTTGGTTAGGGAATCGTTCCTGCAGACACCTTGTATTCATTGGAAACCACCGAAAGCATTGTAAAAGTAGAATAGGCAGTGAAATCAGTGACCGCCTCCGAGCCGAGTCACCGCAAGGCGCACCGCGGCTGCCCTAGTGACCCGAGCCACGGCAGATTCTAATCTTCCTACTCTTAATGTAGGGGCGCGAATTGGAAGAAGTAGAGGAGATAACTTTATTTATTGTTAAAACGATCACATTAGATTTAATGACAGTTATTCCTCAAAATTCATTTTATTTTCACTTGCTCTAATACATACAACGTTTCGACATTTTCATATTTTTCAAGTAGTAGAGCAATTGCTATGAATCTCGAATCATATTACGAAAGATCATCTACCTTATCTGCTTTTAATATGGCGATGATGCTTCATATGATTTAAGTTTTATAACAATTGCTCTAGTACGTGAAAAAAGGTGAAAAATGTCTTCGAAACATATAGTATGTATTAGAGCAAGTGAAAATAAAATTAATTTTGAGAAATTACTGTATTTAAGTCAAATGAGGACAATAAACAAGATATTTTATTAGACAGTTACAGCCAACAAACAAACAACGATAACTTTTTGTTCCTGAACGGAAGAGTGTAAATAGTATTTCATTCTGAAGTCAAAGAAAACATTCAGGAAGACAAATTGCAGACACACCAATTTAGGTCAACTCTGACGCTGTTCATGCGTCGGAGCCTTTTCCATCTTGGGGGACTGATAATCAGAGCATAGAGCAGGAAGTGCATTTGAGCGGTGGCTCGCTTATTAATTGATTAATAGATTCGTGATTCCGGACGCGTCATCTGCTAAGGTCATTTGTCCAGTGAGTGTAGTGCATGCGTTTCCCTCGGGAGGTGGCAGTTATCTTCCCCCGTTGGATAATGAGATCCGGTGCCGACACAAGCGTGAGGGTTTTTTTCCCTACCAGGTAACTTCCACCTGAGGAGCACCGCCCAATCGGGACAAGCTTTAAGCTCCCGACATGCGTGATAATGAAGAACATTTAAGTGTAAGTGTGTGTGAGGGGAGAGAATAGAGAAGGAAGAAGGGACTGCTCCGGCATTCGCCTAGTTTTGATCCGAGAAACCAAAGAAAACGTCCTATCAGAGCAGGCAGCCGTTAGAATTATCCTCCAGACAGCAGCTGATTTCGACCTATCTACCTAGGCGGCGGCACGTAATCCATTGTGTTGTGCAGAAGTTGCTCTGTAATCTGTTCATCTTTGTAAGGCCAATGTTCGCAAACAAAAACTCGAAAGTGTATAAAGAAAAAGTTCCATTCATTATAGACAATCATGTGAAAATCCAAAATCATTTTATACATCAAATAAAGTTGAAGTTCGTACAAGGTTTCAGAGAACTGTTCGTCTCCATCTTCAGGTACAAATTTCATTGGCTAAAATTAAATTTATTACATAAATATTGAAATGAAATCAATCTTTATAAAAGCATAATGTAAGCAGAAATAGTATTAATGAAAGCTTACCTTATCGATATATTACACGTAAATTCCAAGTTTAATTCAGCGAACGTAAAAAACAAATGAATAGAATTAATGGGTAGGGGGTTAGGTGACCATAGGGAGGGAGGGGTCAATAATGGGAGAAATTATTTTGAAATATTATTTAATTCTGTGTAATATATTATCATATGCATTCGTGAAGTTGTTACATTCTTCCATTGAATTCATAGTTTCATTTAATTTAATACGTAGAGTTTCAGAAATTGTTCTTGGGTATCTCTTGGTTTCATTCTCAAGAATTTTAACATTTGCAAAATTCTATTTATGACCTGTTTCTATTCTATGAATCGTTACCGTGTTCTGCCTGTTAAATGGCTCCCTAATGTTTCTTTCATGCTCTTTGATTCTAGTTTCTAATTTTCTTTTAGTCTGACCAATGTATTTTTGTCAGAAGTTTGACAAGTTATCTGATACACAGTGTTTTATCTTTCCTTATATTGTATTATATCTGTAACATTCTTAATTACATTAATTTTATTCAAAATAATACTTCTAAGATTGTATTTCCCATTGAAACTATTTCAAACAACTTTTTGAATTTTATTATTGATCTCAGGAACATGTGGAATAACTAAATTAGGAATATGATTATTTGACGTGTTATTTACATTTATTTCTTCAGTCTCAGACCTATTTTGAAAGCTTAAATTTTTGTGGAACATTAATCTTTTTTTTAACATTAAAATTTTCACATGATTGTGTATAATAAATGGAACTTTTTCTTTATGCAATTATGGAAGACAATCAATAAAAACTTAAAAACTCAAAAGCTCTATTCAAATAAATAATTTAGAGAGGAAAAAATGTTTTTCAGGCACTGATTCTTAATATTTACCTTCACTGTTCTATGATTGTATCCAGTTACTTTGCCGTATCCATACGGCAAAATTTACTTATCCGTGCTCATAGGATAAAGAAATCATGGCCACTTAAAAGAATTGAGTGCTACAAAGTAAACAAAACACTCCGACAATCAAAATGACTGTCGTCGATTCTCCACACGTTTCGGCCTAGGCTAATGAGGTGAGTGAGGAAAAGTCACTAAATAGTGAGATACGAAACTCGCTATTAGAAAATGTTCGTTGTCTCATCTTGACACAGAATCCATGTTTCGGCCGAGGCGAACCTCATCAGGGGCGCTGGCGTGCGCTGGGGGTGGGGGAGGCTGAGGGTCAGCAGGAGAGGGGGTGGGGAGGGGGAGGGGGTGGGGAGGGGGAGGGGGCGCCCTCTGCTGGTGGTGACACGCGGCGGTGGCCTCGCCGCGCTGCGCCTTTGTGCCGGGGGCGGGGGGCGGGGAGGGGGCGGGGAGGGGGCGGGGCGCGGGGTGGGCGAAGAGAGCCGCCGCCGGCGCAGGAGGGATTAGCGGCGACGGAGCGTGGACCGCCCCTCACCCCCGGCGGCCCCGGGGGACGCCATGTGCGGAGCGGCGACGGCCGCCGCTGCCGCTGCCGCCAGCTGGCCCCCGCCCCCGGCGCCCGCCTCCGGCGCCCGCCCCCGGCCGCCACCCTCGGCCCCGCCCGCCCCCGGCCCGAGGTGCCAAAGGGCGGCGTCCACAACAATTACACGTACACACACATCATCCGCCACCCGACACACAACAACTTCAACAACCGTTCTGACGTCCACTTCCATTGACATTCACACATGATGGAAAGCAAACGGAAGGCTATGCAGTTCGCTCAACATTCAGTGCTTCTAGTTTTTTAGCAGTCTTGTGGCCTGATACAATTACTCATACATTTCCCGTAAAAATCTGCAGAATTTAAATATGTGAAATAATAATTTACTGGGTCAGCCCCGCTCATTAAATGAACGATATCTAGCATTCTTACACCTTTTCACGTCTGCACCTCCACTTGCATTATTAATCCTACAAAATAATTTTATTGACTCTCTTTCTCTTTGAAAGCACTAACTTTCCCATTTTTATTGTGAATAAAATTATTTCATATTATTATTCATAATGTATAAGGCAACATATTGAAGTACGGTACTAAAAGGGCTATGCGTAATACATAATATGTACTACGCATAGCCTTTATGTATTTATATGTGAATGAAATGGTTGAGAGACGACATTCAAGAGTTTAAAACTTCAGGAAAATATTCCAAATCAACACTATGAGATCAAAAAATGTGAAAAAATCTCATTTATTGCAAAATTTTTGTTTAGATCTTACTCGGATTTCTATTAAAACTTTTGAAAACACTGCAAGTAAAATGCTTTCAATTGCAATATTTTCATAGGGTCTACAATGAACATATTTCCTAAAATGCATGCAAGTTCGATGTATGCAAGTTCTCTAGTGCCAATTGTAATGTAACCTGTCTCTCCTATAAATGAAAGGGATCGCCATTTCTTTTTATGTCATCTGGCTCTTATTCACTCAATTTGGAGGACTGAAAAAAAACTGTTCTCAACTGAAACTATTAGTTTAATTACATTCAAATTCAAGGTTACGAAAAAGCAAACATTCGAATAATTACAAAATTCCCTTCAACACACTGAAAAGTAATTACATTAGTTCCATTACTTCGCAGATTCTTATTTTTACTGAGTATAGCATGAAAAATTAAGTAATGTAATTATCTTTTGAAACACAATGGAAACTTCACCACTTTGTGATTAGCACGTAGGGAACACACACTATTCAATACACACCTATTTACTTAACTTTAGCAAATTTCCAAGGAAGAGGCCACTTGACATTAAATATATGCTATTCACGTGTTACGTTATGTTACATCAACTTTTTTTACACTCTTGGTATGTAAAAAACTGAAGTTCTTTATATTTTCTGTCAATAAAAATACATCATCTATGTAAGGTAGTCAAGTACATATACATTGGTTTTTCAAAATCTTTATCTCCCAATTATTTCTATTTCTCCAGCTCTGTTCCATGTACCACTCTTCAAAAACTGTATTCGCCCACCGCAGGTTTCTGTCTGTACTCGGCCTGACAGCCCGCGTACGGGCCATGGTCTACCAACAGCGTCCCAGCCTCACGGCCATTGGTTAAGGGGGTACGTGTGGTTAGCACGAAGACATCCCACGCCGCATTCTGGACTTCTCAACCTGAGAAGTGAGTTTTCTAATCGTCACACAGCAACATATACTGAGACATTGCGAGGAAAACGCACCCTATAATTTTGCCCGACCGGGAATAGAACCCGGGGTCGCGTCATGGAACGGCCACTGCAAGTATTACATAAAACTCTCGTCTTGCAAATCAGAACTAGTACGAGTACTTCATTCCGCAAATTTTTTTTTTCCAAAACATTATTTTCTCTTACGCTTTGCAACACAATGAACTTCTTTATTCAATAAATTGTACCTTTCAAAAAGTTAATTTTGCAGAAAAAATGCTTTCTCGTACTCCTTCGAACACATATCATTCTGTCATTACCACTCTCTGAGACCCAAAAGCATCAGATTTTATCATGTCTTCAATCACAAAAAGAAATTATATCTTTAGAATGCCAAGAGTGTCTAGAACATTTCAAAACTTTACTTTACCGCCTTCAACAGAAAAAATATTACATCAGTCTGTTACAAGTATTCAGTCGGAAAAAGAAATATTTTCCTTCGACAAGTGTAATTTGTTTTACATAATTCATACATCGAATCATTACTACATTTCAATACATATTTATTGCAATACAATTGAATTTACGATTTTGAATGGAATCTCACTGTTTTAAAAGCATAAAATAAAGAAAGATGTGTTTCTATCATTGCCAGGAATAACAATATTTGGCGTCCCGTTGCTTGCGATTAAGAACTATCAAACACCTGTTAAAATATTAATTATAAGGAGATTGTTGTACTAGATACATGAAGGCCCTGGGACATTTTCAAAATTTTTAGAAAAAATGGATCCACCGTTTTTTTATTAAAAGTTGTTGTTGGATAGTGTGAAGAAAGTTTAAGAGAATAGTGCAGGTCTCATGATCTTTGAAAAACCTGATTTTTCAAAAATTGCAAAAGTTCAAAATGTTTTTGGAGTCTTCCTACAACTAAAATATTAAAGAAAGAGATTTATTTTCTTAATGGAATCTCTTTAAAGACAGATTTTGAAATAAGGTCATGTACAATTTTTTCGAAAATTTGAGTACTTTTCGCGTAATTTTGCCTGAAAATACGGGCGAGAAAGTATGTACTGTTTTAGCACCATAGTTTCGTTGTTTTAGCACCATAGTCGTTTCGTCGTTTTAGCACCATAGTTTCATTCTTAAAGTCTCGGGTTAAGTAAGTGCATTTATTTTTTTCAAACATTCTATATATTTTCATAATTATATGAATTTACATTTTGTTATTTACCAGATCATATGCTTTCCCTATCATCTTTTTACTTCAAAAAATATATTGTTATTCACCATTTTAAACGAAGGCCCCGCGTGGTATTTGAACTTTTCCTCTCGCCCACATTCCAAGAACTCTTCATTGGGAATAAGTGTCCAGCGGGAGCGTGGTTGGTCAGAGTGTGCGAGTGGCTTTCACGAGCGTTTTCATGCTCGGCAGCGCCCGCCTCGTCACGGGGCTCATCCGACGCGGCGGGCGTCAGGAAGTGAACAGGCTGCCAGCGGCTTGTTTTCGCCCAGTCTCATCCGAACAAGCGAAGCAACTTCCAATTCCGAAACAAAGCGCGGCGCGCGGCGCGGAGGTGAAAAGATCAGCCTCTGAAAGGGAGACAAACATGGCATTGTGCCACGGCGCCGCCGACAAGAAAAAGACAGTCGGCGATCGCCCTGACGGGGGCGCTGCGTCGCGGCGCGGCGCGGCACGGCGCGTCGCGGAGGTCTCCCGGCGGCGGGGGCGGCGCGGGCAGGTAGCCGGCCGGGGGGCGCGACCGCACGGGTGACAAAAGTCCCCTGTCAGATCACGACTCCGCCACCTGCGATCGGCTACTGATCCCTCCCCGGCACCACGCGTACGCTCCCTTCCGAAGCAACGAGGCCCCGCTTACGCACGACTCTCAAACCTATTCAGGCTCTGTTTTAATAACAACAATGTTAAAATTATGATGATAATAATACCTAATGATAATAGTAATAATAACAACAACAACAACAATAATAATGAACTGGTGGCCGAGATCGCTAAGCCAGTTGTGCAGTAGCAGTTTCCAACAAAAGGATAAAGGGTTCGAATACCACCTCGGTCATGGTTGCGTTGTGTGTGTCTCTATAAGTTTGTGTGTCTCTCTCTCATCATTCATAATCATCTGGTTTTCCCCTATCATTATAATTATATCCCAAGGCTAATAACCATGGGATATAAAAATGGAATGAGCATTACATTGCTCTTATAGAAAAAGTAACGTGCACCTACCCCGATAATCGTGTCTGAGCCCCGATGGGATGCACGTATCTTGTGGCCGCTCGCGCGTCAATAATAATAATAATAATAATAATAATAATAATAATAATAATAATAATAATAATAATAATAACAAACCTCCACCTTGGGAGTACACGACCTTGCAGTTGGTGGTGAAGCTTGAATTTGAGAGCTATGTCAGTGGTAGCCTAGCTACCGGTAGGGCCTCTCTTGCTGAATAGGTTGAAGGTGAGGGATCAGACGAAGAAGTACTCCATTTTGAGGAGAGAGGTAAGTAGAGAGGGAAGGGTCATCAACCTTGGAACTTCCTGTTGTCGGCCCATGGAGGGTACAGGAGAGAAACTGGGTTAGAACACCAGGCCACTGATTAGAGTGGAGGCCCGGACCTTGCATTAGCCAGCGAAGGAGACTGCCTTCAGCAGTCAGTGAAAATCCCGTAGGGTTTAGTAATGTCGACTGGCGATCGGAGGGATCCCTTGCTGGGCCCTGCTAGAGGATGTCCCGAGGCCATTGTGGGTCGCAGTAACGGTTGGCAGGAAACAACCCAAAGGTTAAGTGTGATCTGTGAACCCGAACTTGCTTCCTGTGAATCTTCACCGCGTGGTGAGAGTCACCTCGCTTCATCTTCCCAACATCCCCTCCCACCCGCCAGAAAGCACGCAATGAGCGCTGGCAGCGAAGGAACGGGAGGCATTCATGCGTCACCTAGCACCCTTCCCATCGCCGCTCCACCTCTCCCACCCGCATGGGAGCGCACTAAGCGCTTGCAGTGAAAGGTAGGGGTGGATTCCGGCGTCACCTCGGTATGTGTCCTCAACTCCCCACACCATGCCCTCCTGAAACCTCTCCCACCAACGCGAGGCCGCGCGGTGAGCTCTGGGTGCAAAAGATCAAAGTTGCATTTCCATATCGTCTCTCTGCACGCTCCCATCTCCTCGTACCACGCCCACATTACCCTCCCACCAACGCGGTGAACACTAGGCGCAAAGGGACGGGGTGGCATTCCCGTGTCGTCTCGCTCCGTGTCCCCATCTCCTCGTCCCTCACCGCCCAACCCCTCCCATACGCGAGGGGGCCCACTGTGAGTGCTGGTCACAAAGGCGCAAGGTGCCATTCCCGCGTCACTTCGCTCAGTGCCCCCATCCCCCTCTCGCTCGTCGTCCATTCCTTCCCACTAGCGCGGGGGCGCGCGATGAGCATTTGCTGAGACGGAGCGAGGCCGCATTCCCTTGCTCCGTGCCCCCCGTTGCCCGATCTTCGCCGCCCATCCTCTCTGAGTAGAGCGGGGCGCGGGGGTACGCTGTCCGGGCGGGTGGCATTTTTGCGTTGCCTCGCTTCGCGCCCCGTCTCCTCGCTCCTCATCGCCTACTCTCTCCCAGCAGCGCTAGGGTGCAAGGCGAGCCCTGGCCGCTTAGAAGCGGGGTGATCCAGATGGGGCGAGGGAGTTGGGGGCAAAGGGGTGGCTATGGATGCGGTGGGGAGACTGCGTTGCTTCTTGAGTGCGATCCAAGTGAAGAGATTGAACATGTCTTAGAGAATTAGATTAGATTAGATTTATTTAAACCGCAATTGGGCGTAACCCGGTGGCAGCTAATTACAAAAACATAAATATACACAGTCTCTCAGTAACATAGAACACTAATACCAATAATAATAATAATAATAATAATAATAATAATAATGATGATGATGATGATGATGATGATGATGATGATGATGATGCAGGTGCTATGTGTAGCTGGATTATCCGAAGCGATGCGGCGGGTTGTGATGCTGTTTTGATTGTAGGGGTAATGATACCAGAGAGGATGGTGCCTTTCTTTTGTGAGTGTAGATGGTGCGATCCTGGGCGGACCATACTGCCAGCTTCAGAGTTTGTGAATCTGGTCGTTGTGTGAGCGTGGGGGTGATGCAGTTAGTTGTGTTAGTATGCGGGTGATTCTGGTTGCGGTAACGTTGACAATGGCTGGCAACTTGGTAACCGCTCTTTCTCAGCGGAGCCTCTTGATCAATTTTCTGAATTTCTGCTATTTCAAAATCATTCGAATAATTTTATTAGGAATATGTTGGAATCATGTAATTATAAAATTATGTAAACTAGTTATTAGAATTTTTCAAACTCTTCATTCTTGTGTCTTCAATGTACATCAAAGCTCTTCATAATTATACAATAAAATCGGAGTACTATCCTATAAAATGTTCATACTATCAGACTATACTAAAAGACCAACAACAATGAACCATACTTAGAGTTAATACTATCCTTTAGTACAAATTCCCCGATCTGGATGGCCGAGACGGTTAATTGTCTCTATGGACTCAGAACTTCGGTCCGAAGGACCGCGAGTTCGAGTCCCGCCTTGTGCACCGTTGTCACGGATGGTCTCGCGATCTGCTGACTCCAGATCAGAGGAGTGTTAGAGTACAGTGTATGGTCATATATGCGTTCTTTTGGCACCGGCTGTTGGATAGATAAAACTCTCGTAAAAAGAGTTCAAATACGAATAATTGTGATTCCTAAATGTCGGTCTTGGAGAAGGATGTAAGCACCATTGACTGAAATTTTTGCATTTCACGTCCGTCTATATACCCACGCAGTGGAGAAGAATATCTCTTGTGTGAAAAGCACTGTAGTTCGCTACGTGGTGCAAAGTATAACTCCATCTGCTGCTGGATGGAGAACGGTGTAGCACCATAAGCATCTCAAGTGGTTCAGATCACAGAAATCTTTAGGAATTGTTTCTAAGGATGCTTATGAAATATTGCCTTGTTTCAACGAACAGCCACATCTCCTCTAAAACATACAACTATAGGAGCCTAAATAAAAACCATAATGTTGACTAAAATAAACATAATATATTTGGTTCAAAAAAGGCACTAATGAATGCGTTGAATTTAAAATTTGTATCACAGAACAGAGTTATTTGGTCTCTCATGACGGCTCAAGATGGAAAAATCAAAACTTGAGACTTTGTTGGTAACAAACAAACAAACTTTCCTCAATATGAAATATTGGAAACCAGTAAGAACTTGTAAAAAATAATAAACCTTATCCAAAAGTCGGTGATTCTTCCTTATGATTTCCGGACATAAGCTCAGTACAGAAACAAAGGATTTACACAAAGTTAGAATTTATGGATAGAAAATACAACCTTTTATACAAAAACTTTTTTGTGTTAACTAAGAATAAAAATCGTATTGGCATGTTATTTGTACTTTCAATCCACCTCTCATTTTCATTTGCGTATATTGATAATAATTATTCTACGGATCTTTTTATTAATTTTACTGTGAGTAGAAATACCACCTTCGTAAAATTCTTTTGAGATTGTAGTCACGTTTTAAGACTGGAAACAAATACTTGAATGAGAGGCTAATCATAGATTCAAAGAGAAGTCATATCAACGCTGAGACCGAGGCCCGGCAGCGCCTCGTACGACCTGTGAGCGTTTCGGGGCTTGGGGAGGGTGAAGGGGGCAGCAATGCGGCGCTTGGCTGTGCGGCGTCCAGGCGACTGTCGCTCTTCAACCGCCAAAACCGTCGCGCCAAATCTCCTCCCTGTTGCCTATTTTAAAATTCATTTGTCAGACCCGTTTTGTTCCTCCGCGGTGGCGGCCCTGCGGGCTAATGGCGAGTGAGCTGCGTTGAGCGAACGGCTCGACGCCTGGGGAATTTGCGGGAATTTGTTGGGCGCGAAAGGAGGATTTTTAGGATTTTAAGCAAATGACACTCATACTCCGAATTTTCGCTGCGTGTTTTATGGAATAAATTTCGTAATTTGTTGTCGGTTTTGTCAGTTTTTTTTAGAATATTCAGGGTTTAAGAGAAAAGAGAGGGTATTAAATGCTGAGGATGGACGCTATTGTCAGCACCGTGTACGATGGCTTTGGTGGGCCAGGTCTAATAAATACGCGTTTAGCGCTGAAGTGATAAAATATAAATGTTACCAAGGCATCAAACGCTTTCTCTAATCCACTTAGTAAATGAAACACTTGAAACACACGCTTCGTTGCCGGAGCTTTTATTAAAAAGTATACGGTGTAGTTCAATGGATATGAAAAGTATGTAGAGAATAGGAAATATTTTTTAACTAATAAATATTATGACAGCTAATTTATGATTGCATACGTACTTACATTGGTCTTCACTTGTATAGCACTTACAATAGGATGTGCATTGGTCTGCTTTCAAAAGCAGACCAATGTGGTGGTATCTGTTAAATCGCAATTGAACGTGTAGGCATAGAATGGAGGAAGTTCAATTCTTTAAACATGGATTGCCAACCATTCCGTGTAGAAGTGCAAACATTTTTTTAGAAACACGTAAAAAATTCTAGAGTGCACACATCTGTAATTATCTAGCCTCGCCTATTATCCTTCATTCAGATCCATTATGTCTTTATTTTTGCAAAAAATAGAGCGATTACGAAACCTTCTCCGAAATCCTTACCACTGACTTGCACCTCGCATTATACTGTGGAAAGTATTCTGACCAGAGATCAATTTCAACCCCAAGAAACGTCGAAGGCCCGGAAATATATCGCTGGGCAGGACAATTATACGAAAATATCCCTATGATTTGGAACGAATTCTCCTAATCTTCTTCCCAACAGTAGAAAAATAGGGGCAACGGTTCCGCTGCGTTTACGGAGAAAACGTTGCAATCCACAAAAATCGCCCAAGACGATCGCTCCCCAAAATGTGCTTCCGAGGGCGAGCAGGTCGAAGCCGCACCACATTTTAATGAACTTTCTATTTTGGAAGGAGAACGGTTGGGCCACGCCTTCCTTAAAAATCAAAGCAATCTCGCAGCCTCGAAGAACGTTCAGCCGGAGAGAAGGATTTTTATGTGAAGAAAAAAATGGCGACCCTGCGCAGGTGTTCCGGGCGGGGCGTGGCGGGGCGTGGCGGGGTGGGGCAGGGCGGTGGGCGCAGCCAGGTAGCGGCCCCGCGCCCCAATCTCGCGCTCTTCAGCACTGAATGGGGCTCCTCGCCGCGCTGCGGTGGGCGCCGGCCGGGTCTCGTGATGCAGCGCCTGATAGCGCCGGGGGTGGCGAGGGCACCGGGGGGGCCTGGGAAGGGGGCGGGGGCGGGAGCGGCGGGATCGGTCGGGGTGGCGGAAAATTCGGAGGGCGGCGGGGGTGACAGAGGTGGGGGCGATGGAGCCGTCGGGGGCGGCGGGGCGGCGGGGCGGCGGGGCGGCGGGGCGGCGGGGCGGCGGGCGGCGGGGCGGCGGGGCGGCGGGGCGGCGGGGCGGCGGGTGGTGGGGCGGCGGGGGTGGCAAGAGCGGCAGGGGCGGTGGTGGAGGAGGAGGCACGCCCACGCGTATGCTGCTACCACCCCATCTCGAAAGACACCCCTCTGATTCTCAATGACTTCGAGACACGTCTTTGCCTTGGACCGTACCCTCCATGTCTGTACGCGTAAAATGTTCAGGTGTGAAATAGCTCCAGAAATGAAAAAGCTTTTCCTAACATTTTTGGACGAATACCCTTTTGCAAAACTTTTGAAATCCTTGACCTCGTTCAGTAATTAATTTCACCTACTAAAATTAATAAACTATTCGACGTCAAATATTCTACTAAAAGTCAAAAACCAAATTTTATTAACTTGTTAACTATATTATTTTAAAATACAAATCGTTTTATCATTATCAACCTCAAATATTTAAATCTCCATTTGCGAAAATCAAAATTGTTTATTGTAGTACTTACATAATTCCACTATTTATCATAATTAAATTAACAAAACCAATTATATGAAATAATAAATGATAAGTAATAATAAATATATAAGTAGTAATAATAATAAATAATAATAAGTGATAAAAATTAAATCATTATTAATCAGAAGCTACAGGGGCAAATTTTAGCTGCTTTCGACCCACATTTTTGAAATTATAACCCATAAGAAAATTTAAATTTACCCCACGTGTTCTACATTGTCCATTTTGAGAAGGGTTGTTACTCGGATTCTTGAGATTGCACCAAACTCGATTAAAATGGTAAATTTTGCAGGTAGTAGTGTTGTATGGAATATTCGGGATTTTAAATTCGGAATCCATGGCCATGACACGTTTACTATTCATTGAGAGTCATTGATAAACCACACCACGCTACAAGGTGCCAAAGATAATAAGTAAATATCGTTGCATCTCATTATCCAAATGTTGAGTAGTAAGTGAACAAACCGCTCGCAATTTTAACTCTTCTCTAACTTCTAACTCTATCACAGTTTTTAAACGAACTCCGAAAAAAATGTAACTGAATATCATATCATACCTAGAGATTTCGAAACGGCCAATATTTTTAATTTTGAATGCACGATGGGTCTTCTCTTCATTTAGGTCAATGATACTAAAGAATTGAACTCCCTAACCACTTGGAAGCATTTCGCAGTGCGTAACAGCATTTGTCGCCAAGTGGCTACGAGGGTGCGGGAGGGGCAGTCGCTCCATATGGCTGCGCAGTTGCTGCGCGCCGCAGCCTCGCGCCATCTGCGCCCAGGGCCTGCGCCCCCCCCCCCAGCACGCGCGATCGCAGGGCCCCGGGGAGCGCTCGGCTTTTATTTTCGCTCGGTAGCGCTCCGCGCCGCGCCGCGCCGCACGGCGTCAGCGGCGAGCGATCGGGGAAGGGGAGTGGGAGTGGGCGGGTGCTTGTGGGGAGCAGGTTGATGAATGGGGGATGAGATTGTGAGGAAAGTGTTGGCAATACTGGTGACGGTTCAAGTTAACCCTAGCAATACCAAAATAGTTCCTGGGCATCATCAAGGGGGAGAGAGGTTTTTGGAGACCATCGCTTAAATTTTATTTTATTGACTTATTATCACAAATTAATATTTTTATGTAAGAAACATTATTCATGTGCATTCATTTAAACTAAATCATTTTTTTCTAGCTGTGAAAATGAAAAAGTGTCCCTTTTCTAGCAATTGAATATAATGAAAAAAACGTATTAGTTTCTTTAGTCAAAAAGGCCTATGCCTCCATAACATAGAATTGTATTATACAAAAAGTTATAATTTAACAAATGTTTCAAAAACGTATTTTGAATATTCAGGTTTCGTGTAAATAATACCATGTAACAAAAAAAACAACTTTTGCTTGTCTAAGTGTATTTTTAGCTTGTTTTGGATGAATTAGGTCTCAACTAAACTACACTGAGTATTTCTACTTTTATATAATCGTTTCGTAGCATTTTATAACCAATTATACGAAATTAATTGGTTAAAATTATATTAGCTAAGAACACTTTATCTATGAGATGAATAACGGTTCAACTGGATGTTATCTGTTTCATATTCACATAATGGATGAATAAGGGCACCTTCCCGTTGTTGTAAGTGTAATCCAGACTGTTTTTGTTATGTGTGTGGCATTTTCCTGGGATCGAAAGCAGTAAAGCCTAGAATAAAGGATCCTAACATCTTCTGCTTAGCATACAGTTCATATTTTGGTATGCCTGTGGTAAACCAAGACAAGAACTGGGCACCACATATTGTATGTGGTTGTTGCAGATCCATGCTCGAGGCTTGGTATAGAGAGGAAAACAGAAAAATGAAATTTGGAGTGTCAAGTATTTGGCGAGAAACAAAAGGTCACCTCTCCAACTAAAAACGCTCTCCAACAAAAGGACATGACTAAGAACATGGAATATGGAAATAGACAAACAAATAATATTTACAAAAGAAAACAGAAAAGTCTGCAGCAAACTATGGAGAGAAACGTAATTAGGCTCGTAAAATAGTAAGACCAGCCCACCAACAACCCTGGGACAAATTAATATCCAACGTAGAAAACGACATAAACAAGAAATAGCTAATACACTTACAAAGCAATTAAATAAAACAAAGAGAGATGGTACGTCTCCACACTATCGACAAAGAGGAGTGGATTAATCACTGTACAAATCTATGGGTAGCACAAGGACCTGAAACGATAAACAACTCCATAAATAAATTCGGTGGAGGTAATCCATACCAAGGAGATCATATAACACTTAAAGAATTACATGAAAAATAGAAAAGCACCAGTTATAGATGGAGTAAATACAGAACTGATCAAATTTAGGGACTTCTCCTAGAATTTAGACTTAATTCTGATAAGATGGTCAGCAAAACGTGAAGTCGGAACCCCTTGTTGAGCAGGAAAATATTCTAATGCCTCCCTTCCATATTAAACTTGGACTCATCTATCAATTTGTAAAGACATTAGATACAGCATCTGATGCAATGAAGTACCTCAAGAATGTGCTCCCCAAACTATCAGGAGTGAAGATAAAGATAAATAATTTTTGTGGGCTCCCAAGTAAAGAAATTACTTTGTGATAACACTTTCATCAGCAAGCTTCTACCAGTTCAAAGAAAGACCTGAAAGAGCTTCGGAGATGCTGTGAATGGTTTCCTAGGTAATCAGAGAATGGGCAATTACAAGGATGTAATAAAAGGTCTTTTGAATAATTGCAAATCAATGGGGTACAGAATGTTTCTAAAGTTGCATGTACTCCACGCACATCTGGATGTTTTCAAGTTTCATATGGGTGTATATGCAGAGGAACAGGGTGAAAAGTTCCATCAGGACTTACTATTGTTTGAAAGAAGGTACCACAGACTGTATAATGAGGGGATGCTTGGTGATTATATCTGGGGACTGATCAGAGAGAGTGATGTAACGTACAAGAGGAAATGTAGAAAGACAACACATTTTTAAGCACATTGTACGTGATATGTGAACATTTTCATGTACTTTGACACTTTTGTCATATATATTTACTGCATTTACATTTTTCCAAACGTTGTATTTAAGAATTTCTTTTGTTTTGTTTCATGGGCATATGTAAACGAGTATTCATTGTTTCAAATATATGTATTTTCCTCAAATTAAGAAAATCGATACCATTTCCCTAAAAATAATTTCCCATATGAAAAATTGTGATTACATAGTGTTTTGAAACATACTGCATCAGAAACAACAAACTTAACTTAAACAAAATTTTGTTGCATGGTGTAATCTAGACTTTTCTTACCCACAATAAAATTACACCCAATACTTGTCACAAATTGCTTCACATTTTGAACAAGTTGCAAATCATATTGTACATAATTTGCAACTTCCTAAGAAATTAAAAGTTTAAAATAATAATCATTGGTGGACCTAGGAACCACCCCTCTTGTTAATTTTAGGGATAAGCTTCACAAGAACACCTGCTTATCTCCTTTTCGCGAATTTGAGACTCTACATGAACATAATATTGGGCACAGCTGACTAGAAAACCCATTTATTAGAAATTATTTTGAGCTCTCCTTTCATGGTGAAATGACTATTTTCTTTTGCATCTAAGTGGCTTGTCCTTGGAGGCGCGTAAGAGCGCATTCGGCGATGTGGTCATTCTCGGCCTTTCTGCGCATGGGCGTCTGAAAGGATGTCGGGGCATTTGCCATTTCAACGCGGGCAATATTTCACAACGGCGCTCAACAGCGGAGTGAATGGTGTAGGAGAGCGCTCCAAAAAGCAGGCGCTAAAATTGTGTTTGAGCAGCGTAACCATCGGCTCCTCTCCGGACCTTCTCTTCCATTATTTTCGCAACATCATGTCTTCGCGACATCACGTCTCAAGTCTTCGACGTGGGAGCCAGTTGACGATATTCGAGCACGATTCCTTCACATTACTAGAGCGCAATCACATGACACAAGTTGACAATTGCGCTGTCCCAAGAACACAAACTGAGAAAGAAGGATTGAATGAGGTGTCACCTCCAACGGGGCACCGCCTGCAATCGGGACAAGCTCTAAGCACCCGACTGGTCTCTCGGCATCTGTATTAGTGTAGTGCAAGTAAGTGTAAATGCGTATAAAAGAACAGGATAGAATAAGGAAGTAGAAGAAAAGATCGTGCGATTTTCCCTTCCTCTTCCTTTTCTTGTTCTCACTCCTTACACAACACTACACTAATTGCACTACACCACCACACATGCCGGGGGACCGATCGGGGGTTTGAGCTGGTTCCGGCTGGGGAGGTGCCGCGCTGTTGGAGATACCTGGTTGGTGAAGGAAAGTCGGCGCCGGATCTCGCCATCCAGCTGCGGAAGATCACCGCTCACTCCCGAGGAAGAACATGCACTACATTTACGGACTAATGAGCTCAGTAGTTGACGCACCAGGAATCACGAACAATCCGGAGGCGTCGCTCGGTGCGCGAGCACCGAAGGCCCAACGCGCGGTCGGAGGCAGCGCTCCCACACTCCCTCCCAGAAGACAGGGACAATGCAGAAAACCTTCGTCGTCCTTACACAGATGAATTCGTAGCTTTAATTGGCGAAAGTACTGCTTTCTGCACAGTAACTATGCGTCCGGTTCTCGTATCGATATCGGAAGAAAGAGATGCAATATGAGTACTTAGTAAGCAGGTGAGTTCGTACATGCAAAACTTGAACAATTAACTATCTTTCTTGTAACACAAAAGTTTAAAAAAATAATAATCCTATATCTAATAGGATCTGAGGGACTGTACTCCGGAGTTTGTTTTTCTTTAAATCATTTATTTAATTTGTTTGGAAAATTAGTCATTTATCTACAAATGGACGGGAGAAGAATTCATAACAGAGCATGAATAACTTTCGAAACGAAGGAGAATTCCCATCCACCCACCAACACTCAGTGTCGCGGGCGCGCCAATCTCGAGCGCGTCTACACGTCACACGCACGTGTTGTCTGTGCGAGAGCCCATTCTCTCATCCGCTGCTTCGCCCGCCCGCCTCAGCGCTCGCGCCTTCGCCCGTGTGCCAACTCGCCACTACTCGCCTCTGTCCTCCATCTACTCGCCCGCACACACGATCTCCCATGAAGCAAGAGGCAAGTGAACCGAATGGCAGAGATTGCTTTCATAGAATACCTAGAATAACTTTAACATGCAGGGCTCATATTTCTCACAATTTGAGATGCAATGTTGTAGATAAGCAATGTATCCCTGGCAGGTTCTACAACCAGCACCTATCAACGGCAATGTGAAAAAAATGATTCTCCTCCTTCTTCGGTTCAAGTCATCATATAGAATAATAGTAACCTATTACAACATTAATCATCTCGTTTCGGCTAAAATGATAAGCACGTACTACTCAAGCGAGAACTGTGGTGAAGAACGATCGTTTATCGAGTTTACTCGTCAAGCCATGTATACAGGGCACCTCAGAAGTCAGTACACAAAAAATTCGTAAGAATGCGTTTATTACATCCTGTTTTTATCAGATTTCTGCTAAAAATAGCAGATTATTAGAAATGGGCGTTAAATGTTTGTTGTTGTTGTTTGCTTTTTTTGTGATTTAAGGTCTCAACAACTACTAGGTCATTAGCGACCACTATTGGATTTAACGTTATGGTATGAGGAGGAAACGATATGGTGATGATAGGGGGTGAAAGGACGAACACATACAACCATGCTGGAGGCGGATACTCGAACCCGCGATCCCAAATCACTACAGCACTACGGCTTTAGCGATCTGGGCCGATGCGTTAAATGTTTACTTTTAAAATACCGCTTAAGTTCACAAGATGTAGAGAATTATAATGTGATGGCGAGACTTGTCACAAGCTAGTGGATCTACAACAGCTCATACTTTCTCGCTTTATTTCAAACTTTTGCAATTTTTAAATAGTCATAGGGCTAAACGAAAATGAGATTTGCGCCATACTTTTATGCGTCTCTAATTCTACTGGGGAAAAACATTCTAAGAAAAAAGTTTGTAGCAGTTTTCTATAAAATTTTTTTTATAACTTGCATTAACATTAAGCAGAAATTACGCGAAAACAACTCGTTTTTTCAAAAACTTGTATTATATAACCTTTTCTGATTTTTAGAACACATTTGATTTTAGAGAAAAATGTCTAATTTCTAAATTCAAATTTGTAATTTTGGAATGTTAACTTCTTGCAATTTTCAAAATGGAGTTTGCCGGAAATGGGACTAGCGCCATTTCTTTTTATCGTTCTTTGATACACACGATAAGAAAATTTTAAAAAATGGAACCGTTAAAAAAAATTGTTTAAAATGGTGTCAATTTCATGCAAAATTACATAAAAACTACTCACAGTTTCGAAAAATTGTGTATGACCTTATTTCCAGACCTGTCTTTCAAGAACTGATTTTATTGATAAACAATTCAATTTTGAATATTGTCGATGTAAGAAGACGAAAACAATTTGAACTTTTGCAATTTTCAAAAAATCAGGATTTTCAACGAAAATGACACATTCGCAATTTTTAAGCGTCCTTTATGGTATTTGAGGACAAAGTTCATCCAAAAATTTGGAGCCTTTTTTTGTAAAATGTTGATGTTTTTTAGGTTTCATGCTAAGTACCCCACAAGTAAGTTACTTATGAACCAAGGGCGATACAAGGGTTGCCGCTGACCAATCATAAGAACTAGTTAACGCCCGTGGTATGCACACAATTTTTTTACGTAATTTTAATTATTCAGATTTACTTATTTTCTAATTAACTGCTGGTTAACTTTACTCGGTCTGTCTGTTCATTTTTCCCTCCCGTAATTCCCTTTCATATTTCCCTCTCATAAGTTCCTTCATACAAGAATATGTAGCAGCAGTCAACTGTTTTCATATTTCCCTTGTAAACATGATCTTCTCGATGTAGCTAAGTTATGCAGTGTATCGAACTCCATATCAAAGGCAATGACAAGCAATGTTTTACCAGTAAAAAATAAATATACTTGTGTGTCCTCGCGGCTAGCTCTTGGACAGCGTGCTCGCTTTTCACTACGCGGCCCCGGATTCGATTCCCAGTCGGGACAGATTATAGTATGCTTTTTCCTTGCAATGTCCCAGTATATGTTGCTGTATGACGATGAAAAAATTGACTTCTCAGGTTGAGAAGCCCGAAATACGGCGTGAGGATGTCTACATGCTTACCACACGTGCCTCCAATAACTCATGGCTGCGAGGCAGGAACGTCGCGGCAGGCCTGAGCCCGTTCGCGTGCTGTCGTGCCAAGAAAATACACACACACATTTGTGTGAGGTTTTAGTAGATTGTTTACATATCAAAATTAATTTTGAAATTTTCGAAGTTTTGAGAAATTAATTAATTGAATTTTGGAGGTTTTAAAAATGTTGCAAAGGTTTCATATAATGTTAGCCTACCCTCAAAATTAAAATATTCATTTCAAACTGGCAGGGCCTTGAGTTTCTTCAAATAAATTGAGGAACTTCAATTTTGAAGGAAGTCCTCTGCATAGCGCTAGCGTTGACCATAGACGGAGAGACTGGCCTATTTTGCCTTCAATCGATTTTTCGGTATCAAGGATCCACAAAACATGAATTTTAACTATACAACGTTTTAGACAAAATAATTTAGTGTGGGAATACAATTTATCCACTTTTTCAATACCAGGGCCCGGCAAGAAGAGTATTTCTGTTGAAAAATTGTCGTTTTCCGTCGCACGATTATAATACGACTTTCTCTTCTTACAAAGTAAGCCGAGAAATTAAAAATCACCGTTCATCGCACGTAAAGGCCTGGACAGAAAACAACGGTAAATAGAAACGTGAACGATATTACTAGTAGTTTTTAGGCTAATTACATAACTATTTCTATGATGTGCACTTATTGATTCTCCATTTTTGGAAATATTTTGGATTATAAGTTAATTTGATCAACTTTTATTTTCAAATCATATTGAGAGGTTGCACAATGGCAGACATCGTCGGGCGACGCAGTTGACAGAGCTGTGCAGAGCCCTTTGGTTCGATGTGGCGCGGCGCCGCATTACTTTTTTTTTTGTTTTCAGATTTTCTCTCTTCAGTATCCCTGAAGAGGCAGTAGTTTAATCAGTTATTAAGGGATCCAAAACTGTAGCCGATTAGGCGTTTGTTGTAGGGGCAGGGCCTATCTTAAATATTCCCTCTTTAACTTACTACTGTAACTAGCTTTACGGGAGCACTTTGGGCCTTCTTCAGTTATACATAATAATGTGTTTGTTCAAAAGTTAAGTTGAAAAGAATTCCTTCGGGGCGTGGCGAAGAGGGTTCTAGAGAAGTAACAAAGGCCTTCACTTCATTCCCGACTTCTGTGCTTTGCAAATACTCCAAATTTTTGTTTGAGAGATACTTAACCACAGTATCTTTTTTTTTTGTGGCTCCAAAATGTATGCATACGAGAATTTTATGATAACTTGAAAAATATCCTGTAATACTTTTTACAATTTTACTAAATTTTCTAAAAGAAAAGAAAGTACGTCAACTAAACCAATTATAGAAAATCGCAGTGTGCTGTTTCATACTCACAGACGAGTTAAAAATGAAACGTATTGTCTCGTTCGTACTCATCTGGTGAAGCAGAGTTACAAGTCATTGTGCAAAAGATAATAGAAGAATCAAGATAGACATATTTCATTTTATGTAAGATTTCTTAATCTCCCCTAATACTTATAATGGATAGGAGGCATTGAGCAAGGAAAACACACCCAGGAAGCATTGAAGAACGAATATAATGTGAGATTCACTAGTAGTGAAATAATGTTGCAATTTTCATAAAGTACTTAATTTAGTATTTTGGAACTACTTTTCCTGCGATGTAGTAGTTGTTGAGATACATTTCGTGAAAGAAGTAGAACATGTCGGCATAGAATTGGTCAACTGACCTAGAATGAAAGCGGCAGTGAGACATTAAAAACTCGCGCTTACGAAGATATTAAAAACCCAAACTTCGTTAATGAGAGAACCAATTTTTCCTGCCATCGAATTCCCTTGCGGGAAGGAATCCGCGCTGCGCAGCGCCACCGAGTGTGGAGGTGCGAAGCGCCGCCGACGCGACGGGGCGGGGGGGGGCGAGACGCTGCGACGAATCGCGTCGGCGGCGACGGGGGGGGGAGGGGGCGCGGGTCGCGTTATTAGGGCGCCTGCGAGGCCGCGAGGTGTGCCGGCGGCGGCGGCGGCGGCGGCGGCGGCGGCGGCGGCGGCGGCGGCGGCGGCGGCGGAGGGTCCTCGCGGCGCGCCAGTGTTTTGTTTCGGGCCCGGCGCCATTACGCTGTCAGTGGCCGAACCCAACAACATGATTAATGACGTCAACTGCAACAAAAGCAAGAGCGCGGCGCTGCGAGAGTCAGGGCAGAAAAAGAGAAGGCGAGATTGGAAACTCCTCTGCCCGGCCGCCGCCGCCGCCGCTGCCGCCGCGCCGCAACGCGAGCCATTGTTGCGCGTTCAGGTCGGGGGGGGGAGGGGTGGCGGCAGCGGTGCCGACGCCGGAGCTACCTGTCGGGCGCCGCTGGACTGGTTATCGCTCCCCGCCCCGCCCCTCCCCGCCCTAGCGCACGCCGGTCGCCTCATGATAAAGAAGAGCCCGGAGCGGGGTGAAGGGGAGGGGAGGGCAACGGACGCGGACGGCGGCGCGGCGACCTCCGGACTCGGTCACGGGCGCCCCCCCCTCCCCGCCCTTTCCCCCGCCAGCCCCGCCCCACCCCGCCCCACCGGCGCCGCAAGGCCGGCGCCGCCGCCACACGAAAAATGCCGGAAACCACACGACGCCACGACCCCATGCGGTCGGAGAATTACGCCTTGATCACCTTCCAGACCTCACCGAAGCTCTTCCAGGCGCCTTCCACGAGCAAATTCCCCAAGGTCAAAACCCTTCCCAAGTCACTCATTTCCCGGACAACTTGCGCACTCACGAGACAAATCAGATGGGATGTTCAGGAATCTTCTTACAAACTGAGAACTTGGAAATTTGTTTGAAGTATTCTTTTCACAAGCCGATTGTGTTTTTTGCAAATATTAAAATATTTATGTTAAATTTAAGAAACAAATCATATAATGTTCCTGCAATTGTTAGGCTTGTTCAGCTACGATCATTAAAAGTTGCTTGCTTGACCGGAGAGCAATACGAATGTAGCTGTTCATCGTTCAAGTCGATTCTCTCGGCTTTTTTCTGATATTGACCAGAAGTCTCTGAAGTATCAAACAAACGGAGCTTTTAAATACATCCTTGTGTGCAGCGTAGATTCCACACTTGTGCCATGAATATGCCATGAAGACGCGCTTTCCCTAGTTTATGGTTTATGTTCATTCTTCATAGTACGGATATCAATTCTTTTCATAAGATGGGTTAAAGAAACATTTTCTTTCACCGAGTTTTTGTAGCAATCCTTCAATGGATTTGCTTACTATTTTTCCATTCTTTTTGATAATCGATATGAAGCAATAATAGTGTTTAGCTTCAGAAGCTCAAAAGTGATAGGTTAAAACACATTGTGGTCAATGCTGAAAAAATGACAAAAGGACGTGATAAAATATTTTTGAATGGGAAATAAATAAAAGGAAATAATTCCAATCTAATTAAATTACCCATAGAAATCAATTAATCAATTTCCAAAGCTTACTGTAACTTCTATTATATTAATCAATACCGTAATCTATGGTGGTTATTTAATAATAGTTTTGAACTTCAAAAAAATTAAATCAGAACGATTAATTCGGTTCCTTTCAATCAGAAGGAGTGTAAAGTAAATTCTATAAAATAATCTGTTGCAAAGAAATAAATTTGTATAGGATTTTCTTTTTATCTGCTTTTGCCAAACCACGTCACCACATAACCCACAAAAACGTGTCACCACCAAAAGATGAAACATTTAATCAAACTGAGACATAACGTAAAATACCAGTGTATGTGTAAAAGTCCTATCATCTTTCAATTAAAACTTTCTAAAATCAAACCTTATTATTGTAATTCACCTGAGTATAGAGTACAAAAGTTCTGTGTACAGAAGAATAACTATTGGAATTCCTTGATTTTGTTGAAATTTCATTGGCCGATTTCATTTGCTGAAGGCTGCTTATTGACAGCATTTCAGTTACATCTCCTGTACAATAGGTCTTTCCCGCCATATGCGTTGCAAGTGAACCGCAGATTCAGCTGTCTAAGATTTGCCCTCTGAATCTACTGCAAAAACACTTCCTGCAGGAACACATGAGTTTTAGAATTTCAGCAACAGCTCTAAAAGAACCTGAAAGCATCAAACGAAATGTCTCGCTTGTCTTGTATGTAGCCCCCGAACGTCGTTAGACCGAAAGTCATTTGTTCCTCGGACCTCGGTTAAGTATTGCAGCTTTTGCTTCTGCCCCCGCCCAGTGAAGGCACCCCCGCGCCGCCCCCGCGCCGCCCCCGCGCCGCCCCCGCGCCGCCCCCGCGCCGCCCCCGCGCCGCCCCCGCGCCGCCCCCCGCGCCGCCCCCCGCGCCTCCCCCGCGCCACCTCCGCGCCCGCCGCAGCAGTGACGCGCGGTAACCGGATTAGCGCGTTTCATTTCCAAGCCGCGTCTTCAAAAGGAGCCAATGACAGTTGGGTGCAGAAGGCAGCGCTGACCACGGGGCAGGGGTTGCGGGGCCTCTTCACACATCGACGGCTGCGTTCAGCAGTTGGGCCCAGCGGACGAGTACGAATACAATGTACGAAAACTATCATGCCTCTCATCGTATTTGAAGGCAACGCATAAGAATAGCTTCCTCTTCTCTCAGTTTCGAGGAACTTTTTGTTGTTGTTATTTGAGGCCGCATCAACTTCTAGATCATTAGCAACCACTAAAGAATTTTAACGTTATGGTATCTTTGGGGATGAAACGATATGGTGATGATAGGGGGTGAAAGGATGAACACATAAAACCATGCCCGAGGTGAGACACGAACCCTCGACCCTTCGGTTCGAGATCGCTACGACATTACTGCCTTAACGATCTCGGCCACCGGGCCGGCAATGGAGAGCTGATTCAGAGGTTTCGTTCAGTGTACGTCGTCTGAGGTCCCTTATGCGTCGTTCGTTCACGAAGACACAATGCATGCCAAATTCCGAGGGGTTTCTGTAAACACAGGGGGTTGAGGTGGTTGGTTCCTTTATGCCCTTAGACTGCATCGTAGCTGCCAATGCAATCTGCACTACTCCTGGGGCGCGGGCTTCTCTTCGAAGCGTTTCTCCAAGTGGCAGAGAACTCGCGCCATGCAAGTGATCTGAATGCGCGCGAAGTAGGGTCACCGCAGGCAATATAAACTAACTTTTCAAGCCAAGATTATACTGAATAATTATAGATGTTCACAGAGTGATTAAAACACGTAGGTCATGAATTCACGCGGCTATGGCGGAGCACTGTAGTGTTTCTGTTTAAAAAGTGGCTTTCATCCGACCATGGGAACGTCTGCTCTGCAATTAATTAGCATTTGCAATGCGAGTTCAGCTTTCTTTGATTTTTATTTTGTTATTTTCATTCATATTATGTAATATATTCTATTCAGTGACTTATTGTGACATCACTGTAATGATTATATTGGTTAATAGATACAGCAAATTCTATCAGTTGATTTATTTTAGCTGTCTCAAAGAGAAAACGATACGACTGATACTCTCGCCAATGAAAGAATTGTTTCTGAAAAACGTAACTTGACAGTCGCATACCAACGCGATTTTGTGCCCAGAGAGCACTAATGGAGGCGGGGTTGTCAACGACGAACCCCAGAATAAACTTCAATATAATTGAAGAAAATTTTATATATTTAAGAACTAACCATACACGTATTTTTAATGTATATTACAATCATTTTCTGCAAGGTTTTGAGGAATATTTTCAGTTTATGAAGTATGGCAAGGGATTCATTCGACATTTCCTGCACTTGTGGTCGTTTCCGCGAACAGATGACCATGGCCTTTTTTGAAGAGCTAGTTCATCATTCACTGTGTTGCTCAGATTCAATAACTTCTATGTACATCGACAGGTACTCAAATAAGACTTGTTTATGGGCAGGCACTAGGGCAGGGGTCCTCAAACTTTTTAAACGGGGGGCCAGTTCATTGTCCCTCAGGCCGTCGGAGGGCCGGATTAAATAGTGAGATTTTTCTAACTGCCTCTCAAGCCCCTTTGGCCGATCACACGGCATTTCGCGTCTTTCTCGGTCCTGCCGCTAGATGTCGCATGGTCGCAAGCACTGTTTGATACGGTCGCGATCATGTAATATCTATCAGCATGACTGAGAAAGACTCGAGGTACCGTGACATATTCCATCGTGAAGACAGCCCTTGATAGGGCAGAGTTCAGGCAAAGACCGGCCTACGATAACACAGTCAAGGCGAGCAGATCCCAAACTTCCTCAGATTGCGCTGGTGAAATGTACAGCGTGGTAAAGAGGATAACGCAAATAATCGATATTTCTTTATTAAAAACAATTTTAAACAAACACCGATGTTTTGGCAAAAAAAGATCGATGTGAAGAAAACATCGAAAGCAAAATATCGATGTTTCTGGTGGAAAACATCGTTGTTTTAAAACCATCGATTTTTTTGTCATCCGTAGAAACCCTAACACATAGTAAAAAAATGTGCGGATTTTAAGAAAAAAATTCATTAAACCATAAAAACCCGGCGGGCAGTATAAATGTCCTCGGCGGGCCACATGTCGCCCGCGGACCGTAGTTTGAGGACCCCTGCTCTAGGAGAACACTAGGGTCTTCATAAAGAGTATTTTATTGATAAAGAGTATTGTATTTGTTGTTTTCCAGCAACTGAGTTTTGGAAAACCACTTTGTGTGTATCTTGTTCATTAGGTTTTGCACTTGCCGGCCGCAAGTAAACAAATACTGGGAATGTAGTAATTTAAATTCTAAAAGAAGTGAATTATCCCTTTGAAAGCAATTAAATTAACCTTTAAAACGTGTAGAAGTCAGGGTCACGCGTAATCCTATACGAACTAGTGTGTTTTTAAGGATAGTATTTAATTTAATTGTTATTATTTTACAACTTTGAATTTATTGAAGCATTTAAGAAAAACACTCTTAAAGACGCCTAAACAAAGTAAAAGCTACCCAAGGTGCAGTTGTAGATACTCTGGGTTTATTCTTAAAATCTCGTAGAAAAAAACATTTTAGAGACAACAGAAAAGGAAAAATATTAAAGCTATTATATAATTTGGGTCCTTCAACCTGCCATTATTTAAAAATCCCGAAGCCAATGACTGAGAAAAGCCATCGCTGCAGAAATCCTATTACTCATAAGCCTTTCTGCTCCCCTCCGCCTTCTAAACAGAGGCGTAGCTCTCCTTGATGGCGCTCGTCCATATAACCCGTCGCCCCTCGCCCCTCGCCCTCCGCCTTCGCATGCCGCGGCGCTGTCTTACAAGCGCCGGCGCGTGTCTCAGCTCCCGCGACCTTTACGACGCGGCAATAAGTAGTCCATCGCGTCTGCGCGCCGCAAATTTATCGTCCACTTAGCGGCGACGGCTCCGTCGCACCCCGCTGCGGCGGCGGCGGCACGCAAAAGCCACCCCTCAGTCCGTTTAAAGCTACACCAGCCCAGGACGGATCCGGGACCAACGGGACATTTAAAAAATTCCTCCGGGCGGCGGTCCGCGCGGGGCGGGGGGGGCGGGGGGCACGGCGGCCCTTTGACGGCGGGCGCTACCTGCGGGTGACGCCGGGGGACAGGGCCCCCCCGCGGGGGGCGCTTAGCACCCATAACGAGCACGTGCCCGCGAGGGGCAGGCGCCGAGCGGACGCATCGAACCGAGCGACACATAACGGACTCGGGCAGCCGCCGGGACAGGTGCAGCCTCCTCGCCGCCTCCCACGCGGCGTCCACCACAGCACCAAGGACGGGGATGTTGATAATGCAGGTGCCTTTCCATCTCTCGTTTCAATGTCCTTTACTCATAAATGAATGGGGAAGAATATGTATTATATGATGCGAGATGTATGATGATAAGTGTGGAAGACGTTCCGTCCATTTTAGTTTTACCGATGAAGTTCTTATTTTATATTTTAATTTCTGTATCTCTTTCTTCACACCAAAAGATGTTGAATGTTTTGTTATAATGGGAATTGCTGCGAAAGTAATAAGTGTGTTTTGATTCGATGGTTCTAATTTATCAAATAGCTAAGACAGCTATGACACCGTATGCAATATTTCGTGCGAATTGCAGTAAATTTTGGGGATGAGCCATATATGATTTCGGGTTTCGACAGACCAATGGAAATAATATGCATTGGCATACTGGCTTCACTATTATAATGCCACTCAGAGGATTACTTTAAGAAAGGAAGCAGAATTAATAATGGTCAACTAATACTTTGTTATGCCTTCAGTGACACTAAATATGTGATATCTAAATATATATGTGAAGAATAATATAGCACACTTCTACTTTGAATGTTTTTTCAAATACTCAGAAAATTTTCCATATTTTAGGGATATTTAAATATATTTTCATATATTTTTATAAGAAAAGCGTAAAATCCACGTCTTGAAAATATAACAAAGAACGAAATTTCAAGAATTATTGCAGATATGCATTAAAATAATTGAGGACTCAAATATTTCTTGTCAACATTTCGGTAGATCTCATTTCCTTCTGTGTGAAGATGTCTTTCTGCCACGGACCGAATACGAATTTACTACATCCAATGGAGTAGAAGGAAACGTTTTATAACATAGAAATGCTTATTTTTTCAAGTTTTAAAAAGAAGGGTAAACATCGATGGTTATAACATCAGAAACACTCACAGAATTTTCGGTATATGTGCCACACATTTGTAGCATCGTGATAAGGCAGCCTGTAAATTGGAGAGGATTCTGGAAGAGCGCGCCAGTGGGAGAGAGAGGGGGGGGCAAAGGCTAGCGCCATGTGACCTCCCCCCCTTTCCGGAACGGATCGCCTGATATTCAGCAACCGCTGGCTGTGCGTGGGCGGGGCTGGGGGGTGAGGGGCACCCCGGGCCCACCCGAACGCCGCAATGCCTCAAGGTCGTCCTTATTACATCAGATGCACATACGCCACATACACGTATTTCTTTGACCTGCATGCTATGAATTTTCTGTAAGTTCTCTTCTCAGAGAAAAATACTTGTTCACTGCCAACACATTGCATGCAGGTATACTGCGATTTCTTTTCTGCTGCCTCTGACGGGTCATCAGCTCTTACGGTATCATCCATACGTACAATAATATATCCATCATACAATAATGACGTCACTATGGTGGCGTTCAACCTTCCTATTATGCATCCTACAGTGCATTCCTAATGACACTGTAACAGTTGATTTACTTCAGAGGCAGCTCCGAATAACCAGAGTGAAGTTAGTGTACGGCCCAAAAATATATTCAGGTTTGCTGCAGCGTCGTGGACGTTCATTATAAATACTTCCACACATCAGAAATCAGTTCAATCTATTACTTCCTTGTTTTCATCAAACATACTTTCCAACTATGATAGCGTTGTTGGAAGATTTTTTCCAGTGTAAAGTTATTCCAAGTTAACACATACGACGTTTCTTACTAATTCTAGCTTCAGTCAGGTTATTTTTTTCTCAGAAGCAATACGGACCAATCTCAGTGGAGAACATTAAATATTGTAGACACTGCTGATCTGCTCCTCTACTGCACTTCCCATTAACCTTGTAAATGCACTACAACAGTAGTACGAGTGCATTGGGTTGCAACAATATTCTACCTTCTTTACACTTTTTATCGCAAGTAGAGAAACTGCACAGAGAACGGAATACTTTTATATTTTAAATAAAATATTTTTATCATTCTATCTTCTTTCTGTTTGTTCACCCTAGACTACACCAGCTGCTCAAATGGAAACAAGAGAATCATCCTATTGCACATTTAGCAAGAATGTCGAAATCTTGGCCAACAATTTAAAAGAAACAACAACAAAGTTTCTGTGAACTTCGAACTAGTGGTTTCTCTCCAGTAATACTGACAGTGACTGATATTTTCCGGTCATAAAAATAATTGACCCATTTTTGTGAAATTGTATCATAAATCGTGTCGATCATAGTTTTTGTAAGCGACACATATGGCTAGTTGGATTTTGAAATTTTGGAAAGGAAGCCAGTTCAAAAGGTATGTATTACAAATTCCCATTTAATTATCTATTGATACGTTGAGAATTGTTTTTAACTATCATTACTGCCGAAGTTAATAATTCAGGGTTTGGCCATTTTGGATATTTAAACGCAAGTATAATGTACGCTATTTTTGGGAAGTTGCAGAAGTTTCGAACGGGATCACACCTTTACTATAATGAAAACTCATCTCCTTAATACCCTCTCAATCTGCCCTTTCGAAACAATTTCCAGAATACAAACTTTGAGCTGGCTGACATCATGATACAAAGAAACAACCGTATACAACAAACGCTCACATTCAAGATAGGAACGTAACAACGTAACTTGTACATTACAAATTATAGAGTTTTTCCTATTCTTCCAGTATATGTCCATCGTGCGAAGATGTTTAATGGACAGATGGCGCTTGGGAGGTCTTACGTCTCTTTCAAATTTCTCCAATGTTCGTTTATTGAAATATAACGCAACATTTTAACACATAGTAACAAATTTTGTAGCTGCCTCCACATCGTTTTTACCAATAAAAAAGTGTTGTTATTTATTTGGATGAAATCGTGTGTAGTTGCAGAAAGAGAGCAACGAGATGTAATATTACTAATTCCCGACTTGAAGAATTTGAAAGGAAACCGTGCAGACTATGTAAGAGGTGGGTATGGTTTTCATAGATATTAAGAAATATAAAAACAAACAAAAAAACAATAAAAACAACAATAAAAATGAGACAGTTTTGATTTTGACTGAAAAATGTAAATATCTGATTGTGTCATTTCGCCTATTCTCACACTGCCCGTACCGACTGAATTCTCATACTCAGTGCTCCACCGTTTTCGACATAGCTGACGTTATGCGACAGCAAGCTTCCCAGGAAGAGACCGTCCGCCAATAAATACTGGCGATTCACGCGCTGCATTGTGGAGTAGCATTTTCTTTGATATTTTTCGAATCTAAAAAAGTGTTGTACTGTGAATTCCTATGTATACTATAGTATGTTATTGCAGTATTCGTGAAGAACGTTTGTTATAATAATTAATTGCGATCTTATACGAGAGTATTTTCTTCGTTGTCCTAGTGCAGTGTGAATGCCACTTTTGGGGAAACCATTTTAAGTGCTTCAGTTCAGAACCATTGTTGTCGATCCAGCCTACTAGTAATAAACGCGAATATGTTAATTCGTTAATAGGAAGGTCTCGCTTTATATTCATGAATCATATATTTAAGAAAAACAAAAACAGAAATACTAAGCTTTAAATTCCAGGTCGGTGCTGCTTAACTTTAAAACTAGATCAAGTCTCCCACTGAGGGCAGTGGACGGCACTTGATGTCGCTGATGTGGGCTCCCAAGGCAGGCACACCAATCCGGACGCGTAAAATGAGAACCGAGGGGAAAGTTTTCACACGGAGGCGAATGAATGAGTACGTGGTTCCCGGATGGGCAAACTGCAATATTAGTCCCGAAAGTGTCATGAATCATTTATCTTGGGAGGTAGCGGTGATTTACCCTTCAAAATGGTGAGATCCAGGGCCGGCCTACACCACAACATACGATTTATCCTCTAGATATCTCCCCCAGCGGAGCACTGCCCGAGTCGGACAAGACCTAAGCTCTCAACTGGTCTCTCGACAAGTGTGGTGTGTTCTGCATGTGATTGTGTGTGTAAGGAAGGGAAGAGGAGAAAAGCGTCAAGGATGAGGAAGGAAAAATCACGGTCTGTGGTCCAAGGTCCGTGTCCCGTTTGTTAGGGTACTGCTCTGACATTCTACTTTTATTAATGGGAGAAACCACGAAAAACTGCCTTTCATAGGAACCGGTGTCTGTAATTCTTCCCTTGTCAGCGGCAGTATACCTTTTGTTGAAAATCCGCCATCGTCGGGGCTCGAATTCCAGACCCTCTCGGTCAGGGAGTCAGCAGTGGCATCGGTCGTTGTGCCTGAGCCATCGCAGGCGGTAGTGTCCATCGTGAAGTCTACCGATCGGAGGAGCTCTTATGTGCGAGCGTATCGCCTCCCCCCCACGCGCGGGTGATCATCTCCGCTGCGGTTTGGAAAGCCGCCCCCGCCCCCCACGCCCCCGCCCCCGCTCGGCCCCCGCACGCCACTGCCGCTGCCCCGGCCAGAGCCCCGGCCCGGGCGGCCCGGCCCGGCCCGGCCGGCGCGCCCAAAAAGAAGAGCGGCGCACACCGCGGCTGAAGGAGGAGCAGCGGGGGGCCCGGCACCGCCCCCGCCCCGCCCCGGCCCCCGCCCCGCCCCGCCTCTCCGTCGGTGGGCACGGAAAGGGACGGAGCTCTCGCCCCCAACGACCGCTTGGGGAGGGCATCGGAGTCATTTCAACCAAAGGCCGTACTTCTCACAAAAAGACTACGAGCTCTCGTTTTTATTTATATTCTTATTTGGAGTTTTGTAATTTCACTTTTATTCGGCGTATTGTCGTTGAAATAAAGTGGTTCAAATATTATGAATAATATTAGTATATGTGGTTATTTTAAAACGCAAATCTATGTACGGTGCATCATTAATGATGTGGTATGGTTCCCCAGTTGAATTCACTCATTATGAACGACCCTTCAATTAAGGATAATTAGGTAGTAGAATTTATGAAGACATTCATTGAAACATATAATATACTTTACTTTACTTTATAATATAAATTTCAATTCAAAGAGCGACGTTTCGAAGAGTACGTTCATCACAATGCATATAGTACAATTTTTTGTATTTTTTTCGACTTCTGATTTTTTCAAGAAATGACAGAAATATTATTTTTGTCATAGTCTTCTACAGAGGATAGAAATGAATCTTAAATAGCTTACGCACACTCATCCATGCCACTCGCCGTCTAATGAATGTGCATTGGAATAAATTCAGAGCATGGGGACTTCTCAGCATTTGCTCAATGAATCAAAATAAACTACTACGACGAGCGTCATTAGTTGATGTAAATAGTGTTACAGACACAATTGGCTTTTCAAAATGATTAATACAAAAGATAACGAATGCATTAATATCATTATTTAAATAAATATTTCATTCGTTTGTAGCAGCATAGTATCTAATAGTGCCAATACATTTGTAGCAGCAGAAAATGTTTACCTGACAATTCAACTTGTGAATCGATTTTTATTGTTTAATATCATCTAGGAATGTGTTGTAAAGTAACTTCAAAGTATTAAGTCTGAATTTTATGTAGGGGTGATACATAGGATTCCTAGGTCCTGTGTAATCTACGTTACTAATTTCCAACGCGCGTTGAAACTGAAAGAAAACAATGCAGCCTCCGGCTATGTGGGGGATATCAATGCTTTTTTAGATACCCTGAAAATCGGGAATAATAGAAAAACAATAAAACAGTTCCAAAATTGACTGGGAAATGGAAGCGCTGTATTGTATTATTCCGTCTATTCTCATTTTACGCGTCCCGAGAAACTTCGGACGTCATGCGATAGCAAGTGTCTAAGGTAGGGCCGCTAGCCAATAAATGTTTTCTAGGCACGTGTTTCGTCGTGGAACAGCAACATTTATTCTTGGTTTGTAAAGAACTGTTGTACTGTATATTACTATGTATTGGCGAAATCTGTTTTTGTCAAAATATTTAATTCGCTGCAATGTAATGGACGAGTATTTTATTTGTTGTTCTTGAAAAGTGTGCGTGATACTTTTTGGAAAATCATTTTCTGTGCTTTTGTTTAGCAGCTTTTGGTGCTGCAAGCCACTGGCAATAACAAATGCAAGTATCTATATTGAAAAAATTTCACCCTTGAGAAAATTATTTTTGACAAAAGTCAATGATTTGTAAATGAATATGTAAAGTACTGGTAATGAAGCAAAGCCTTACAAGAATTCCGGGGCAGGAGTTTTCTAATAATTTGTACAATTTTATTCTTTAATCAAAATTATTGGGTCATTTAAGAAGTGTTTTCTCGAATTATTTCGCCGTATTTCATCCGGGAATGAAAGAATTCTGAATGCGAAACGTGATAAACATAATGCTAGCATATATAACATATATATGCTAGCATAATAACATACTTAGTCTTCAATTAATTTGTATAGATGTTCTATTTGATATTTTAATACATTAGTAGACCTAAAAATTAATACTAATTTTTACTAATACTACTTACTAATTTTACTAATTATTACTAATAAACTATTGCTTCTAAAATAATTACTAATTTTTAGAAGCAATAGTTTATTTCAAATGCAAAGTGGCATTTGAACAAAGCAATCCCTGGCACTAGCATCCTCGCACAGAGTCAGAGCTCGAGCGCCTCCCGCGGCGAGCGCGTCAGTTGGCGTGGGTGGAGGCCTCTACCTGCCCCAGGCCGCGCAGCCGCCTCCATTCGCGAGTCCCTCCTCGAGCAGCCTTGCTTCCCCCCCCCCGCCCACCTGCGGAACTTGTTGGGCAAAGCTTCGTTTGGCACAACTGCTCGATTTTCCAGAATTTCTGACCGTCTGTCTTTTGCGATTTCTTAAATAGTTAAGTTTTAAAATAGAAATTCGCCAATTTAGTTGATTCAGATCAGCAGTACTTCGATTGTTAGAATTTAGCCGCTGTCCGGAGGAGAATTCTAGCGACCGGCTGCTCTGATTGGTAATTTTATTTAGTTTTTCCGATCAACACCAGCCAAATACCGGGGCAATACCCTAAAGAACGGGCCACGGACCGCGTGAGATCTTTCCTTTCTCTTCCTTATCGTATACTCGCCTTTTACTTACACACACACATTTACATGCACTAAACTACCACACAAATCGGGAACCAGTTGGGAGCTCAGCTGGAGCGTTGTCCCGCATGTTAGTGATATCTGGTTAGGGAAATCCCGATAGGCGACGTGTAGGTAGGCGTCGGATCTCACCACACACACACACACGCACGCAGACACGTGCGCGCGCGCACATACACACACACGCACACACACACGCGCGCGCGCAGACACACGCAGACACACACACACACACACGCGCAGACACACGCAGACACACATGCAAAGTACGCCGCCACCTGCCCTGATTTAAGCATGCACTACACCTACGGGGTTAGTGACCGGAATATTGCGATCTGTTGTTCGGGAATATTTCGAACTATTGTTCAAGGAATTTTCCCAGTCTGATCATAAGCGGAGACAGTATTTCACACTAATTACAGACTAATCGTTTTGAAACTACTCTCTTGTCACAAACGTTGTATTCTTGTTTGTTAATTACAGAGTGATTGAAGTTTCGCAGTCACAAAAAGTGTACTATTAATGCACGAATTTGAGCCTTGTTCTAGCATTTTACGTAACACATCTTTACATATCATTTTACAGCATATTAAAAGTTAAATGTTAGAATAGTTTTGCCAACCAAACGTCATAAAAATATATATTTGCATGATATTTTGGCAAAGTGCATCTTATTTTGGATTGACAGCCCTCTTTGACCATAGCACAGGCATCAGCCGTGAGATCACTTCCATTTGCACGAACTGCTCCAAGCTGACTGCACACTTGCAATTGCTCGTAACTTTGTATTCGCGACGCCAATCGACACTGCTACCGACAATGGACAACTCCTTGTTTCCTCGCGATATTTTGATCTTATGGGAGGCACCTTATTGATCGCACATCTTTTCGGATAACAGTAATCAACACACTAAAACAGTATTAAACACTGTGTCGTAATAATATTTCTCACCCATTTTCGGAGGACAATAAAGACAACACAGCGAGATTCTTGCGCAGATCTGGTTTCTAGTGGTACGCGATTTTTATTTGTGGGAGACATCAACTCGAGCTATGTTCCCACTTTTATACTCAAACTTAGCATAAAAAATGTGAAACCAAGTATTGAAGAGGGATTGAATGATTCAATCGACGTATTGATATTTCTTGTGTAACTACTTTTTAAAATAGTTCTAAGGTGCAAATACTCTACATTTCTCCTAGTTTCTGCAGTCTGGACGAGAACTCTGGCGGCCGGCTGCTCTGAGTGGTACTTTTCCATAGTTCCTCCGACCAAAAGCAGGCGAATGTCAGAACAGTCTTAGGGAACTTCTGCAAGCGAGCCACGGACCGCACGCTGTCTTTTCGTCCTCATCCTTGTACACACACACACACACACACACACACACACACACACACACACACACACACACACACTTGCCCGTTACTCATGCACAACGCTACCTCACATGCCGGGAAATCAGTGTAAAGCTCAAAGCTTGTCGCGGTTTTGGCGGTGCCTTGCAGGGAAAGATTCTTGGAGGGAGATGCCACGCAACACAACGTGAAGGCCGAATCTCACGATCTCGCGAGGGAATATCACCGTCACATTTCGCCTGTAACATTCAATACACTTTTAAGACTAATGAGAAACAGCAGACAAAGAGATTCCTAGGCCGAGGTGCCGGGCAAATCCCTCTCGGTTTGATTGATTGATTGATTAGTGATTTCGGGCGCGGCAACTGCTAAGATCATTAGCCCCGTAAGTGCAGTGCGTGATTTTATCGCGGGAGGTAGCTATAATCTTCCCCCGCTGACAGGCGAGTTCCCGCCCGACCTACGTCGGTTTGCGGGGATTATGTCCCACCAAGTATCTCCTACCAGCGGAGTTCGCCCCAGCCCCGACAACCTCTAAGCTCAATACCAGTCTCCTGGTATGTGGGGAAGTGTAGTGCATGTATGTGTAAGTGTGTGTAAATAAGGGGAGAAAATAGGGCAGGAAAGGGAAATGATCGCGCGCAGTCCGTGTACCGTTTATTGGGGTACTGCTCCACCACTCGCCTAGTGTTGATCGGAGAAATCAAAGAAAACTACCAATCAGAGCTAGAATTCTCCTCCAGGCAGCGATTAGTTGAGAAGCTAGTATTGAAAATCCTTCCACCGTCGGGAGTGGAACCCCGGTACCTCCCGGTCATAGGCACTGCAGTGACGTGAGTTGATGCCCTGAGCCACCTCTCCCGGTGAATCCCTCTCGGGCGCAGTGGGAATCTGCCTGCGCCGCCGCCTCCGGGCGGAGGAGCTTTCGCGGCGCGGCGCGGTGCGGCGCGGGGGCGGCGCCGGGGCGGGGGCGGGGGCGGGGGCGGGGGCGGGGGCGGGGGGGGCAACCCGCGGGGGGTGGCGTCCGCCGCGACCTTGCCCCCACCCCCCGCCGCCGCAGCCTCGCGATGGTCGCGGGATAAACAGAGGTGTTGAAGCGGCGGCGTGGCGTGGCGTGGCGGGGCATAGAGAGGCAAGGGGGGCGTGGCGGGGCGGGGGGCGGGACGGGGCGTGCTGCTTTTGTTGGGCGCCCGCGGCCGACGCCCCCCGCGGCGCGCTCATGTTTTCCAAAGCGACTGCCGCGGCCGCCGCAAAGCGCTCGGCTCATCAGGGGCGGCCAACGCCCATGTCCTCTCGGCACACAACGCCTCTTGTTGGTACTCTCACTATTACCATTATTATTATTATTATTATTATTATTATTATTATTATTATTAGTACTATTATTATTATTACTACTATTGTTAAAATTATTATTATTGCAATTATTATGATGATTATTATAACTATTGTTATTTCTCTAATTCACAACTAGAGTTGTTATGAGTTGGTTGATTGTAAACTCTACTCCAGGTTGCAACCACCTTCCTAAGGAGTACATCTAGGAACTGTCGGTGCCTCCACAACACTTTGGGCAAAATGTGAGCTGTTTCAAATAAAGCAATTTCTTGCACTTCCCAGTCTTTTGCATTACCTGGGAGTTTAGCCAAGTTCTTACACAAATTTTGCGGAACGAATCCCTGAGCTCCGATAACTATCGGAACGGCATGCGCTTTTATGCTCCACATTCTGCTGATCTCGATTTCCAAACTATTAAATTTACGTTTCTCTGCCACTTTGGTTACGACTTATTGATCGCACGGTATAGCAATATCTACAAGCGGACATTAATTTTTCTTCAAATCCCGGATACGAATATCCGGTTTGTTTGCCGTTATAGTGCGATCACTTTGATTTGTTGGTCGTACAATATTGTATAGAGTCCAACAGATGTCAGTGGTTTTGATGAGTGTTCGTTCCACTTGTTTGGAACTTCGAGGGCGGTACAGATCTGCCAGTGGGGGTAGCTACACATCCTGTCGTGTCTTCTCAAGTATTCGGTCTTTGCTAGAATTGAACAAGCTGAGACAATATGATCAATGGTTTCTACTTGTTCCTGGCAAATAGTTGTTCTCTACTTGTTCTTGACACTATAGCATTGTGCCAGGAGGCTTCAATTTGTCTAAAACCTCTTCCTCCTTCGTTACGTGACACAATGCCTATCTACGTCAGCTCGAGGGTGGGCGACATGACACACTGTTAGCAGTTTTCTGTTGTTGTTTTTATTCCATGATTTGTTTCTCCGTAGGTAGTGTAGTGTTTGTGAAAGTATGAATGGGTATGTGTGTGTGAGTATGGGAGGAGTGTAGAGTAAGGAAGAGGAAGGAAACATCCGTGGTACGTTTGTTACACTAAAAATCTCCTAATGGATTTATTTTCGTCTATCCTTTTTAATTTTTATGGTTAAGTTAGATGCAATTCGTGAGATTTTGTATTTTGTTGTGGCGAATTTATTTCTTGGATTTCTTGGTACGTTTATTCTGTGCATCCGCTAAAGTCTTCGCTGCTTGTAACGACAACGATGACGGTCTTTGAATTTTTTCTCTCCTTGTTTCATAAATACTTAAAAAGTATTAATAAAGTAGCTCAGAACGCACGAATACAAATGTCGCTGTGTAAGAATCTGCTCGAACACTGCATCGTGTAAAAGGGTCTTTAGAGTAAGTAAAATTGCTGAACGTCTCGCAGGACGCTAATTTTCCCTACGAAAAAGGGTCAGTGAACGCCACCTGCCTCGAAGAAACTTGGTGGTCGGAGAGAGGAAGGGCTGTACTGAGTAAGAGCCATCGCGCAATTAAAGGGGCCACAGGCAAGGGCAAAATCTAGTACAAAGCGTAGTCCCTACGGGGCCCTATAGACTAACTTTGTAAAATTCTTAGTGGAACCCGAATGCAGTGCGTTTTGGTTCATTCGTGGAAGTTCGGAAACCGTTTTCTCGGGTGCTCAGTACGGAGGCCGGACCGAGAAGCCCCCCCCCCCCCCGCCCCCGACGCTCCTCCACCGAACGCTGAATGAAGCGGAGTAATTGGCTGGAAGCCCATTCAATAAAGAATTACGGATAAAAATTACACGAGGTGGGCGCTGGGCCGGGGCGTTTGGGGAGCCCTGCCTGCCGGCCTGCCCGCCGGCGGCCCTGCCCAGCCCAGCCCAGCCGGCCCAGCCCAGCGCCGCCCCGCCCCCCGCGGGCCCTCGCGCCGATATATTACGGGCGTACCGAGGGGGCCCTCTTGTAATGGCCCCGCGCCCCCTGGGAGCGAAACAAAAGACTCGCGGCGGGGCGCCACGCCGGCCCGTAATGGCGGCATCGGCGGCACGGCGCGGCGCGGCGCGGCGCGGGGCACAGCGTTGCCAGGCGGGCGGCGGCGGCGGCGAGCCCTGGCCCCGGGGGGGCCCCGGTGCGCGACCCCCGCCCCACCCCCGCCCCATGCCCCCCGCCCCCCTGCCCCCGCCCCGTGGGAAGCGCCGGCGGCCGCCGCTAATTGCTACAAATTCGAAAACAACGCGATGAAAAAGGGTCGCGGTTGATCGTGAAGTATCGATGCAGACGAGACAAAATACTCTACGCTGCGGAGCCACGCATGGGAATTGACGAAACACTGCCATGATTAACGCGGGATTGGCGCAGCATGAAAGAAAGGGTAGATTATGGAAGGTGATGCTGCTGGAAAATTTTGCGTTATGTGTTTACGTAAAATTTAGAACATGCAAATGCATTCTCTGTATTCTCGGCACACATTGTCCAGTCAAGTCAATATAATATTCATAAAATATATTGTGTCTAGGTATCACTATTTTTAGTAAGATTCTGCAGAATTTCGTTCTCCACCCAAACGCTGTTCTGATGATGATCCTTACGCAATCGAAAATACCTTAAGTATTGAAAATAGTGATACGTAAACAACATATTTTTTCAGAATATTTTCAAGCTCACCATCAAATTTATTAATCAATGTCAAATAACAACAAAAATTCTGGGTAGTGATGTAACTTAATTTATTTACGGAATCCTGTAGTGTGTCTAAGAATGGACTCTGATGACAAGAAGCTCCAGAATATTCCCGTATCTCGCGCGGAAAACTGAAAAAGCCTGAGTATCTTCTCGAAGAGTGTCACTGGGAATGGATCCCCTTGATGTCGAATTCTTAAGTGGACAGTTATCGCAGAAAATGAATCACACAGGAGGCGCTATAAACCCTACGGTCCATGAGAATGAAACTACAATTTATTCGTTAAACATGAATGGAAAACAATCTTCATTTCTTAAACGCTTCGAATTAGTACAGTGGACTCCGCTTATTGTAATCACGGTCATTGTTATCATTCGGCTTATGTCATCATTCTTATAATGTCCAGCCCGAACTGATATTATTTCTTTAAAAATGTTGTTTATTGTGATCATTATTCTTTTTATGTTATCATTATTTTGAAACATGTTTCAATTACGCACAGCTTTGTGTCCTAATGGGTAGCGATTCGCGAAAGACCAAGCAGATACCATTTGATACTCACGTGGAGAAATCATGTGCATTCGACCATGGAATACGACGGAAAAAGAATTTCGGTAATTGATGGCTTAGGATAAAAACATCACTACATCTGCCGGACAAACACTAGACAACATATGTAAAATCATTACTTCTACCCTCACAAGTGGCAGCAGCAGTGTGTGGAGAAGAAAATGACGATGGTGTGAAAACATTTGAACATCCAACGACGGCTGACATAAGGCAGGTAAAAGTAATGCGATGTGGTGTTCATCGGAGGTCACATGATTTCCAGTAACATTATGAATACGAGATTTATATGAATGATTATTAGCATTAAAAGAATTAATTTTTTTACCTAATATTCTTCGACTGATTTATTATTTTTATTCTGAATAAATTTCATAGTTCAGTTTAACAAAGCAAACTTTTTCACATCTTTTTTTTATTCTTATTATCTATTTCAAAATATGAAATAGATTGCTTCTTTACAACCAGATTTTTATTTGAGAGAATAAACCTATTGAATACCTCAAAAAGAATTATCCATACTTGCAAATTATATGTAAAAACTATGTATGGGAAATCCATTTTTATTTCCGGTGACGTTTCCGGAAGTTTTACTTACGTTAGAATGTACTAGAATAGTTGATGCATGGATGAACTATTATTAGAATTTTTTGGGGATAACTTAGAGATGTGAACAAGTTTATTTGGATTTCTTTATGATTTTTTTTTATGAAGAACCAAGGTGCATTGGTTTTTGACTCACTCTCTTACTGAATGATTGTGAATCTCCATTGAAACCTTAGTGATCTGAAACTGAACCAAAACATTGTTACAAGATTATCTCAGTCTTTAACGCAGTATTTCAGAGTTCTCATTCATTACATCCTAACGCCTCACTCGTAACAACACAAATTGCACTCGCTAACTTTTCCCTTTTCCTTGTTTCAACTAGGCCATAAAGCCGTCTGTGCGATTTATCATTCCTTAAATTAAATTACCAATTTCTTTACGCGCTTCAAGCTGCAAGATACGGTATATGCCAATTAGAGTGAAGGAGAACAGCTGTGGAAAAGTGAAATAAGTGTGAAAATTCCCTGGCTCACCTTAATCATCCCCTTTCAGCGCGGAGGCGCGGCGCTCGGGCTGGCGCTGTAATTGGGCGCGGGGAGGGTAGCACCCCCTCCTCTCCCCCCTCCACCTCCCCCCGCCCCCGCCAACGCCCATGCCCCACGCCGGCCCGCGCCGCCGGCGCCGCAATCGCGGCCTATTAGAGCAAGCGCCAAGAACAGTGATTGTGAGGGAGAGACACGCGGGAGAACTCAATAATCATCGCTGTCCAATGATACGGTGTCGGGAGCGAATGAGCTGAACCAGGTCACTGGGATGGACGGTCGTAGGTCAGTCGATATGCCTTACGGATTGCGCGCAGAGTAGTGAAATATTATTTATGTTTACTTGCTTTCATTGCTGAGTAGTACATGGTCCTTATTGATAATTATATCCTGCAGTCAAAGTTAATTGACATTAGTTCAGAAACTTTAAAGACGAGTTATAAAATAAATGGAATTTTTTTACAGTTTTGGTGTCTTAAGTAAAATGTATCAAATGAAGTAAAGTACTGTGTAGAATTGAGTCGTTGTATAACATACGTACGATAACAAATAAAAATTATTTTGCAGTTTTATTCGATAATTATTGTTCTTCGTGCTCTCAGAATTAATATCAAACTAGTGGTGGTACTTCCTCGCATTAGTAACAGTTATGTAATATTTTAATACCCCAATTTCTGTCCATATTTTCATACCTCAGCCATCGTTTGTAAAATCCATTATCAAAAGTAGCGCATTAGGTACGAAAACTAATTCTTTTAAAGTTTTTACATCAATATTTGTTGGTCCTAAACTACTTTCCATACAGGCACCAGAAGCACAGCCCAACAACGAGAAGAAATTCAGAGATTTTCAAACTGCGTGTCGCGTCGTCGTCATTGTGGTATTACCACCTGATATCTCGTAAGAGACTCACAAAAAAAAGCAAAAAACCGTGGGAAAAAAATCAGCAATTTTGAAAATTTGTAAAATTTAAGTGAAACTAATTATACTTTCAAAAAAATATGCATTACCTAATTTAAAATATAATTTTGAAGAACAGATTTAATTTCGAGAAAAATCTCTCTCATCAATGTTGTAGGTGTGTAATGTAAGTTTTATTGAAAAATTCGAAAATTCAGAGAATTGATAGACGCTGAATCCTGCGCCATTTTTGTAAGTGTGCTTCACTCCAATCGAGAAAAAAGAAAACGATTGGAGCCGTTTTAGAGAAAACGTGCCTTTAATGCAAGCAAAAGTTACTTGAAAACTATTTTTCAAAAAATTTTCATGACTATTTAAATATCTAGAACATAGAAAATGTTGTTGAGGCTTTGTGTAAAGTACCACCAAAAACCAAAGTTTTCGTTTCAAATTCGTCAGGTTATCGAATTCCGTCAGATCAATGGGGGAATACCAGTTTTAGTGAAAATCGTCTGAACGGTTTATTCTCTATATTGAACTCACACGGACGGACAGACGGAAAAGGCAGACAGACGTTTGGCCACCTGTGCATTTTTCGGCACTAAAGCCTGTTTTGACACTGCCATTTTCCATCCTTTTTCACCATTTTTCTGTACCGAGAGTGGATAAAAAAGGACGTTCGTTTCTATGCGTTATGTATCAATGCCAAAACGGGATTAACGTGATTCCAGCGTTTTACACAGTCATTTCTGGTCTGTACGTAATCTTGATTATAATACTTCCTTCGGACGCCGCAAAATGCGTTGAAGATCACACTAGAACATTGCATTTATGGTAACAAAAAAATTAAGTTAGGTTGTATTAGGAATGACCATGGAACGCGGCGACATTCGAAGTACATAATTCATTTCTCACTACATAATCACTTTACATTACAATTCAACACATCATAACGCTCTCGAAACTACAGAAGTAACAAATCGCAGCACACGCATAGCGAACCAGAGAAAGTTCCGAAAAGTGACGCCAGGGATGCGGAAGTCAAACTGGATGAAATCTGTACCAAAAAATGAAGCATGCTTCATTTTTTCGTACAAATAACATCGTCTGGTCGATCTCTTTTCTGTACCGGCGAAAAGTAACGAAAAAATAATCGTGAAAAACAGGCCTAAGGATCACAGAACATGGACTCTGACAACACAAGTGCTTGAAGAAGCAATGTAGTACATATAGAAATGAGATTTATCGACTTTTTCGGTATCGAGGCACCACAATACGAGTTTTTCTGTAATAAAACATTTTTTTTGTCACAAGATCAGAATACTTTCTCTTTACTACGTAGGCAATACGCAAGGAATTAAAATGGTTGCTTCTGGGAGAAGGTTTCAAACTAGAACATTTCAGAGAATTATACTCTGATTTAATCTACGAGGAACGAGATCAAAGGAAAGGGGGACATTGTTATCCAATCGGAAGCTTCAATACCAAAAATTGAAAGCTCCGGATTAGTTGATAAGAGCCCCTCTCCTTCCAGCTCGTGTACTTGAAGTGCAGCTACGTTTAAATCGAAGTATAATCTCTTGCGATGGGCTGCAGCCTTTTGCCTTGCCTTTTGCCTAAGCGTGTTCTTCTGCGCCCTTCAACTCGGATTTCGACGCCAGCGCGGAGATCTGTCGTCCGGAGATGCGAAGCGGAACTTTGTATACTGCGATTTTTCCATAGCTACCTCTGAAGGCCCGTCTTCACGCTGGAATATATAACGGCATTTCGCGCCTTTCTTAGCCGTGCCGCTAGATGTCGCATGCTCGGACCCTATCAAACACTGCTTTATCATGCGACATCTAGTGGTACAGCCGAGAAATACACGAAATGCCATGAAATAGTCATGAAGACATCATCATCGTGAAGACAGGCCTTGAGGGGCAGCTACGGAAAAATCGCAGTGTAGTATTTGTTTGCCCTCCTTCCAGTGAGAAGCGCTGGGCGGGCGGGGCGGGCCCTTCCAGAGGAGCAGGCAATTGAAGGGCCTCCGCCCGCACCGCCTCCGCACGCGCCGCCGCCGCCGCCACTTAGCGCGTCCCTCGCCGCAGACGTCGCGTCGCGCGCCACGCCCCCCAAATAACACCCTCGGCGCCCCCGCGTCTTGCCCCACCCCGCGCGGCGCAGCATCCCCCGCCCCCCCTGTTCGCGCGCGCGGCCACTCACGCAATTACAGCTCCCAACCCCGCCCCCGCCCCCACCTCCGCCCCCACCTCCCTGTGCGGCTCGCGACGGCTTATTACGCGAATTCGACATGAGGCGCGGACACACTGCGCTCGCGGGACAATGAGCTCCGGGGCGGCGCGACGCGCGACACGACGCAGTCGTCAATGCAGCAGCAAATGGAAGCACTGAACGCAGGGGGCGCGAATGAAAGAGCACGACCAATGTCACGCATTAGAATCAAATTTGATGCGTCGACAAAATAATGTCGACTGGAATAAAGTGGCTGGTGGTGTTTTTATATTGGCTGCAACCAATGTCCATTAGGTTCATGATGATTTGAAGTTGGTGAGAGAAACATAAATTCAATTGACAAGCTTAATCTGGTATTGATAGCTTGCTTCTGCTCCTACTAATAAATTAAAACGCGACGTACTCTCATCTGCACTCGCCTGAAACCTGTCTTTATTCGTTCACACCCAACTACCTCCTATATGATTCTCAAGAGTGAAACCGTTTCTTGGAGTGATATATGGAGAAGCAATTAAAGGCGGACGGGCGGGCGGTCAGTGCCAATTAGCGTGGGCGGCGGCGCCTAAAGGGGCAAATGGGGCGAGCGGAAGCCCTCAGCCGCCACGTACCCTCTCATCGGGGCGCGCGCGGCGCCCGTGTCACCAGCGCAGCCCCGGGCCTTCGCCAAGAGCCGTTAATTGCCAGGTGGGGCTGTGCGAGGGCGGGCGGGGGCGGGCGAGGGCGGGCGGGCAACGTCATCGCTGGCGCCCGCGGGGCGGGGGCGGGGCCGCCGGAGAGGGAATAGAACCACTGCCATTGAGGCTCACAGGCAGATTGTTTACCTTTCAGAACGCTAGCACCCACCGGCCCTGAGATACCTGCCAGAGTCAATAGAAGTAAAATATCACAAATTGGCCGACAACACACCATACGCTTTTGGTGTTTGTAATGGATAAAAATTTATAACAATTATCTGGCAGTTAAAATAAGAGATTTCAACGAGCTTGTCAAAACTTTCTTCATGGAACTGCTGGAAACACAGAACCTTGTACATTTCCAGTGATTTTCTGATGCTCACTTCATCAGAACTACTTCAAATTCAGCTTTATTTTAATTACTTTATTTTTAGTCGCATCAACAGCTAAGATTGTTAGCGACTACAATTATACAATTATAATTTTATCCATAATTATATTAACAAAAATGTAGAAACATATTTATAATTAATATTGTATGGCAACATATATTTTATGTAATACATAACTTAATTGTACAATATCATCATATGTCATTAAAGATGTTACAATTTTCACAAAATTTGATCAGTCGGTTCTGATATTTGGTCGAATACAATAAGGTATCTAAAGGTTTATTTAGATTAGTAAATTTTCTTTCATTATTGAATTTAGAGCAGTTTTCTATTACGTGGTAAATTGTTAAAATAGTATTACAAGTATCACAAAGTGGAGGGGGTGTTTTGGTAATTAAGTAGAGATGGGGTAAGGAAATTATTTGTATGGCCTGATCTTATTCTGGACAGTGCGACTTGTCCTCTTCAGTTGAGCTTTTTAGAAGTTGTAATATTAAAAAAGTTATTAATTTGGCTGCGGAGTTGACTTGCTTAACATTCTTTCCATGTGTTATTCCATCTCTGAGCCATGCATTTTTCTATTGTTCTCAATTTATCATAGGTAGTATGCATGATGTTATGAATATTATTCTTAATGTTACAGAATTTTTCCCTGTTATGTCCTCTGGAATTTTAAGTTGAGGTGGAAGCCAAGCAACAATAATACTCATTCCAGCAGATTTAATGTGGTAGTATTGTTCTTGAATCATTTTAGCCATTTCAGTATTGGAAATTTTGTTGCAGGATTGTTGTATGACATTCAAGGATTTTGTGAAAAGAATGGTTTTAAAGGAGGATAACTTTTCAGTTAATTTTATCATTAATTTTATTAATATTATTATTATTACCCTAATTACTATTACCCTATTATTATTATTATTACTATTATTACCCTTATTACGACTAAAGATCTTATGTGTCGGCACAAAACAAAATCTGCTCCTAGTTGCAAACAACTTCCTAAGGAGCAGATCTAAAGACTGTCGGTGCCTCTACAATACTTTGCGCAAACTGTGGGCAGTTACAAATAAAGCAATTTCTTGCACTTCCCAGTCATTTGAATGACCTGGCAATTTAGCTAAGTTCTTACACATAATTTGCGGGACAAATTCCAGAGCTCCGATGATTATCGGTACGACCTGTGCTTTTACGCACATCATTCGGCTGATCTCGATTTCCAAACTCTTATATTTAAGACGTTTCTCTGCCTCCTTGGTAATAAAGTTTTGATCGCAAGGTACAGCAACATCGACAAGTAGACACGATTTTTTTCTCCAAATCCCGGATAACTATATCCGGTTTGTTTGCCGCTATCGTGCGATCAGTTTGGATTTGTTAGTCATACAATATTGTACACAATCCAACAGACGCCACCCATTTTGGTGTGTTCGTACCACTTGGGGCATGTGTTTGGAAATTTGAGGGCTGTACAGATCTGCCATTGGAGGTAGCTACACACCTTGTCGTGTCTTTTCAAGTATTCGGTCTTTGCTAGAACTGGACAAGCTGAGACAATGTGATCAATGGTATCTACTTGTTCCTGGCAAATGCGGCATTTATCATCTTGGGAAATTTAGAGAACCGCTTTATCATAATGACGTGTTCTCAAGGTCTGATCTTGGACAGCTATTACAAGTGCTTCCCACTCTGGCTACATTCTTATCCTTTTTAACCACATACATGATTGATCTTTATTGATCTGTACCCTCTCCATTCGTTTCAAATATTGTCCGTGGAGTGGTTTGTCTCTTTCTTTAACCTTTTTTGTGTCTCATATTTCATGTTAAGTAGCATTAGAAGTTCAGTGTCTCTGTCATTCTGGGTGTCTTGCATAGTCTTCGCAATGGTTCTTGCTACACTTACAATGCCTATGTTTCCCATTCTTCCTTTATATTTAATGACCTGTCTCATTAGAAGGTCATCTTGATGTCTGACTACATACTTTCCCATCCCGACTATTGTTTGTGCCAGAAGGCCTCAATTTATCTGAGGCGTCTTCCTCATTCCTTACGTGACACATTGTCTATGCACATTAGCTCAAGGGTCGGCGACATGATGCACTGTAAGAAGTTTTCTGATTTTTCGATCCATGATGCTAATTTCCTGCTCAGTCCAGTCCATTAGTCCGAAGCTTCATTCGACTACCGGCATCGCTAAACTACCTATTGCTGATATTTTATTCTTGGAGTTCAGAGCGGACTGCAGGACCAGTCTCACTCTTCTGTAATACTCCCTGCAAATTCTCTCTTTCAATGTGTCGTTCGAGATGGTCTCGCATTTTTAATGTTCAGATATTTATAAGTTTTACCTATCTCAAGATCTTGAATCACAGTGTGCATATCAACTTCAATATTCTCTGACCTTTTCACTTTGCCTCTCGATTTTTGCACACTTGTCAAAACCAAACTTCATTGTACTTTCACTTGAAGATATTTCACGCCAACTGCTGGCTATCCGTTTCATAATTGTCTTCGTCCATGGGGGTACAGTGCTGTTTACTCTGTTGTCGGCCGTCGGTGTTCTTGGCTGGCCCCAGAATTATCTGAGATACCAGATATTGTAATCGGTTTCCCTACCTGCTCCTTTATCACCATCAACTATCTATCGCAATGTCATGCGTGTGCGTGCGCGAGTTGCAATACGGGCGTTCCCCTTTCGCACCGACTCGCTTACTTAATTTATTTATTTACCAATCAAGTCGTCAAAACAACACAAAACATGAACGCACGGTTGCCCAACTTCCATTCCGGCATACACACACACATAACGCCCATAACGTATTTACTTTCCAAATAATTTAAAATGCCCGATTATCTAAAAAAATATAATACACAATTACAGAAAATTTTTTTCCAAGGTGAGTCGTGACCGGTTCCGTACGGAAAACCATAAACTGTAGCTTAAATTTGGAGTGAATCCAGGTTCCTTACTAGTACTGAAATAATGATACATTAGTATGAGATTGCAAGAAATTCGGTCGGCAGCCTCGCCTTTTGACATTTAATTTATTCACCAAAGAATCTTTTCCTTTTTGCATCCACTTGTTGTGATCTGCATTTAAACGAGCCCATCACTTACACACAATACACATAAATAACACACATAAATAAAAAAAATCCTGAAACATACATATCACACTTACAAAACAAAATATACCAATAATCAAAATATGTACACAACAATAAACATTTTTCCTTGGAATTCCCTTCTTTTTATTTTTGCACGTGCTTTCTTTTAAAATTGAATTAATATTTCTAGATTTTATTCTGATAAATGTAAATCTCCCTATGATTTAAAAAAATCCAGAATGATATTTAAATACTATTGAAATTTCTGCACATTTTTAATGTTTTAAGGTTTTTTCATGGCCATTCTTTATCTTGTACTACTAAACAATCTTGGTCTTGGATAATTATAGATGTATCGCCAAGAAATTCTCTATGGTGAAAAAAAAAACGTGTACACTTCCCTTTTTTTGCTGCTGTCGTCTGCTAGATGTCCAGACACCACATCACATCTCCTGGGCTCCGAACTACTTCCCCCCAGCATACGCGATCACAGCATGGAAGTGCACGTTATCACGCGTCCCCCGTTGTCGCTGGGTTTCAATCACAAGCAATCCTCTAATACACATCGCACTCCGTCCGCGGCGAATCGACTCAGTTTTTACACTAGAATTACTATTGACGCGACTTCTCTGTGCAAAAAATCTATACTTTGAAATTCGCGCACTGTCACATTTTCAAAATACCGATACTGTTCCAACTTTACATTGATTCGTAACTAAAATTTGTTAAAACAAATTAAACTTCAAAACTTAAAGTACAAACACGAAACGTTCTCTCACATAATTTTTTTAACATGTAGCTACATCTTCACAACATCACTGCTATATGCTACTGCCCATTGTTGTGTTCCTTTGGTTATAGAATTTCGATCCAAAACAAACAACTGCCGCTGCCATTCTTGTTAATTATCACCATACTAAGAAAAATTCTTATTTTCCGCAATTTTCACTTTATAACTCTCCCACAGTGTTCAAAAATTGCCATTCGATTCCAATGTCTCACTTTAGTTTTCAAAACGCGCATTTTTGGCTCCATTACGCCGAAAAAACGCTAATTTCTATCTTACAAACTTGTACATCTAAACGTCAATTGCTCTCCATTGTCGTTTTGTAATATGAAAATTATGAAAAATCAACTTCTACGGCATCCTGCAAGTCTTTTACTATTTTCATAAATTTGCCGCAATTCAGATATACCGACCTGTAATTACCATTACGGCACAATTTACGGGTTTCACTTAAAATCTTGAAAATGTTTATTTTTCCCGTACATGGCGTTGAAGCTCACTGATGCATTTTATTAAAACTGTTCTAATAACACAACCCGTGGTTCGATTTCGATGAAACAAACACTGTAATTCTCTTAAATCAGTGGTCATCTAATTGTCATGTTCAATTATGTTTATTTTTGCGCGTTGTAATAAATTAAAAGTATTGTTCTTACGCAATGCGGCTATCTTTTATTTTTTCTATACCCTGTTCACCACACATTGTCCTAGTTTTGCTATAGTCTGTTCCTTATTGATTAACTTAAAATTGCCATAATTTATAGTAAATCAACTGTAACTGATCCTGGATCATTACAATATCCAGTTGCATATACGATGTGATTGATTTCAGTAATATCTAGATCTCTATCTGGGATCTGTACCACCTCATTTAAGACAGAGTTCTCTGTCTCTATCTGTAATGATTCAGAATCATTTGCAGTTAATTTACAGTGAATTGCAGCAATTTAAGTTTATTTCATAAAGAAACATCAGGTTAAACGGAACAGAGTATAGCAAAACAAGGACCATGTGTTGTGAACAGGGTATAGAATAAACAAAAGAGAGCCGTATTGTGTAAGGACAACATTTTTTGTTTATCAAAAGGCATAAATAAAAACGTAATTGGATATGATAATTAGATGGCCACTGCATTAAGAATAATTCCAGTGTTTATTTCGTGAAATCGAACCACAGGTTACGTTGTTAGAACAATTTCAGTAAAATGCATGAGGAAGCTTCGACTCCACGTACGGGGAAAATTAACATATTCAAGAATTTTATGTGAAATTAGTAAATTGTGCCGCAATGATAATTATTATACGGTGTGTCTGAATTGCGGCAAATTTATGAAAGTAGCAAAAGAATTGTGGGATACCGGAAAAGTTTATTTTTCATAATTTTCATGTTACGAAGCGACAATGGAGAACAAATGACATTGGAAAGTACAACTACGTGATATAGAAATGGGCGTTTTTTCGACGTAATGGGGCCGAAAAAGCGCATTTTGGAAACTGAAGTGAGACATTGGGCTCGGATAGCAATTTTTGAACACAGTGCCATAGCTAAAACGTGAAAATTGCGGAAAATAAGAATTTTTCTTATTAAGGTAATATAACAAGAATGGTAGTTGATTGTTTTGACCTGAAAGTATATAACCTACGGACCCCAACAATGCAGAGGAAGCTGAATTGTGAGCATGTAGCTGCCGGCAGAAACTGTGTCGGAACGTATCGCTTTAGATTTTTTCAGGTTTGAAGTTTAAGACTACGTTTGACAAGATGTTTAGTTGCAAGTTAGCATAAATTCGGAACAGTTTTTGATATTTTGAAAGTGTGGGAGTACGCCAAGTTTTGAAGTTTAGATTTTGTGATAAAAGAGAAAAGTCGGGTAAACGGTAGTTCAAGTATAAAAACTGGAGTCAATTCGCCGCAGACGGAGCGCGACGTATATTAGAGAATTGCCTGTGATTGGAAACCAGCGAGGACGGTTGACATGTGGTGACGTGTATGGCGATGCAGTGTTAGCGTATGCTAGAAGAATTGGTTCGGGGCCCAGGAACTGTGATGTGGCGCCTAAACATCAAGTAGACGACAGTAAAACCGGGAAGTACACGCAGAGAATTTTTTTGGCGAAACGTAATAAATTATCCAAGACCAAGGTTGTCTTTTTAGTAATAATCGGTAAATGAATGGCCATGCAAAAACATTCAAAACATTCAAAATTAAAAATTAGAAATTAAAAATTGCCTTTATTTCACCACAAATATCGTCAAAAATACGCAAATTTTCGAAAAATTGTACATGACCTTATTTCAAAATCTATCTTCATAGAGAATTTTTTTGGCGAAACGTAATAAATTATCCAAGACCAAGGTTGTCTTTTAGTAATAATCGGTAAATGAATGGCCATGCAAAAACATTCAAAACATTCAAAATTAAAAATTAGAAATTAAAAATTGCCTTTATTTCACCACAAATATCGTCAAAAATACGCAAATTTTCGAAAAATTGTACATGACCTTATTTCAAAATCTATCTTTAAGGATTAAGATGTTTTTAAGAAAAATCTCTATGTTTAATAATTTAGTTGTAGAAATACGTGGGAAAAAAGTTGAATTTTTGCAATTTTTGAAAAGTCAAAGTTTTCAATGAGTATGAGACCTGCACCATTCTCGTTTAGATTTGCACTATAGACCATATAGGTTTAGTTCTTTGCACTATTAGATTTGCACCATTATACCTGCACCATAGACGTTTAATCCTTTACACTATCCAAAAACAAAATTTAATTAAATAGGTGGAGCCATTTTTTTATTTTAAAAATATCCCAGGGGCTTCATTTAAGTACTCCAAAAATTAAATGTCGATTTCACATTTCAGAGGTCACGATGATCAGCCATGTGGATCGGGGAACGATCGGGGAATGTCAATTTTTGGAGCAAATTAGCTGAACGGTTTAGCCGCTAACGTTGTTCACAGACGGACAGAAGTTTTGCCGTCAATCTATTTTTCAGTATCAAAACATGGATTTTGACTACACCACGTGTGATTGGATTTTTTTCTAAAGTTAGCAACTGTTTTATCTCCTTTTTTGTTGCCAGGGCCTGCAGTAAGAGCTTTTCTGGCGAAAATTCGCCAATTTCTCGCGCAGCATTACATAACTTTCTCTCTATCGCGGTAGTGGTAGCGAGAAGGTAAAAAGTATCCTTTGATTAAATCAATCACAAAACGTTACATACAATTTGGATACTATGGTCTTTCAGGCACTGTTGGAATGCTAGTTAATCAACAGAACGTTTATTTATTCCTCGAAATTACCTAGTTGTGATATTTCACAGAATATAACTGGGGTGGGTCTTATAAGGATCTATTTTAATACAAAACTGTTGAGTCTCTGTATTGCTAATCTATCTGATCTACGCCCATATGACCTCAAATGCTGAAGACTTGGGCTTATTGCTACATTTCTACCCTGCTCAAGACATGCTGTCTCTGATATATGATGATTATGATTAGATTGGTAAATGATCCTCTGATTATGATATAGTAGCTCTAAATGGTAGAAAGTTTTTCATCTTATTACTGACCCATCACATTAACCCCGCGATGGACGTGAGTTCCTTGATGACAATCTTTCAGGGCACTGGGTAAGACGAAGAGTTCCGATTGTTTTTTCACCGCGTCCTGCAAATCTAACTGCGTAGGACTTCTATTTACGAGAAAGTCTCAAGGTGATGTAAACCGTAGAAAACCAGCTATGCTGGCAGTACTTTGGGAATAAAAATTTAAATGGTATTTGCTTCAACCGTGCTCGAATAGTTCAACTGCGTGTTTCGACGCCGTTAGTGAGCATTTGAAGCATCTGCAGTAAAGATTGTACCTGTTAAAGTCTAAGATGTTATCTGCTCATCATTTTCTGTTTGTATGCAGATGAATGAATGCAGATTTGTTATGTTAGAACAGTTTTTTATTTGCTTGAAGTGTGAATACATTTTAGCACCCTCTCTAGAGTTAAATAAAGATACTGAAAAAAACGCTTGTGTCTAAAACCTCTGAACAAAATAATTCTAAGTATATACAAGCAAAATATCTTCAGTATGTAGCCTACTTGGAATGTGTCTTTTATTACTGAAAAACGTTGTATTTGAAGAAATAATATTTCTATTTATATACTTGTGTACAAGCTTTAATTTTGATGATAATTGGCGGTTATGTATCGTCTTTGGGATACAATCTTTAGAATTTTTGTTGCACCAGCTATTCCACGATTACCCTAAAAGTTGTACATTGGTTGAATTTTGTGGCATCTCAGATCGCCGTTGACATAGCACAATTCGAGATTATTTTAATAAAGTAATCTAGTTAGTAGACTTTACTGATTGGAGACAACCATTAGCGATATAAGAAGTGCTGTAACAACTTGCGTTGATGTTCCTAGAACAGAATTCTCTCTTCTTAAGAGGAACTGACGACGAAAGAAACTTGTACTCGTATAACCCTAATATAAGTTTTAAAAGTTAAAAAAGCTGGTAATTAACCAATAGCCATTTTTAGGCTCCAATGCTGAAATAGGCATTTTAGGCACTATTGATGAGGATCCTGTAATACAGAAAAGATATGGAATGTGTACATAATTAATTTCGAATGTCTTCTTCAAAAGAGTAAAACAGGCATTTGCCTGTTTGATACTACCCATCACATTGACTAGTTTATGAAGAGATGATTTTTCTGGAAATTGAAATTGGTGATACATAAATAATATCTTTTCCAATAGATTTTAAAACCTAGTGACAGTGGATCAATTCTACTGGAATTTTGATAATTCAAAATGATCGAAGTAATAAAAGTTGATCAATGAAGAAGGTCGCCAGAAATTATTATCTTGAGAATCGTATTTCCTTATATACATTTTATTTTTTAAATACTGAAGCTGTAACTGACAGGCATTTTGATTTTTCTCAATAAGCTCATAAAACTGTGGTTTACGACTCATTCTTATCAGTACTATGAGGGCACGGCTCACAGAGAGGTGAAAATTGATGTTACAGGTTTTTGCTTTCAACTAGAAAATACGATCATATTTCAACCTAATTTGCTAACTCAGGTTGGTCAAAAACACGGAACATCGGTGGATTTTTAAAATTATATTACCGATACTAAATGAAATTACTACAGGTAATTGTAATTAATATTTTTGGTTTCTGTCTATATTTCTATTATATCAATTATGTTGGTCAATCATTTAAAAGACAGAAAATTTTTTGAAAAAAACAGTTTTATGCAATACTAAATGATATAGATAGTATTTACAACGTTTCGGAAATTATTGATTTCCATCATCAGATGACAAACAAATAAATATAATATTATAAACAATGGCTAGATACTAACAGAAGAATTACAAAAAAATAATGTACACAAGTCAACAGAACGCACCTTGTTAACAGCTTTAGGATATTTTAGTATGATATTGTCTAACAGTATGAAAGGAAATAGAGAGAAAGACATTGTAAAATTAGCTAGAAAGAAGTTACAAATAACAATAACAGAAATATCTTAATTTTTAGAAAATAATATGTTCAGTAATCCATCATATATTTTGGTAAATTTATTAGATTCTACCTGCGAATTTAAACAAGGAGATGTTTTGATGTACAGCGTTTCTAATATCAACCTAGGATACGTTACTTTCTCTTATCAATCGAATTTAGTTTTCTCTTATCAACTTTTTATACGTAATTGTAGAAGGAAGTGATATTATATGCTGTATAAAGTGCTCTTTGGCTTTTCTGAATGTTTTATTGATTATTTGATTGTAGAAGGGGACGTAAGGGAATGGAACGAAAGCAAAGGGAACGGAAACGGAACGGAAGGAAAGGAAAGGGAAGGGAGCAGAATGGAAGAGAAGGGAACGGAATGGAAGGAAAGGGAACGAAAGGGGAAGGGAAAAGAGATTGGAAGGGAAAGAAATGGAATGGCAGGAAATGAAAAGGAAGGGAACGGAATGGAATGGAAGGAACGAAGTGAAGGGAAGGAGAGGAATGGAAGAATAGAATGGAAGGGAAGGGCAATGGAGCCCCTTCCTTTTTGTCAGCGTGGCTCATCTGAATGCACGGCGCGCGCGAGCAAGGCGAGCGAGGGGGGCGGGGGAGGGGCCGGTTCGGGCCCCGGGCGGGGCACTCCGCGCGTGGAGGAACGCGCTAACCGCCGCCCGCCCCGGCCACGCCGCCTCCGCCGCCGCCGCCAGTGATGCGGCAACAAACAGGTTACGGAGCGCAAGCGGCGACGCCAGAAGCAGCCACCAACAACTCCAACGACGACGAAGACGACGTCTTGCTCAGGCGGCGGCGGGGGGGGCGGGGCAATGAAGGCTTCGGGGGCTGGCGAGCGGGCCGCCGCCGGTCACGTCCTCCGGGGGCGGGCCGGCGGGGGCGGGCCAGCGGGGCGGGCCAGGGGGTGGCGGCGGGGGCGGGCCGGGGCGGGCCGCCGCCACTATATCACCGCGCGGCCGCGCCCGGTTGCCGCGAGCCGCTGCCCTGTAATTACGAGCCCTGGTAATGGCGGGGGCTGCGGCGCGCGGGTCGGAGGTTAACGCCGGCCAATCGCTCCCGCACGGTGGCCCTGGAGGTACTACCTGCGCCCCCGCCCCCAGCCGCCCCCGCGCCGCCCCCGCCCCGCGCCACCGTGGAATTCGCGACGCTCCTCGAGAGCGTTTGGGGGCGGCGGCGGTGCAAAGCGGGCCACTGCGCTGCTCCTCCTCGCAGAAAGATGTGGAACGGCTCTCGAGAACAGGAAGACCGCAATATCTCAAATCTGGTGGAAAACGCCGAATCTCTTGGGATATCGGTGCATCTCCCTACATCCTTAGGCATAGGCACAACACTGTCAAGTCAGCAAACTGTTATGTTTTAGTGGTATCATAGTTAATAAAATTATAACAGAATAATGTACCTCCAAGTATGTCCTCAGTACTATTCTCTGTTTCATTACGTTTGTAGCAATATAACTTTGTAAAGAATGTGAATAGTTTTGTATACTTCTAGAGTGGTCGAGCAAACTGATCGAAGTACCAAAATCCAGAATTTTGGGAAACAGGAAGAAACTGTCTGAGATTCATAGCTCTGCATTGGCCTTGAAAACTGCATTACTTTGAAGATAAAAAAAAGCAAATCAAAACGTTTGGTAGTTGGATCAATATGCTCGACCACATTTATTCATTCATTTTCATTTCACAAGATGCCGCGACACTACCTGTGTTTGTAATACCGAGTAGTACTGTTGAGGTGGTTATACAATAATCGAAACTGGCCAACTTAGTAAATGGACCCATTAAGTAAGACAATATCAACCTCATACATTTGTATAAAGTATCTACAACGCCTCACCAATACTTTGGGAAAACTAAAACACCTTTATAATGCAGACTCTGATATAGAAAGGATACAGACAAATACTTTATTGAATACATTACATAACTATCTTATTTCGCCTTGCAATTTTAATATTGTTCCATTGCATAAATACTTGTTTCATGCGTAGAATGTTACAGACTCTTCACAACTCGAATTATTTATGTCAGCAATAGAGAGTGAAACACACACAATGTCTTAAACGTGTTTGGCGCAAATCTAACATTATTATAGTAATCTCTCGATAACATCATTATTGTTCTAGACCGTTTTATATATTAGGTATTGAATTTCTTACTAGCACAATCCAATAATTTTGGTTCCAATTTTTAAGCACTCATAGCAAGAATGGTGACAACGTTTAAGAAAAACATTTCAGCAATTAGGGATTTCGATGGTGTAACGATTAGCGTATCGAAAAGAAAACATTTGAACATTTAGGGTTTTCGATGGTTTATGGTTAGTGTAATTTGCGAGTTCAACCTGATAAAAAGCCTGGATTTTAAGGGCGAAAAAAATCGCCTTCGTTCGTACGTATATATCCATCGACGGCGAAATAAAGCCGATGGTCCCTTGTTGTAGATTTGCTACACGTAATATCTCCTCAAGCCTAAAAAGAAGCCTCTGAGCTAAGTTTAAAATCGCCATTTCGGCGTCCGAGTGATAGCCTCTTTCTCCGCTAGATGGTGAAAGGCGCGTAGGGAAATTTGCGTGATCAGATGGCTGAGCATTCCTGATGGCCTGAGTCGGACACGTAAAATCAGGCATCATTGAATTGAATTGGGGGACCGGCGTGCGTAACTTTGCTTCGGTCCCCTCAATGACTCGTGTAGACGCTGGGCCCGTCGCCGCGCCCGCCGCCGCGTCTGCCACGGCCACCCACAGCCGCACGCGCACTTGGTGCTTCCAGAAGTCATCGAAGGGGGTGGGGGTGGGCCTAGGGCCGAGAAAAGACCCGAGGGGGAGATTTATGGGCGCCCCCGGCGGCGGTGCTCGAAGCCTGCAGGAGCCTCCAGCGCCCTCCGTGGGCGCTCCATGTGCCCCAAGTGTTCTGGAGAACAAAGAATATGAGAAATCAATAGTTTAATGTGATTGGAATTATCATGTTTCTACAGTAAATGATGTACAAAATTTTAAAGTTAACTATCGATGATTATATGCCACGCGTGCGATCATTTGAATTTGTTGGTCGTTCAATATTGTACACCGTCCAACAGACGTCACCGGTTTTGGTGTTCATACCACTTGGGGCATGTGTTTTCAAGTATTCGGTAGAATTTGACTAGCTGAGACAATATGAACAATAGTTTCTACCTGATCATGGCCGATACGGCATTTATCATCTTGGGAAATTTTGAAACCCGCTTTATCATAATGTCGTGATCTCAATACCTGATCTTGGGCAACTATTACAACTGCTTCCAATTCTGGCGTCATTCTTCTTTTAAAGCCACATAAATGATTGATTTTTATTGATCTGCACCTTGTACATTCTTTTCAAATATTATCCGTGGAGAGGTTTATCCCTCCATGATTCCTTAGCATTTTTGCATCTCACAGTTCATGTTAGTAGCATCAGAAGTTAGTGTCTTTTTTTATTCTGCTTGTCTTGCATATTCTCCATGTGCCCCAAGTGTTCTGGAGAACAAAGAATATGAGAAATCAATAGTTTAATGTGATTGGAATTATCATGTTTCTACAGTAAATGATGTACAAAATTTTAAAGTTAACTATCGATGATTATATGCCACGCGTGCGATCATTTTGAATTTGTTTGGTCGTTCAATATTGTACACCGTCCAACAGACGTCACCGGTTTTGGTGTTCATACCACTTGGGGCATGTCTTTTCAAGTATTCGGTAGAATTTGACTAGCTGAGACAATATGAACAATAGTTTCTACCTGATCATGGCCGATACGGCATTTATCATCTTGGGAAATTTGAAACCCGCTTTATCATAATGTCGTGATCTCAATACCTGATCTTGGGCAACTATTACAAACTGCTTCCAATTCTGGCGTCATTCTTCTTTAAGCCACATAAATGATTGATTTTTATTGATCTGCACCTTGTACATTCTTTTCAAATATTATCCGTGGAGAGGTTTATCCCTCCATGATTTCCTTAGCATTTTTGCATCTCACAGTTCATGTGTAGTAGCATCAGAAGTTTAGTGTCTTTTTTATTCTGCTTGTCTTGCATAGTCTTGTTGGCAATGCTTCTTGTTTCACATATAATGCCTCTGTTTTCCATTTGTTTAGATTTAATGACCTACCTCATTAGTGAATCATCTTGACGACCGACTACCTACTTTCCCATCCCTATTACCGCATTGCGCCAAAATGGATGTTTTGTTGTAGATGTTTTAGACTAATTCTAATGTTTTCTTCAGTTTTTGGAGGCGATTTTGCTAAGAGATTTTTTCAAGCCCTGTAGGTTAGATGAATTCTCGGAGGTATTTGAAGGCCTACTAATCATTATTATTAATACATTACTATTACTATTATTGCTACTATATACATTACTGCTACTATTAAAAGTAGTTCTATTCAAAATTACTGATACTTTTTAGAATTACGGCTACTATGAGAATTACTATTACTATTATTCAGAATTATTATTTATTACTGCAGATGACGCACATCCCGATGAATTTCCATCCGCAAAATGATCCTTTCCAAATTAAATAGGTTAACAGGATTCGGATGTAAACATTGTATCTGCTATTTGGGAGCGAATTGATGATTATTTAATTCGTGAAGGAAAGGAAGTATATCTCTATTAAAATCAGACGCGAAACAAACCAATAATAACATTGCACCAATGTTTACTTCACTCGTTCCTTCAGGAAACGTTAACTGTGGTATGACGTAGCATTTATCTACGTAACGTGAAATCCAGACAAAAATAATTATTCACTCATGAATATCTAAAATCTGCATATTAGGAAATACTAGTGTCATAATGAATGTCCGAACAATGAATAGCTTGACCAAATATTCGTATGGAAGTACAATTTTTGAAACACCAGAAGCCGCCCGAATTTCATATGCAGGGGAGACCGGGGCTAGTTGTGACAATTTTAATTAATTTAATTTTTGAAGGAGAATGGACCATAATTTAAAACTTATAAAAATGGAACAAAATTGAATGGTCTTTGTAAAAAATGTCCATATAATTGTATTTAAAATACATAATGTTTTAATGATATATAAACAATTTTATGTAGCAGTACACTTTGTCACAACCTGCGCCTCTATGGGGCAAGTTGTGAGCTGGACTAGGACACGTTGTGGCACATACAAAAAACGTCCCTACAAAGCTGATTCACATATACGCTAACTTGTGTTTAATCTTCATTATTTTCAACATCCGAAGGGCAGTCAATACAAACATAGTCTTCTGAATTTTCAGAACAGTTTAAATGAGCCATTTCTTACAAGTTAGCCACTGCACCCCTGTTCTCTTCACTGATATTTGAAATGGTTCAAAACAAACAAGGCATAGACACTTTTCCTTATCTTAGGAGCCCTCGGATGACTTTTTTCGACATATTAAATCTAGATCTTTGCTTATAAACATAGCTTTTTTGACAAAAAGCTTCTTTTTTGTTTTTCCTTCTGTTTTTAGTATAGGTCTTTTCTCTAATCCTCCTTTCTGCTGTAATGTAACTCATTCTTTAAAATGAGTGCTAGTTAAAATGGCAAATTTCAAAGTCTTTGTTCTCTTACGGTTATTCCTCGAGGTCCTGCTTTGGGAGGGATCTGATTTCCAAAGGATTAACTGCCGATGTGGGTAACCCATCTTCTACAGCAGAAACAGCAATACTGCCTTCTCTATTATTAGCAGTTTGACCTACTGCTTTTGTACTGTTCCTACCTCACTTTCATTTATGTTCCAAATGTCATTTGCTTTTAAATCAAACTTTTAGAAAATAGAGGCTAAATAGTTTGAAAAAATCTTGACATTGTGTAAGGTTTGAAATATTTATGTAAACTATCACGAGCTGATCATCGTTCAGTAAACACGATGTCACAACTAGCCCCGGTCTCCCCATCTTTCTTAATGTATTCTCTGAAGAAAATAACTTTCAGGGAAAGCATATTAGCATGAGTCATGATATTAAGGATAGAAGTGTAGAGGACTATTAACTGTATCTCAATAACTAAAGCAAAAAATACTAGTTCAGACTAAAGATATGAAAAAGTAATTCGTGCATTTCCCTTAACTTTCATTAGGCTTCGTTCCTTCGTTAATACGCCGTTGCACACCGTGTTAATTATGTATGAAAAATCATTTTAAGCAGATATAATATATTAAATGAATAGTACTCTTAGGGTGTGACGATATTCAACGCTCGACAGTTTCACCACAACGTGGAGAAATGACGGAACACCCAGCTGCAGGGACAGAGAATGTTGGTGTCTGCAGGCATGGCAGCAGGTTTGAGTTTCGCGCACGGAATTAACATTTAAAATCAATATTTTCCCCTAAAAAACTGCTTTCGCCTTTCCTTAAGAAACTCAGCACAGAATCTGAGGTATTTCTTGCAAAGGGAGCTTCCGGCCACATATACACACACGCTCTCTTTCTGTGTGTGTGTCTCTGAAATAGAACTAGTAATGCTACAACAGCACGTGCTCTCTCATATTACTTACAAATTTGCCATTTTCGAAAATTCAGTGAGTTCAACGAAAATGAGACCCTCACCATTCTTTGAAGCATCCCTTTTCCTATCCGTGGGAAAAAATTGAATGGTTTTGGAGGAGCAAATTTGAAGGGGTTTTGGAGAAAAAATGTTATTTTTGAAAAATTATTTCGCGTAAAATTATACAAAAACTACTCATATTTTCGAAAAAGTGAACACAAACTTATTTAAAGATTTAAGAAATATTTAAGGAATAGATTTCTTAAAGAAGAAAAAACAGGATATCTTCAATAATATTGTTGTAGGAAGATGCCCTCAAAAAGTTACACTTCGGCAACTTCAACAAATCTAGAATTGCAACGAACATGATATCTTCACCACTCTTTTTATGTGTCCTTTACGCTACCCGAGGACGAAGTTTGATCAAGACATTTTTGGCAATTTTGAGAAAATTTTGAAAATGAATTTTACGCTTCATGTTAAGTACCCCCAAAAATTAAAAACTCCATTTGAAATTCCCAAAGCCTGGAGTTCATTTATATCGATCATTTAATATCAATTTTCGATAAAATCGTCTGTTTTGGCGCTAGCGTTGACCACAGACATATGTACAGATCAATATTCACCGTTCACCAATATTCACCGGGCGCGCGATTTCATAACTTTATCTTCTCAAGAAGTACCTTCGAAAGGGCGACAATGTAAAAATTAATAACATCGGTTTCATTTGTAATGAATTTAATCTCAGACATATTAAAGAGTTCGGTAAATAAATATTTGTATTATAAATTTATTTCTCATTCATTTGTATTAAAATTAATTACTTTATTTTTCCAAAATATTCACGGACGGTAGACGGACAGACAGACGAACGGAAAGACTGACGGACAGACAGACGATTTGCCGTCAATCGAAATTTGGTGTCAAGGAACATGAATTCTGACTTCGCAATGTGTTAGAGTAAGTAATTTACTATAATCAGAAGCCAGGTTTATCCACTTTCTCGTTATCAGGGCCCGACAATCAGAGTTCTTCTGTCGAAAAGTTTCGCTTTCAGGCGCACGAATACAATACATTCTCTTCTTACGAAGTATGGGCGAGAAAGTAAAAATTAATGTCTTAAATCACAATATTACCAAGCAAAAGAAAAAAATAATTTTATGACCTTATTTTGAAACACCAGTGAATGTTATTGTGTGGCAGCCACACCAGAGAGGGGCGTGGGCGGGAGAGGAAGGACGGCGAGGGGCCGCCAGGCAGCGCCAGAGGCAGCGACAAAAAAGCAGAGTCAGATCTGGCCAATGCGCACAACAGGCCTACGTTCAGTCGACGAGTTAATGGGAATAGCCACACAGTCAATCATTAGGGCAGGTATACAGCTATCCAATTAAATAATCAATCAATCACTCAACAGACTGTCTGCTTGGTAGTCAATCAGTTCTTCAGAAGGAGCTGTTTTCGTGGTATGTTATTTATTCAATTCACATGTAAACAAGAAGAACGGGATGGATATCTCTATTCTTTTTCTCTCCAAGATTTCACAAAACATGTTTTGTTTATTCTCTACATTAACAGTTTTTATTTTCACGTTCTTAGAGTATTTATGCAATATTTAACTGTTATGAAAAAAAAGACTTACCCCTAAAGGATTACATGCGGACTATATGTTCGTACACATGACCCTTCATAAGTAGTAGTTCCAAAGTCAATAAAGAAAAGTAAATACTTCTGGAACAGCCTGCAACTTACGAGAATTAATTTTGGTGAGTATGTTACCAGACATTCATGTGAAGAATTCAATTGAAGGTGGGACGGCTGGGAAAATGTTTTCATTGCGAAAAGATAATTTCTTAGAAAAAATGTTTAGAAAGACCTCGAAGCTGATTTAAACAATAAATAAGCCATGCATTTTTTCTCATCTACTGTAGGAAACAGCAAAAACGAGAGAGTTCATCACATGTTAAGGGTAAGAACTTAATCTCACACAGAAATTACGAGAGCTAAGAATGTGCGTCAGAGACAATATCATTTAGACCCAAAGGATAACAAAGAGAAGACCAAAAAATGCTGAGAATGATTTATAACATCTAAAGTGTCAGTGGAGGTGCAGAATTGCTAATTGTGAGGGAGGCTAAAATGAAATAAACGTCACCCTGCAATGAGTTAGAAACGTATGTGACACAGGACGTAATGTATTTTCTAGGGAGTCTAAGAATGTGTAATATTGTTTAAAAAATGTGTTCGATAAAATAGTCACTCCATTTACAGTTTATAGACATAAAAGTGAAACATCTTGCACCTGCTTTGAAGCAAATAATGTTCTTGATCGATTTATGTGGCACACATTTTCTTCTTAAGTTATCCTTATATAATCTGAATATCGCATTATCTAAATCAAACCTTCGTCGGCAGATAATACTTTGAAGCTTACGTTAAAGAAGAGTTTGCCAGTTTTTCCAATTACCTAAAATTAAATGAAAATACACTTGATCCTTTAGTTTTATGGAATGAGTGAAAAATGTTGCTGTATATGTGAACTCAACCAATGGAAATATTGTTGTAGCTAATTTTATACAATTAGCTACAATTATTTGTAGCTAACTTTACACAATTTAAGTATTCTTTCGATATCAGGAATAAATCATAATTGTACTATTAATAAGTTTTATAATAGCATGCTTTCTTAAAACTTATTTGTACATATTCCTGCACATTTTCAGTAAAATAGAACAAATGTATTGTAATTAAGGAAGTGAAAGTTGAACACAAACTACTTTTCTACTTTAACTAGTTAATTAAAAAACTTAAAAAACCAGAGGTTCTACAGAATGGCACAATCATGCTTATATTAGTTAGTTTTGTAGTGTCTTTAGTCTGTGCAAGCTTTTCGTTCAATTATATTGACCAAAGAAAATGTATCAGACGTACCTGAGGATGACAACATAAATAAGTTTTCAAAACATTTTAAATAATGGCTAAGAATAAATATGTACACGCAACCTTTCCATTTTTAATTATGTAGATCATTGAAAACGTGTCATTTAGCCAAATAAAAAAGGGATGCATATTGTCGTACTAAATATAATAATGCCCCTAGCCGATAAAAAAATCAAATTATATTTATCCCTGCCATACCTGAAAAACTGAAAATATTATAACAGAATCTTCCAGAACATGTTACTTGCAGCTAAATCCACGTATCTCAAGTTCTGATCGTGTTCGGGGTCCGCGCTGGTGTTTTCGGGGCCCCGGCGTGGCCGGGCGCTGGGCCCGTCGGGCCGCCCCCGCTCCTCCGCGGGTCAAAGGTCCTCTCCCCCCCCTTCCCACAAGCAGCACCGCTCACGCACCGGCAGCGTGGATTTCTCGCTCAGCAGGGTCGGCGTCGGGCTCCGTCCCAGGCCGCAACCAACGACAGCCGGGTTTCCATGCGGAAACGTTAGGTTTACTTTCTCGCTACGGAGTAGAGAGAAAGTTATGTAGTGCTACGCGAAAATTGACGGATTTTCGGGAGAAAAACTCTTATTACAGAGCCCTGAAAACAAAAAAGTGGATAAATCTAATTGCTAAATTTAGGGAAAAATCCTCTAACGCATGGTGTAGCCAGAATCAATGATTTGTGGATCTTTGATACCGAAAAATCGATCGGCGGCAAAACGTCTGTCCGTCTGGGAACAACGCTAGCAGCTAAACCGTTCAGCGGATTTTCTCCAAAATTGATATTCCTCATCGATCTAGCTGATGTCGCGGCTCCTTGAATTTGAAACCGATATTTTAACTTTCGTGGGTATTTTACGCAAAAACTCTGGGACATTTTCAAAATTTTCAAAAAAATGACGCCATTGATTTTCTTTAAATTGTGTTGTTGAATTGTGTAAAGGACGATTAAGAGAAGGGTGCAGGTCTCGTGTTCGTTGAAAACCCTGCTTCTTCGCAGGGTAATATGCAATTGTTCGAAAATTTCAGAACTTTTCTCAGTAATTTTGCGTGAAAATGCGGGTGAGAAAGTATGTGCTGTTTTAGCACTTGTTTTTAGGCTCGTGGGCTGCGAATAACTTTGAGTGCGCCTCCGCAAGACTATCTCCATTTGGATGTTTTTTAGAAGACCTCTTCATTGCCCTATGTGATTTCATTGTCGTACTATACACTTCAATGATTCTCTACACCCCCATGCTTGTCATAAACACAATAAAACATTTCTCTGAATTAATTAACAAACACACATTCATTAAACAACAAAAATATCGTTTAAAAAAACCTCTAATCACGTTGTATCTATATATTAGAATACTCAAAACCAAGCGTGTACCAACGAAATTATTGTTCTGGAAAGGCAGTAGCGCTTTGACAGTGACATTTCATTATCAATCAACATTCCATTGTCTCTGACCGAAGAACCGACGCATGAAAAGTTGCTCAGTAGTCTGAACAACAGGGTTTGACGCCTTGCGTGGACTAGTCTGCGCTGATGCACGCGTGCCCTCGCTGGTGCCGCACAGTTTAAACAGCAGGCCATACAGCCCCTTGAGGGCGGATGCGGAGGGCCCTTCGGGTGGGCGTCTTGGGGGCGAGGGCGCACTCTCCGCCCAAGCACTTATAGAGTACGTATTCTAACATAAACATTATTCAATACATTAAAAAAAGCTAAATAGAGGAAAGATAAGCAGAAAGATCTAGATTTGTTAATGATTTCGGGCGCGTCAACTGCTAAGGTCATTCGTCTCGTAAGCGCAGTGCATGTTTTTATTGTGGGAGGTGGCGGTGATCTTCCCCCCTGGATGGCGAGATCCGGCGCTTACCTACATCGGCTTGTTCCATGGTTTTCCTCCAACTAGGTATCGCCTACCAACGGGGCACCGGCGCAGCCGATCAAGCTCTTAGAGAAATCGAGAAATAGATAAAGAGATACAATCATAAATTGATTGCGTTGACAGCCACATACCGGAGCAGCCGTAAAACACCAAGGCAGAGTACACTGGTCGCAACAAACAATTCCAGGTGCAAGTGGTGTCGAGGATGAAGCGCTGGTGTACAATGATGGTCAAGTCAATGCAATGCCAGGGAGCCGTTTGTCTCTGACAAGCAAGTCGAAGCCGCCACGAGAAATACTTGTAGACCTCTCTGGGGGATGGCAGTCTTCGCCCTTCTGCCAGGCTCCCGCCCTCACCCCCCGGCTTCGTAGCTTTCCTTCCTTCCTGGCGCTCCCCGCGCCCCCATCCGCCACCCCCGCGCGCGGAAATGACGTCTGCGGAGGCAGGAGATTAAACCGGAAGCGACGCCGAAATAATTACCGCCGCCGCCGCCGCTCCGTGGCGGCGCTGCTATCGCCGCCGTTTTACGCGCGCGGCGGTGGCGGCGGTGGGTGCAATTTTATCCCGCTGCTGGAATCCGTGCCTCCGCCCCCCTCCCGCCTCCCTGCCCCCCCGGAGACTGAACGGGGACTACCTTGCGCTCGCCCACGCGGCTCGCAGCTCAGCTCGCCTGTCGTTTCCCGTTATCTCCGCCCCCGCGCTCAAGTGCCCTCGCGCTGCCGCCCGTCCGTTGCGCGGACGCCGGCGGCGGATCCATCGCCCCCCGCCCCCGCCCCCGGCCCCGCCCCCGCGCCGCGCCGCGCCGCTGCCCATAAACCCGGGAAATCCCAGTCGGGCCGAGGGGATGCATCCCCCGAAATGAGGTCGCGGAAATTTTCTTCCCCCCGCGTCTTTCGGACTCTGCGACTCATTTCTCCGCCCTCCGCGCCCCGCCCCACCAACCCACACCCCTCCCTCCCCCTTCCCCTCCTTCCCTCCCTCCCATCCTCCCCTCTCCCAGCCGCCCATCACGCCCCATCCCTCCCCTTTCCACGCATGCCACCCTACCGTTTCTTCTCCTTCCCTGGTCCACCACACCCCATCACGGCACCACCCTCCCAACCCTATCGCCCCTCCCTCCCACCCGGCCGACCGTGTACTCCCCCAGTCAGCTATCACATCTCACCCATTCCCCCCTGCCCCAGCTGTCTGTTCTCCTCGCCCCCCCCGCCACACCCCATCACACCACACCTCTCCCCTCCCACTCCTACCCACCCTCTCCTCTCCCGGCTCTGAACCTCTCCCCTCCAACTCTCACCCACCCTCTCCTCTCCCAGCTCTGAACCTCTCCCCTCCCACTCCCACCCACCCTCTCCTCTCTCAGCTCTGAACCCCTCCCCTCCCACTCCCACCCACTCTCTCCTCTCCCGGCTCTGAACCTCTCCCCTCCCACTCCCACCCCCCTCTCCCTTCCCGGCCACCCATCACGTCCCTCCCATCGCTCTCCTCCCTCCCCATCCTGCCGTGACCTCTCCTCTCCCTGCCCCACTCCGTAGCCATCCATCCATTGGCGTTGCACGCGACCTGCCACCGAGAGCGGCGCGCGGGGGTGACATTTGAATCTGACATGAGGCTCCTTCGGCTCCGCTGCTTCCTCTGCTCTGCACTCGACTTTTTCTCATTCTTCGTCTTGCACCAATTTCTACAACTGGTTATCGCTGGACCTTTGGTGCAATCCATTTCTCTGATTGCACGCTTTTCAGTACCTTATATTCTGTATGCATACAATTTATGTTAATTACAATATAATCATAGATCTGTTTTGAGGCGAAACATGACTTCCATAAATGAACGGAATGATTTATCGGGTTTTATATGGAAATAATACATTTTATCAATTAATTTCATCTTCTACTTTGAGTTTAGCGTAACTGAATATTATTTTTCAGGAATCAAATTTTTAAAAAATGTAGAAATGTTTGTAATTATAGTTGTGTTTATTTTACAACATTAACATATCTTACAAATTTTTCTGAATTTCCTTCAAAACTAAGTTATTTAATATTTACATGAAAATAATATTCGATTTCTAGGATATATAATGGAAATGTAAACTAATTTTCGTTTGTTTTCTACACGACGTTTGAAATGCATCGCTTATGCGCTAACTACATTTGTACTACTAGGCTACCTCCCACCGCAATAACCTAATGTGCCATCTATTCGAACATAACTGCATTATACCCCATCCCATAATAGATTAGTACCGCTACGTACGCTTAATGATATTTCTGAGAACCGATTACATTTGACAGAAGAGAGATAATTGTTGCATATAATAATCTTCCACAGTAAGCGAAGAACTACATCTCTGATCTCAACAACCGGATTTTGTGTAAATTTATATGAGATTTGCAGGATTTGGTAAATTATTCTATTTGTACAATGAGTATTTAGGAATTAGAATTGATTTCAGTATGTTTACTGAAAATACGATGATTATGGAGGCATAAAATGTATTATTATGCTAACTCAAACTTAGCTCATTATTATGCTAACTTAACTGAAATTAATGATTTCAATATAAAAAACTATTCTCGTTCTGGCATTGTTCTAGTATTTTACAGCAAATACAATCTTAATTGCAGAGTCGATGTAATTCCATCAGTTGTATTAGCTAGTTACGTTAGCATAAGAATATAGGAGCAAATAGCTTTGTAGTATGGTTAGAATGACTCAGTAGTATGCCTAAATGTCGCAGCGTCCTTACGAGAGCCAGCCAACGGGTGGAGTTTCATAATGTGGCCACTGGAGCACTTCTCGCCGACCATTCGCGCGGTTTAAGAAGTGAAGAAGTGCCTACACATCAGCCGAGTTTGGTCATTTATAGTGATCTGGGGCATTGCAATCGCTTAAGAAGGTTTTACTAAACGATATTTCAATTAACTTTTTTCTTTAAAGTAATACAAATTGTGTACAAAAACTAACCGTAAATTAGCACAGCGGTAACTATCTGGCAAATAGGAACGTTCGGTGAATCATCTGTAATTCATTTTGACAAATAAATAATACCTTTCTCTCATTTCTTATTTGTGATAGTAACTCGTATTTTCGATTAATTAGGATAATGATGCAGGTACTGAAAATTTAAATAGAAAGTAATAAGAACAAAAAAGACTATACATTACTTTAAGGTTTTTATAATTTATATTTTTCCATTGTCGAAAAATATTGATTCTATAACCTTTCTAGTATGCTCCAAAACAAAGCAAAAAACAACAAAATATCTATTGAAACAACAAAAGGTCTATTGACGCCAGATTTCACAAAATAAAGAGATGAAAATCATTCCAAAATGAACGATTACCCTGAAGTATAATACTTAGCAAAGTTAACAAATCGAAAATAACTCTGAAACATTATTTCCTAAACAAAAATCTTCTTGTGTAGAAATCGAATTCGAGGATCATTAATAATGTTCATTACTCTCAATAGGGCTCTGTTGAAAACATGAAAAAATATGTAGATTATTAGAAATTTTGAGTGCGACTGAAATGAAAAGTGGGAATTTTTTCGAAGCCCTCACCAAAAGCCTCTCCAATTACATACCCCCTTGAACATTATAAAAAATCGTATAATATCATGTGAGTGTGAAGAATGAAGGTGACGTGGGTGAGGGAAGATCGCTTTTGACTTCCAGGTGACACGCGAGGGACAGAACCGGAACTAATACATTTATTTGAACTGCAATTGGGTATGACCCGGAGGCAGTTAATCAACAATAATTACAACAATAATAATAAAAATAATAAGAGTAAAATACAAAACGAGGATGCAATAATCATGCTATCACCAATATATAGTATTATAACAATTATTTCAACTCTACCATGATATACAACAATTATATGTTGGTGATACTAAAAATCAATACAAGCTACATAGATATTGGCTACATTAGATTTAAAAAAGGCATTGATCGCTTTCATTACATTTCATTGCACTACACTACACTGTTTTGCATTGAATTTCACTTCATCGCACTAATGCCACTTCACAGCGCTTCACCGCACTAATGCTAGGATGCGTTCGGCGCCGAACATTAACAGTTCGAAATTGTTTGGTTAGTTTGTGTGTGTGTGTGTGTGTGGGGGTGTTTGATTTTCAGCCCAGGTTGGGTATCAAACGGTTGCTTGAAAATATGCAAGGAAAGTCTTAGATAGTTTATACACGCCCAGAAACACAGTTGGTTTATTTTCATTAAATACATTAGAGGCAATACAAATATTAAAGAGTATTTTCTCACTTAAATGGAAATAGCGAGTTCAGTGTTTATTTTTATAAGAATTACAACGATTGGGAAGTACTTTATCTTGCTGCTACTATTGTGTTGTAAAGTAGAATGAATCTAAATGGACGTAATTCAAAAAAGGAAGACATATCAAAAAATAATTAGGGCTTTGAGGTACGGTTTTGTCTATCAATAAACAAACGCATTTCTCATGTACAGCAAGAATTCTTTCCGGATGTGATCAAAACCAGCTCTCGGCATCGGTAACACAGGCACACAAAAAAATAAAAGTTGTCACTCCCAAAGACTTATTTCCCCAGACTATTATCCCAGAAACATATTTCTCAATGTATTTCAACGCACTGAATCCGAATATGAAGCCAGTATTGTGCCATCTGCCTCCTATTTTCTTATTTCGCAAAAACCATCGTGACTTGTATTTTTTGTTTTCGGGGGTTGTTGTCAGATCCAAAGACTTGACATATGTTTTTCTATTGTATGTACTTCGACGGCCTGAATCCAAAAAGTCAATAATTGCGCCACCACAGTCCATTTTTTTTTAAATCGCGAAAAACTGCGCTGAAGCATATTTTTTTGTTTTCGGAGGTTGTTATCAGACCCAAAGGCTTTACACGTCTTTTACACATTCATAAATGTCGGTGCGCTGAAACCGAAACCGCTGAACCGTGGTGATGCAATTTTGGCTTCAGATTCAAATAACGATCCACGAAAACAAAAAATACAATTCCATGGTGGTTTTTCGTGATTAAAAAAACTGGAGAGTTGTGGCGGAATTCTGGTTTCAGATTCGGATTCAACGTGTCAACATACATAGAGAAACAAGTATCAAGTCTTCGAACCTCACATCAACCCCCGAAAACAAAAAATACAATTTCTCGATATTTCTGCGATTTTAAGAAAACTAGCGGGTGGTGGCACAATACTGGATTCAGATTCGAACTCAATACGTCGAAATACGTAGAGAAACAGGTGTCAAGTCTTTGGGTCTGACAACTTTTTTATTTATGTGCCTGTGTAATTTCTCCAACATTTCCTTGTCTCTAATCTTTTTCTTCTGTCTTCATTAATAAAATATATAGCCTGTTCAGATTTTCCACAAAACTATTTTCATAAATGATAAAATGTTAAATTCAATTACCTCTTTTTCAATGCAACTACTCCACACTTTAACTTTTTCTGCCAGGAGGATTGCTCCTCGGGGGGGGGGGGATTTGGCCTTTATCCGCACCCCCATCCGGTGCTAAGAAGACCTTCGGGCTGTTATCCGGATCCCGCCGGAATGCAGTCACCCTTCATAGGAACCTCCCCAATTAGGCCTGGGTGGGGTCACTTTGTAGCTTAAGAGCTACTAACTTTCCAGGCTAGCACCGGAGTCAAATTAAGCGCTACTCACAATGCATCGGGACAAGTCCTTTCTCAATTACCCATGAGTATCGGGCACTGCCTCGACGAAGCCGAGTCCCTAAGTGGGGGCTACCAGAACTAAGGCTCCGGTGGCTCGGGTCTCCTCAGTGCCTCCACCTTGAAGTTATCCACGTGAGTACCGGCGGAACCTAGGCAACCTGACAGGGGGATCAATTTTCCCCGCCGGATCGGGAGCAAGACTCTAGCTCAATCCAGCCCAAAGGTCGGTGGCGAGCCATCTTCTTCCTGCCTCCACCTTCAAGCTAATGACATGAGTACCACCGAGTAACGGATACGAGTGGCCGTTACCTCCTCGACTAAGAGTCTCAGGCCTTGCGACCGTCTGCCCCATCCCACATTCATTATATGTAGCCGGTCTAACTTTTTAGGGCAGCACAGAAAGGAAGGGTGCTTCCAGGCACAGCACGTAAACATTCCATTGGCAGATATTATCCACGCATGTTTTTCTGAGCCCTCATTTCACTAGATGTGAGAGGAGTGAGGGTGGTTATTTTGACGACAGGACCATTACATCAAATCTGTAGCTTTTTTCCATGCAAAATAGTTTCTTGTACGCCAGACGGGATAGAACGCTTCTGGTTATCAGATTTTGTCAACTACACTCGCTCGTTGCTACCATTTATCCTGAATCAACTAATGTTAGAAAATGAATGGGTGTAGCTACGGGGCTCAAGAAAACTTGCTCGCATATCCTCTTCAACAGGCAAAACCAAGGTGTAGAAGCTCCAGGGCCCCTCCCCCAATTTTGATGTTATTGATACTTTTGACGAGTTTGATAGATTAAAAAATATATGTAGTACGATATCTAATAATATACATATGCATTCATTTAAATAAAAAGAATATTCAATTTCTGATTGCAAAATAAAAAAAATTATATTCTCGCATCAATATTTGCATTTAATGATAATACATGTTACATACACATGTATTTATGCTAAATAAATGCTGAAGTATCTTCATAAATTATAAATGTTTTATACTAATATATTGCACTAAAACAAAATATAAATATTTTCAGAATTAATTTTTAAGGTTTCTTTTTCAAGTGAAAAGTCGCGATATTTTTATTCGCAGTCAAAAACTCTGTAATAACTTAAATTTTAATAACTTCCGATAAAGTGCATGATAATTTGAACAAATAGCACATTATAAATAATATCAACTGATCTTCAGCTTCCTAAAAAAATAAATCCCCCGGTAATTCTAGGGTCAATAGTTAATATATGTTATAAAACTTAAAAATACCATTTGTGTTTCTGAACGTCTCAAGTTTTTTAACTTTAAAATTATAACTTGGTAAAGCTAGAACTTCGAATGTTTCAGTTATAGTATTTCGCCCCCTTCCCCAAAACATCCAAAATGTAATTTTCTTTATTTTCAGATCTCAAGTAATTGGACGTTCAAATGAATGAATGAATGATGGAAGGAATAAATGTCAACAAATATTTTATTAGAAAACTAAAAAAATCGTAGTGGTCAGACTGCACGCCTTCCACCGCTGGTGAACGAATTCGAACTCAGAGCTCTAAGTGGAATTGGTGACGGACAAAGCAGGTTCGCGGTAGGTTTTCTAGAGATACACCCGCTTCACCTGCAAATATGCATTCCACCAGTACGCTTCATTATCCATTCCCGATCCTGACCTATCATTAACCATCATTTCGTTGACGATCCACGGATCACAGCGGCGTCTAGGGCATAACCGAGGAAGTAGCTGAGAATAGCGGATACCTTAGAGGATTATCGATAGGTAGGGTCCCGGCTGGTGAACTTAAGAAGGGGTAATGGGGAGGTAGGGAGTAGAGGACTTATGATCCTAATTACGGTTAATAGAAACCGAGAAAGTGGATGTAATGCCAGACGGGGCGGGCGGAATAGCTTCGTTGAAGCTGGCTCCTGTCAGAAAAAAGTAGAGTTTAGTGTCTTTTATTATGAAAAGGTGTCTAAAACATGAATAACTCTTATGGTAATCGATAAGAATACGTAATACACTAATAAATACAAATAATATATTCACTTTTGTAATTATCTTGAAAGAGAACCACAGAAGAGGTTGATCGATAAAGTACCCAGTGACAATATTCTCCGATCGAAATGGGAACCTTCTAGAACTTCAACAGACAGGAGGAGAATTTTATCGCGAAATCCAAAGAAGTTCTGAAATCCCTAGTCTGCCTCTCCAATAGAGGCGAGTGGCACCGCTTTCTTCCATTGCTTTCCTGGAGCGGCAGCGGGAGGCTGCAACTGCGGGAGGACGCGGCGCGTCGCAGGCTACAAAGCGCAGGCTTTGCGGGCCCTCCCTCGCCCCTCCCCCCACCCGCCTCTCCTCTCACGGGACTCTCCCCGCCCTGCCCCCCCCTCCGTCTTGCGCCCGCGGCCAAACTTTAAAGCAAAATCAATTCTTGCACCGCCGCCGCCGACGACGCCGCGCGTCTGCGGCTGACGACACGGTCGCCATGGCAACGCGCCGCGCTGCGCCGCGCCGCCCGGAGGAGGAAACAATTGCCGGCGCCGCGGCGGCGCGGCGTGTCGCGTTTTTGCCCCCCCCCTCCTCCGGCCCCGTTCCGAGGCGCTTTTTGGGTCGGCCGCGGGCGTCGGGGGAGCGCTGGCCGCGCATCGGGCCTCCGACCCGCTCTTCACCGATTTCAAACGCTCGCTAATGAATCGATTATCCGGTCCGCGACGCGACGGACCGAGCGCCCAGCGCCGGCGCGGGGCTCACGTCTTGGAGCCTCCTTCCGAGACCAGCGCCACCCCCCCCTTTGCGCAGGGCTTTGTCGCGAGCGGCCTCTATGTGCGAAAATGAGCTGGCGATTTAAATTACGACCAGGGACGTGATTAATTACCTACACTAGTGGTCAAGTTGAATTTCTTGCTTGCCCGATCGCTGCAGAGTATTCTATTGAGAATGTTCTGTACGTATCGTCCCACGAGTCACAAAGCTAAAGAAAACTGGAAGAGAGGAGGAGGGACCGTGTTATTAGACCTAACGACACAGAGTCGGGTGGAAATCAAACTTCCTGTTGCATAGGAACAGCACAATTGACGTAGACGTTGTTTGGAGGCTGAAACGGAGGGAGATGTCTTCGCACAATGGAATACAAGAAGAATATTGCCCAGAAATTTCACATTATAGTTCACAAAGTAGATCATTCTAATATGCAACAGACAGTCGAAATAAAATCAAAAGCATTCCATTGAAAATTCATAAATATGGGCTTTGTCTATCAACGATATAATTTTTGTTAAGTATACTTAGTCAATAAGTTGCAGTTGAATTGATTATTTTGAAAATGCCCAATCTTTGTAGAATGGATTTAGGTCGTCTTTAATTCAGAACATGCCTTTGATATTGATACGCGTTAAAACGTTATCTTTAACTTATCTACGCAGTGTGGTATGCTTCCTTGTTTACTTCGAATGGGTCTTTTCATTGGAGATACGGAGTTTTCCTACTTTCAAGGTGTGGCCGATTCAAATTATTAGTCATCAAATTATCATCAATATATTCCCAGAAGTAAGTAACAACAAATTAATATAAATAGCACTGGAAAGAATGGCTAATGAGACATTATTTACTCGTTTAAGGTGGTACAACCCATTAATTAAAGAGCTTAATATATACTAGTTTAAAAAAATTGAAGTATACTCACTTAATCTACACAGGTAATTGTACATATAATATACTGTCGTTTTCGGCTTTCATTGTTAATTTCTACGAAATAAAATAATACTCTTCACTAATGGTTTTAAATGTTCAAATCGCGCAATTGGTAGTGTTCACGTCATATATTTACTATAAAAAAACAAGACTTACATGAAGAAGCGAGAAACTAGAACTCGTAAACTTTCGGTCGTGACTTCTCTCGAACGCAACGGCCCCAGAGCGCATCTTTTTGCTCGTTGGCTGGCCCCGCGCCATCGCGGCGTCCTCGTTCCCGGCCGCGCCCGGCCTCACACCCTTGGGGCACGCCTTCTTCGCGTCGCGTCGTGGGCGCTCGCGCCATCTTGTTATCTAGGAGCCGGATTCAATTCGCGCGGGCGGGCGCCGCGAGCGTAGATCTTAAAAATAATTCGGCTGCTTCCTTCCGCGAGGCGCTGCGTGGCGGGAAGCGTCGCGCAGGGGCAATTTGTCTTAAACTGCGTCGCGGGAGCAGCGGCTTCGTTATGGATCCCGTCGCGGGGGAGGAGCGCGCTTTAAATAAATTAGACCCGCCCCTCCGGCCGCCTTCATTTTTTTCTTTCCGCGGCGCCGCTTCATAAAGAATGCATCGGCCATCGCCCGCCGCCTAATTTGCGTGCAAACAGCGACCATTAGGGCCCGGCGGCGCCGCGCAAGACGCCCAAGCGGCGCCTTCGCCGCGCAGCAGCCGCCTGATACGGGCGCCCGAGGACACGTCCAATTCTTCCATTGCATTTGCAGGGAATTCGTTGTTGCGACCTGGTGGAATGTGACGATGTTGAAGAACGAATGAAGAAGATTGCTATGCATTTTTAATTTTGATTTAAAGTTAGAAAAACGTTCTCTTATATTAATATAAGGTGTTGTCAGGTATCAAATATATTCTTTCAAACTTAAGATCTTTTCGATTACGTAGCGTTCAGAAAGATCGAAAAGATCTTAAGCTTGAAAAAATAGATTTGATACCGGATATCACCTTATATTTATTTATTATTAGAAGGTATCAATATCATCAACGGTCTTATTAAAAATGTTCTCTTTTTGAATTAATTCTTGTAACAAACACGTATAAATTACCTTTGTTTCAACGACCCATTTCAAAAATACATTTGTTGTGAGCAGTTTTAACTATACGCTTCAGATACAAAACAGAAACCAACTTAACACGTAGTCTACCATCACTTCTAATCAAAATTACTTGGAATCTTTATTTTAAAACTGACTTTGCTAATCAAATGTGTAATTTTGATAATAAATCACTGTTTAGGTTCATTACCATCCTCATGCCGGTCGGATACTGTGAAAAATAAAGAGATATATTATCTACATATGACATAGAGTAACGTCATTGAACTGCGAGTAATAACCATACAACTGTTTTTTGATCATCATGTATTATTGAGTAATGTGCTTTAGCGTATAATAATTCTTTGTCCTATTAGTGATGACTCATTTACGATATTTCAAACAAACTTTCGTATAAAAAAACAGGAAATGTAATGAGCGTGGAGTAACATAATGATACACACACTTCGGCACAGGTCTATTACTCAAAAACAAGAACAAAATACTGTATCAGTTATTATATTTCGATAAGTTAATAGTCAGCACTTCGTCCCATTTCAGCTAAACTTCCATTTCGAGAAGTGTATGACAAACTATTTTATGATTAACTTACGATCTAGTTGCAGAAAGAAGCAATCGAAATACATTGACGTTTCCCAGGAGTCATTATAATCAACTTCAAAATGAAATAAATATTTTAGTTTATGCAAATGGTAAGAAATTGTAGTTGTCACAGTCAGGTGTCAGGATATATTTGATTGTTATTCATGTAATTCAAGATATTCTCTGTGACTGAAATAGAGCTTTGTACGAAGTCTGGTTAATGAATGATGTAGAGATCATGGCAAAATGATAATATTAATGACAATCATGATGATGAAGAGGATACAAAAGATGTTTGTCGTAATAGTGTAATGAAATATGGCAAATCTAGAAAACTCCTAAGCTTTCTCTACTACAGTACTATCAATCCCTCTTTAATTGGAATGGGCAAGAATGGGTGGACAAGAGATGGAATGCAGGGCACCACCTATGTCGCGATAAAGCAAAGGTTTGATTGATTAATTGATTGAAAAGGATTTCAGGCGCGTTAACTGCTAAAATCATTATTTCATAAGTGTGGTGCATGTTTTATGACAGGAGTTGGCGGTGATTTTCCGACGCTGGATAGAGAGATCCGACGCCGACCCACATCGATCTGCGGGGATTTCCTTAACTAGGTAGCCCCACGAGCCCAGTCGGGACAAGCTCTTAGCTTCCCACTGATGCGCGACATGTGTGGTAGTGCTACAGCATGTGAGTGTAAGAGTGTAAAAGTTAGGGGTGAGGAAAGAACAAGGATAAGGAAGGAATGATCGCGCGCGGTCCATGTAAATTCCATTCGTTAGGGTACTGCTTCTGCATTCGCCTGGTGTTCATTGGAGAAACCACGGAAAAATACCGATCAGAGGAGCCGGTCGCTAGAAAATCCTGTCACCAGTGGGGACTCGATCCCTAAGCTCTCAGAGGCACTACAGTGACATCAGTCAAGAAAGCAAGAACATCAAGTCGTTGCCCTTTCCCGATTTACAGGTAGGTTTAATTTGTCTGATGAGATGCGTGAAGTGCCCCATTAGTTCTAGGCGAAGGGGAGGGAGTAGGTTGGGTCTCCACTTTCATGGGTAGGTGATCGCTGTGGCCTGCCTTCACTGAATGAACGATGAAACTATGAAGATGATGATAGATGAAGGAATACGATGCTCAGATGACATGTGTAGGTAATATGACGCAAATTGTTGGTGAAAACAGCCATCCTTCACGTGGGTCTCGAACCTGCACTCCTCAGTGTCGCCTTGTGCATTCAAAGCCCGACAAGGCTCGTCTGACGGTAGAATTTAGATATCTGCGCAACAAGCGAAAACAACAACTGAGTCTCCAACACGTGCCTCGCACGTCATTCAATCCGGTTGTGAGACTTCTCCCAACGCGAGGCGCCAATGAGCGGTCGCTCTCGGGAGTCGATTTGTGACCACCAGCGTTGAAGCACAGCCCGCGCTTCGTACAGCCTCTGCAGTGACCCTTGTTTCTAAATTGCTTCGCCGCTCCCCCGCAGCACCAGAGAAACGGAGGTCTCCGCCTCCGCGCTCGCCCTCCCCCCGGCCGCAGCTGCTGCATCGATTGACTCATCATTTAGTGCTTAAGGGCGCTCAACTGGTATGTGCAGTAGTCCCGTAAGTGTAGTGATGGATGTAGATGGGAAGTCCTGCCCCGCTGGAACGTGAGATGCGGCGCCACCTTATATACAGGTGAGTCACGCAACTTGTAGCAGCTCCTGTAATTTTTGAAAGGTTGAAGTTCCTACAATGCAGTTTTTACGGAAGTGAATGGGGATAACAGATGTATTTATTCGTTTCCATTTTATCACTTGTATTTTTTTAAGAATTGAGGTAAATTTGTTTGTTTGCTTTTTAAAATGGAACTATATATATTTTGGCTATTATGACGAGCGTAAAATGACGAATCCAATCATATACATATAGTCATATGTTAGATAAACATTTTTTGAGTAATTTTGATTTTTTGCGACTCGTTTTAATGGATATTTTGAATGTAACAGTCCACCATCCGAGATCAGGCAGCCCTCTCCTTGCTAACGAGCACTCGAGGCGTGACAATATCCGTTAAACATGAGACACAAAAAATCAAAAATTACTAAAAAAAATGCTTAACTAATATATGGCAAAATGTATATCATTGGATTAGTCATTTTACGCTCGCCATGATAGACTAAAAAATATGTATTATTCCATTTGAGAAAAAAAGTTACCTCAATATCTCGAAAATACAATTGTTAAAATGGAAACGAATACACACACCGGTTAGCTTCATTCCCTCCTGCACTTCCGTGAAAACTGCATTGCAATAACTTCCAACGTTCAAACATTGTAGGAGGTGCTAAAATTACGTGACTCATCCTGTTTTTATATAAGCTGCATCACTATGAAAATAGAGTTATATTCGTCTAGTAATATAGCTACAACATCCACGAGTGTCGGTGTTGCAACTCAAAGATCCTGATCACTGATAGTGCAGAAGCAACGATAATGCTGCCTCTGAGTTACCGTATCTGGTCCGAGACTGGTCAAGCACGCGGGCAGGATTCAAGGGTGTTTAAAATTGCAAATCCACACATTCTAGCAAAATGTTAATAAACCTGCTTATTGTTATGGATGTTCAGGTTAAATTCTTTTGTTAGTATTTAAGGTCGCATCAACTACTAGGTCATTAGCGACCACTATTGTATTTAACGTTATGGTATGAGTATGAAACGATATAGTGATGATAGGGGGTCAATGGACGAACACCAACAACCATGCCCGAGGCGGGACTCGAACCCGCGACCCCTCGGTCCGAGATCACTACGGCACTACTGCCTTTAACGATCTCGGCTCGAGTCTCGGGGTCGACTTTAAATGTTTGTAATTCAGTTAAGTGAAGGAATTGTATAAGGTGCCTTCCCTTCCAAAATCCACATTCTCGAGATCTCTCAGATGTATGCAATTTACAATTAAATTAGCACAATTTTGGTATGTGTCAATGAATTATTTGAAATTTTATTTTCCAGTTGAATGTGAATTACAAATACATTTGTATCCTTGAGTGGTCACCACTTAATACATACGAATTAGGGAATGTATTACAATTGACCTTGCACAGTCCGTTGCTCCTTCTTTCATCACGCAAAATTCTGCCCTCCACGGAAATACTATGAAGACCTCCGTGGACCATTGGTTAGCGGCTTCGCTTTCCACGACGAAACCCGGTTCGATTCCCGGTCGGAGAAAATATAAACTGTGTGCTTTCCTCGCAATGTCGCAGTATCTGTTGCTGTGGGACGATGAGAAAGCTCACTTCGCAGGTCGAGAAGACCAGAAATACGGCGTAGGGATGGCTATGTGCTGACCACACGTACCCCTTACCCCATGGCCGCAAGGCCGGGACGCCGCTGGTAGGCCTTAGCTCGTAAAGAACTGTTAAAGTACACGTACGGAAACACTACGAAGTCTGACGAATTGTGGGTTGGCAGTACGTTCCCTGAGAAAAATATTTGTTCGCAGCCAACAGAATCCTGCATACTGCAAACATGCAGTTAGTGATAACCGTTGGAAGCAGGTATTTAGTTTGCTGTAGCACCGTGGACGATGTTATTTAACTGCACACTCGATTCAGGTCATTAGGAATCAGTTCACTCTAATATTTCTCTGTTTTCATGATCCTTTCAACTTTGCTAAAACTTTAGCTAAAATCTTGCTATAATCTTGCTAAAATCGATGCTATGAAGAGACCATTAGGGGTGAATGCCAGAATTCGAAAGGTTAGAATGCGGTAGGATGTAAGTATTATAATGGCTAAAAAGGTCCTTCAGCCTAGCCACATAGTTAAAAAGTATTGAAATTATATATAATTGTGTTATAGGTACCTATTAAATAAAATAAATTATAAAATCTTTAGGTGTATTAGATTTATTTTCTCAGTAGTTTCAGTTTCCGGTCCGTTCTTACTACTTCTTACTCTTATATAACAATCATTATGCTTGGTAATATTAAGAATCTTAGTCAACGGAGCTGCACCATTCACAGTCTGGTTTCTGAATGTATTCTGTAGCAGTGCATTTTACAAAGCACATTTCCGTATCAAACACATCGTGTACAGCATTAGAGTCTTTATTTGGAATTAATTTTTGTCGTTGAACTGGAACAATCATATTTCTCTTCTGAAAAGTCAATTCCTACCCATTTTGTAACTTATTTCAAATCTGAGTTTGAAGACTTCGAAATATTGGCCACTCATATTTTGATTTGTTCTCTGAAACAATATCTTTCATGACTGAAAATTAAAGGAAAAGTAAAAAGACCATATTTATTCATCTAAATTTTAAAGACCTTCAAATTTAAATTTAAAAAATACATGATTTATTTCCAAATGATGCATAGTACGAAATTGAAAAGTCATGAGCCTTAGTAAGTTCTCTGCAATGAAACAGTGCATGGTAGTATGGCATCAAATTTCATATGTCTTAAAAAGATTATTGTTGCTTTGTATGTTGTTAGAAAAGTAATATTCAGTCTCAAAAATTTTAAAAAATCGAAGAAAAAATGTCAAATATTAGCTGGTGCCTGAGCAGCAGTACGATGCAACAGATTAAATATTTGCAATTGGTGAGTGCGTTTGAGAAGTTGGCCAAGGAGGGCATTGCAAGCACAGGTCCTTGAGTACAGTCGTCCGAAGTCCACTTGCCGAAGCAGTGCTCTTTAAGCGCGGGGGCGGGGCGGGCGGAGGGGGGCGGGGAGGCACAAGGAGGGTCCGCAGCGTCGGGGACTTGGCCGCCCGCCAGCCGCCGCCCCGCCGCCTCCTCAAGAGATCGATGTCGCCAATAAGAAGCTGCGAGGCGTCTCCTAGCAACCGGCGTCGTGGGGCGGGCGGGCGGGCGCGTTGCCGGGGCAACCCGAGGAGCCGGCGGCGGCTGCGAGGGCCGCCCGCCCGCCGTCTATCCGCACGCGCCCCGCCTCCGCCGCTACATAATACATTTAAATCACCTACTTGGCGCAGGCCGGCGCGCCGCGCTATCGGCAAAAACCGTCCCCGCCCCTCCCGCCCCGCCCCGCCCCACCCCGCCGCTTCGGGGGCGCGGCCGCGCGAGTTACGGGCCCCGGCGGCGGGGGTGGCGAGCGGGGCGGAGCGGGGGGGCCGATCACCTGCTCGGGATTTGGAGCCCATCCCCGCGCGAGGCACGAATGACGCCGCGGCTGCGGGGCGCGAGGCGACGGGGGCGGCGGCGCCAGAGTGAATTTCCTCCGGCGCCGCGTCACGTCCCAGCGCGGATCGCGCGCCGCGCCACGCCACGCCGCGCCACGCGCCCCAGCGCCGCCGAGCGTCCCTCCGCGATGGGCAGCGGGCAGCGAATGGGCGCGCGCGGGTTTACGCCACCGGGGGGGGAGGGGGGCGCCCGCTGCAATCCCCGGCGGGAGGGTGCGCGGGCGAGCGCGGGCGGGCCGTCGTAAAGGCGATGGAGTCGCATCCACTCGCCGTAACGCTGCGTGCGAGAGGCCCTCCGCCCTGCGAGGTTAGCGCACGTGTTCGTGCGCCAACGCGCCTACGCCGCCGCGCCGGGGGTTCTAAACGAATCTTCAGTGTTTTCTCATCAGACGCGGGCGCCGGGAAATGTTATACAAGAGATGTCATCAGGTTTTTCTTCCCATACAAGGCGCAATGTTACGTCTTATCGATAAATAATGTTTATTAAAAGTGTACCTATTAAATACAATATTCTCTTACATATAAACATCCATTCACTAATAATCGCAAAGCGTTATTCAAGTTATTCCTGAACATTCTGATTCCTTTGCAATGGGAATTCTGGGTAACTTATTCAATTACATTACTGGGGAGTCCGAGGTCTTCAGGATAATTAATCTGCCTTGTGCAGTGTCATTCAGCAAGTTGCTTCAACTTCTACTAAGCTACTACTGCTAGTAATAATGATGATGATAATAATAATTCTTTCTATTGTTGTGTCCCTCAGAAATAGCATGAAAGGAAATCCCATTATCTTCTTTCCTTGGTCTATCCCCTAAACGAATCCTCCCTAAATGTACTTTTGATTGATTGATTAGTGATTACAGGCGTGTCAGCTGCTAAGGTCATTACTTCCGCAAGTGCATCGTTTTATCGCGAGAAGTGATGGTGATCTTCTGGATGGCGAGATTCGACGCCGACCGATAAGTCAGCTTGCGGGGATCTTCCTCAACCAGATATCTGACACTTGCATGGTACGGCCCCAGCCGGAACTCACTCCACTGGGACTCCTCCAGGACTACCACACTTCTCCCGACATGTCTGATAGTGTGGTGTATATGAGGTATGTATGTGTAAGGGGTGAGAATAGGACAAGGAAGATGAAGGAATGATTGCGCACTATCTACGGCCCAAACGGGTACTGCTTCGGCATTCGCCTCGTGTCGATCGAAGAAATCACGGGAAACTTCCGATCAGAGCAGCCGACCGCTAGAATTCTTCTCCCAACAACGAATGAATGTGATCTAGCTTCCTAGCTAGTGTCGAATCATTGCTCCCCTCGGAACTATATCCCTAGGACTTCTCGGTCAGAGATATTGCAGTGATATCAGTCAGGCATGCAGGGACAAGTCTTGAGCCGCGTTCTTTTCCGTTACACGCACGTCTTCCACTTAATCTTTTGTCTTGATCTCTTCCTCGCAGAAATGCAATCTCCATATTTTCTGTATACCTCCTTGGTCTAAAAATGAGAATGCTTCGATTGCAATCGGGCAGCAAAAAGACTACAGAAAAAACTATCGTCAGTAATCTGTACATTAATATTGGGAGACTGTCGTGACCTGCCAGAACGTATTTGGTAATGAGCGCCTGGATTTATGTAAAATCAACAACAAAAGAAAATACTTCGAAACCGGTTAAATAGAGTTCACCTGAACGTATTCTCAAGAAACAAATGGTTATGTGTGCAGTCAGAAATCAACTGTTTTCGAATCATATTTCTCTAGACGAGTGCCCTAATTCTATCTGTATGTAATTAAGTACTCGTACAGAAACATCAGGTCGGAATCTGTAGAGAAGCAGAGAGCTCAAACTTCTAGGTCGGCAAATTCTGAAGTTTAGGTAAAACTACCACCTTAAAGAATCTGAGATAAGACTGATTTATGATTGCTAGGCAAACAATGTTCCAACATGGAATGATGACGACTTTATGAATGAGACGTACTTGTATCTAATAGCGTCGTTTTCCCTAAAGAAGAAGCAAACACTTAAATCCCTTATCACATTACTTATAAATAGGGGGCGGATTTTGATGACCTAAAACATTGTCAAAAATGGTCAATAAAATGGTCTTAAAATATTTGAAAAATGCTCTACAAGCAAAGTAAAATGACATAAATGTTTTTATCAAACACAGTTTGATACCTTGGATTACACACAACGGTTGACATTACAATTTCTGAGCGAATAAATCGAATAGGCTACTGTGTAATTCTGTGGAGGACATTTGTTTCTTAAATATTATTTGAAGCAAGAACCGTTAAAATGATATTAAAACCGACGAATGCAGGGAAAAAAGCAATAAAATTATCGAAAAAGGGAAACAACGACTTAGTCAAAATCGACAAAAATACAAAAAAATGACGTATAAAAATGGGTCATTTTCTTTTGTCCTATGTAAAATTCATTTCTATACTAAACAACATGAAAAGTGAAAAGAAAAAAATATGAAACTTCATTAAAATCTGCCCTCTACTCTTAAGTATTTATTTTACCAACATTGGTCCTGAACTACAAGAATCCAAGAGTAAAATTCACCACCAAAAATCCATTCGTAGAAACCCTGACTCATCCGTCCCCAGATGCCGCAGCCAACAAACTCGTTATTGCGTTTTGAGCAGGCGCGCGCCCTGCCCGCCCCCGCCCGGCGGCGGCGCGCGTCCCCCGCTGTCCTTCCGCTCCGGCGCCTCTGCGGCCGCGGCCGCCTCGCGCCTCGCGCCTCGCGCCTCGCGCCTCGCGCGCGCGGGATCAATATTGGACGCAGGTGGGCGCTGTCATCGCCGCGCGCGCGGGCCGGGCCGGGCCGGGGCGGAGGCGGCGCAGCCGGAAGCGGAAGCCTGCGCACGCCGCACCTCGGGCCCTCCATCAATGGGCCCGTTAAACAGGATCGGTCAGCAAGGAGAGCGCTTAGACAAGGATTCACCTCCTTACCACAGCAGGCATTGTTCCTCCGTAACTACTGAGGATTACCACTTGCTTATAGAGCAGTGTTGTCAAGGTCGATGCCACGAGCGGGAGTCCGTGGCACGATTGCCACAACGAAATTGCTCCTCCAAACAGTTCATTACCCCGCCACCAGGGACAACGCCATCCCTATTGTACTACGGCGGGGTTACTGCTAATAGTTCCCTTTCCCGAAGCTAGTTGCGCAGAGAAGCTCGTGGCATGCTACGGTGCCACGACGCGAGCCACAGCCACCAATAGAAGATTTTGACACTACTGTTATAGATCGTTATGGCGTGCAAGTCGAAATACTAGTCTAGGAATTTGGGCACATTTTTGGATAATATCTTATGCAATCAAACTTTCTGATAAATCATGGTCTGAAGAGCGAGACAAGACTTTTTGCGTTGTCACCGCTAATTTGCTCAATATCCAGGACTCTCTTTCTGAAGGAGGGGGCGAGTCGCGATATCGTAGAATGTTCTGTTTTCTAAATGCTCAAAACTACGCTCATTTATCTGTTCTTTATTTTTTTAAATAAATCTCTTCGTCTTTCTTAAGGCAATATTCAAATGCTTTAGAAATCTTGTTTGGACAGCAAAACTAAAATTCATCCAATCCAATAAATGTGAAATGAAATAATTATTTTAAAATTCTTTTGGTATTCGGTTATCATTCTTTAGTATTATTGATTGTTCTACAAGTAAGCGCACTCCTCCCCAAACAATGGGCTTACAGTTCTTTTCAGAATTCAATGTATCGAAAGGATGTCCCAAACAATCACGAGCCGAACTCGCTGCCCACAAGTCGAGATGCTGTGTAAAACTACTAGTGCGACTAGTGTCACTAGATTAGAAGTTGCGTAGCCCGAAGTTCACGCGCTGCAGCTGGGATTTTACTCTCATTATCTTGCTGTAATACCTAATCAGTATTAGGAACCCTCTGAAGTATCGGAACCCTTTGCTACAGCTTTGACAGACTCAAATAAACTAGATATTGTTGATCATTGAAAACATAAACGAAGCAAAAAAGAATCGAGGAACGCTAGACATTGCTACTCATCAGTACAACAATCATGTGAACGATGAGCATATGCACAAATTTATATTGTAAATTCATAAAAATGTATATAATTATCTTCTAAATAAATGCGTGACCTTTGGAAAGTGTCATGTTAACGTTATATTGACATTCACTAAATTATAAGGTAAATACATGTAAAAAAGTCCTAATATCATACATTGCTAAATAGCCGAGCCATCCTGTAGTTCTGGCAAATTTTGAATGACCTTCAGAAAATTCTTTCTCTCCTACTGCATTCCAAGAGTTCTTTGTCAATTAATACAAGGGACAAGCTGCACATTCTCTCTTCCCCTTGCATTCATCCTTTACAATTATGTATTATTTTTAAACCAGAAAAACTTCTTTCTACAGATGATGATACTGGTATTAATAGTTGCAATTTTTCCAAATATGCAATTCTTCTTTAAAATATTAGAAATGTATTAATTTCTATAATTGTGTTTGGGCATTAGTAATAAAAATATCATTACATCACTCTTTTTCGTCGTTGGCAATATATTTTAGCACAGTTCACAGCATCATCATCGACTTCACTTCTACCGTTGTAAAAACAATATTTACAATTGCATTACCTCAGCAGACTGGGCTGTGTGATATGTCAATGGTTTCGATAGATATCGAGGAGCTCTCGAAAAATACAAAAACAATGTAACAGTTTCAATGAATGAAATAATTTAAGTCTTTTGTCTTAGATTTATACAGAGAGCCTGCTTTCCACGGTTTTGCCGTCTTAATCAGTTCCAATAATTGGCGAAAGTCGAGAGACAGGCTGCATTCTGTTGACTGAAAATGACAATATTTATTACGTTAATCCGCAATTCTTCATATATAATGTTACGGCTATATTATACCCAGCGAGTCACAGCTTAGAACACAGCTGATGACATGCAACTACAATAAAAGAAGCTTCAGTATTCACAGGTTTCAGTTCAGAAGAGCCAAGGTTTGAGGATCCATGATCCCAATTCCCACTTACTCGACATGAGCATTTTCGCTGCTGATACTACAGGTCGTCATTATTATTATTATTATTATTATTATTATTATTATTATTATTATTATTATTATTCTATATCACGACTACAGATGTTATGAGTCGGCTGAGTAAAAAATCTACTCCAGGTTGCAACCAGCTACCTAAGGAGCAGATCTAGGGACTGTCGGTGCCTCTACAATACTTTGCGAAAAATGTGAGCTGTGCCAAATAAAGCAATTTCTTGCACTTCCCAGTCCTTTGAATGACCTGGAAGTTTAGCCAAGTTCTTACACAAATTTTGCGGAACAAATCCCAGAGCTCCGATAACTATCGGGACGACCTGTGCTTTTACGCCCCACATTCGGCTGATCTCAATTTCCAAACTCTTGTATTTAAGACGTTTCTCTGCCTCCTTGGTTACGACATTTTGATCACAAGGTACAGCAACACCCACAAGTAGACACAATTTTTTCTCAAAATAGCGGATAACAAAATCCTGTTTGTTTGCTGCTATCGTGCGATCCGTTTGAATTTGTTGGTCGTACAATATTGTACACAATCCAACCGATGTCACCGGTTTTGGTGAGTGTTCGTACCACTTGGAGCATGTGTTTGGAGGGCGGTACAGATCTGCCAGTGGAGGTAACTACACTCCCTGTCGTGTCTTTTCAAGTATTCGGTCTTTGCTAGAATTGGACAAGCTAAGACAATATGATCAATGGTTTCTACTTGCTCCTGGCAAATTCGGCATTTGTCATCTTGGGAAATTTTGAGAACCGCTTTATTATAATGTCGTGTTCTCAACGCCGGATATTGAGCAGCTACTAGAACTGCTTCCGATTCTGGCTTCATTCTTCCCCTTTTAAGCCACATAAATGATTGATCTTTATTGATCTGCACCTTGTCCGATTCTTTTTAGGATATTGTCCAGTGGAGTGGTTTGTCTCTCCACGACTTCTTTAACATTTTTGTGTCTCACACTTCATGTTTAGCAGCATCAGAAGTTCAGTGTCTGTGTTATTCGACGTTTCTTGCCTAGTTTTCTTTGCAATGCTTCTTGCTACACTAACAATGCTTCTGTTTCCCATTCTTCGGTCAGATTTCATGACCTGCCTCATTAGTGGGTCATCTTGATGGCTGACTACATACTTTCCCATCCCGGTTATTGCATTGTGCCAGGAGGCTTCAATTTGTCTCAGGCCTCTTCCTCCTTCCTTACGTGACACATAAAGTCTATGTACATCAGCTCGGGGGTGGGCAACATGATGCATTGTAAGAAATTTTCTGTTTTTTCGATACATGATGCGAATTTCCTGTTCAGTCCAGTCTACTAGTCCGAAACTGTATTCGGCTACAGGCACCGCCAAACTACCTATTGCTGATATTTTATTCCTTGAGTTCAGAGCGGACTGCAGGACAAGTCTCACTCGTCTATAATACTCCCTGCGAATTCTCTCTTTCATTGTGTCGTTCGAGATTGTCTCACATTCTTCAATACCCAGATATTTGTAAGTTTCACCTGGCTCAAGATCTTGAATCACAGTGTGCATATCAACTTCAATGCTCTCTGACGTTGTCAGTTTGCCTCTTTTTAAATTGATTTTTGCACATTTGTCAAGACCAAACTTCATGCAGGTGTCATTGCTAAAGTCATTATATTATTATTATTATTATTATTATTATTATTATTATTATTATTATTATTATTTCTCTATATCACGACTGAAGATGTTACGTGTCGGCTGAATATAAAATCTACTCCAGGTGGCAACCAGCTACCTAAGGAGTAGATCTAGGGACTGTCGGTGCCTCTACAATACTTTGGGCAAAATGTGGGCTGTTCCAAATTAAGCGATTTCTTGCACTTCTCAATCTTTTGAATTACCTGGGAGTTCAGCCTGGGAGTTCAGCCAATTTATTACACAAATCTTGCGTAAAAAATTCCCAGAGGCTCCGACGAAAATTGGTTTGGCCTGTGCTTTAACGCCCCATATTCGTCTGATCTCGATTATGAAACTCTTGTATTTAAGACTTTTCTCTGCATCCTTGGATAATACGTTTTGATCGCAAGGTACAAAAACATCTACTAGTAAACACGACTTTTTTCTCCAAATTCAGGATAACAATAACCGGTTTGTTTGCCACTATAGTGTGATCCGTTTGAATTTGTTAGTCATACGATAGAGTCCAACAGATTTCACCGATTTTGGTAAGTGATCTTGGGGCATGTGTTTGGAACTCGAGGGCGGTACAAATCTGCCAGTGGAGGTAACTACACACCCGGTCGTGTCTTTTCAAGAATTCGGTATTTGCTAGAATTAGACAAGCAGAGATGATCAATCGTTTATATTCGTTCCTGATAAATGCGGCATTTGGCATCCTTGGAAGTTTTCAGAACCGCAATATCATAATGCCGTGTTATCAACGCCTGATCTTGAGCAGCTATTAGAACTGCTTTCAAGTATGGCTTCATTTTTCCCCTTTTAAACCACATACAAATTGTCTCTCCAAAATTTCTTTGACTTTTTTTGTCTCACATTTTATATATAGTAACATAAGAAGTTCAGAATCTGTTATTCTGTGTGTCTTGCATAGTTTACTTAGCAATGCTTCTTGCTACACTTACAATGCCTCTGTTTCCCATACTTTGGTCAGATTTCACGACCTGCCTCATTAGAGGTGCATCTTTATGACTGACTACAAATTTTCTCATCCCGACTATTGCATTGTGCCAGGTGGCCTCAATTTGTCTGAGGACCTCTTCCTCCTTCCTTACGTGACACATACTGTCTATGTACATCAGCTCACGGGTGACATAATGCATTGTTATCTGTTTTTTCGATCAACGATTCGAATTTCTTTTTCGGTCCAGTCCACTAGTCCGAAACTGTACTCCACTAAAGGCACCATCAAACTACCAATTGCAGATATTTTATTCCTGAAGTTCAGAGCGGACTGCAGGACAAGTCTCATTCTCTCCGCGACTTCTCTCTTTCATTGTGTCGTTCGAGATAGTCTCACATTCTTCAACGCCCAGATATTTGTAAGTTATACCTGGCTCAAGATCTTGAATCGCAGTGTGCATATCAAATTCAGTGCTCTCTTTTCCTTCGTTGCAATGGATTTTTGCGCACTTGTCAGGACCAAACTTCATGCACATACCATCGCTAATGTCATTCACGACAGACAGCTTTTGGGAGAGAATCGCTTCATTCATAGCATATACTTCAAATCATTCACGTAAATCAAATATGAAACTGGTCATTCATCACCATGGAGCTTGCAATTAAAGTCTGGTGCGACAACTGTCTTGATAGAAGGATCAAAATTATGCAAAACAGCGGAGGGGATATCGAATCTCCTTGAAAACATCCCGTATTAATCTGAATACTTATTCTTTCTTCTATTACCTTTCCGCTGTGTATTAGTAACCTAGTACTCCACGACTTCATTCTAGTCTTGCAAAACTCGATAAGTCTAGGATTATAGTATAGGATTTCTAAGGTCTTCAAAATCTATCCGTGTGGTGCACTGTCAAAGACCTTCGGATGGTCAATTAAAGCCATGCTTAAATTACGTTTTTCGTTCTCTTGCATCCTTCAAGAGGACTATAATTAGTAGTATGATTTCCTTACAGCCATAAGAACATTTACAACATATTTTCTGTTCAACTGGGAACAGATGGTTCATCCCTAGGAGTCTATACATTTTCTAAGCTACGGCTGCAAATATATCTTTGCACATTCCTGGCAGACAAGTGATTAGCCGGAGTCCTGCTTTGGGTAGCATATACGGGATGCCCCGTGTGAGCCATTACGGGAGTTCCTTTGGGTTTTCTAAAATTTTGTTAACATCCTTTGCTAGATGAGAATGTATTGCTGTTAATTTCTTAATCCAATAAATCTTGATCTTATCAATCCCGGGTGATTTACATTTTTCCATATTCTTAATTGGTTGGCAAAGGTCGCCTTTCGAGAATTCATGAATATGTTCCTCTGTTTCCACAAGTCCATCGGCAGCATCAACTTAAGATTGTATCCAAGATGCGTCTTTGTTCTAGGATCTGCATTCCTCCCAAATTCCTGCTCAAAATATTGAGACGTCTTCTTTTGAAGAAGGGGCAGCATTGTCACAGGTTTTTTAGTCAGACTGCGATAGAATCTCTTCGCGTCTGTATCAAACAAGCGATTCTGTACACGGAAATCTTCTTTGTGTTTGTAAAGTCTAATTCCTTGAGTCCATGCTTTGATTTTCTCTTTTAGCTCTTCAGCTACCATTAGCCTTGTTGTGTAATTTTCAATGTAGTATTTTTGTTGGACATGGAGTATGTATTGTTGAACTTTAGAAGTGTGATTTGATTTAGAAGATGCCTCGGCTAAGAATGGTATTTCACGCCATGTGTCCGCTATCCTTTTCATAATACTTTTCGCCCATTGGGGTACAGAGCTGTTTACTCTCTCTAGCAGCCGGCTGTCGGTGTTCTTGGATGGCCAAAAATTATCTGAGATAATAGATATGCAGATGCATATACGATGTGGTTGATTTCCGTAATATCTAGTACTTGGGGGTCTGTACTACGTCATTTGAGGCAGAATTCGCTGTCTCTACTCTTAGCTTTAGCATTTTTGTAAATTCTCCTCAACGGTACACGAGATTCGAAAGGAAGACGACGAACGCGTTCTATCTCGCGTCGGAGGAGGTCCTGCATCATGTCCGTATCATGTGATTCATAAGAAGATGAATTTTCACCACTGACGGATGTTTCACTTGGAAGAGATGAACCTTCAAGAGGACCATCGTTTTCAGGGATATTAGATGGTTCTGTATGTACATCATGTGAATAGTTCGATCGAAAAACATTCTCCGCGTTTCTCTGGATGTCTGCGAGTTGTTCTGCTGTGAATTTTCCACCGCTGTATCAAGAAGCAACAAAACATGGATTTTTGACTATACCATGAGTTAGAAAATTTATTTTCTAAATTTAGCAACATGTTTTTTCCACTTTTTTGTTACAGACCTCAGCTATAAGAGTTTATCTGGCGAAAATGCGCCGTTTTCCGTCGCGCGATTCATAACTTTATCTTCTTACGAAGTATTCGTATGACGAGAAATCAAAAAGAAATTAATGTAGTTCGTACAAGTGTCCTTGGCACGCTCATTTCAAAATATGTAGTGCCAATTTCATTCGTAGTCAAGGACCTGTCAGTGAACTACTTCTTCACGGCGGAAGAAAAACGTATTGGAATTCAAGTTTGGTTAATCGATTTTTGTTTCGTAGCACTACAATGTTGTATTGTGTTTAATCCAAACAGGAACATTTTTGCGTCAAAAATTTGAATATTTTCCACTCTTTATCTACTGTCGTACTCCATTGGAAAGAACTGACTCACTACCCCAACCAAACGCTTTCTTTTAAGTTTAGACGTTTATTGCCCAGTCGGTGCTTCGGTACCCAGTAGGCAATAAAACTACGGTCTTAGACCTCTGAGATTAACAACACTGCCGCGAGTCTGTGCAACGAGTAATTTCCAACGCAACTGATTTAAAATGATTCGTCCTCTGCACTCCGGCTTGCTTCTCCGGCCTCGCGGCGGCGGAGTATTTAAAATTAGATTCGCTCGGAGGACAATATCGAATAAGACGCCTCATTTACTTCAGAAGATTATAAATAGACCACGGCGGATGAATGCGTAATATATTTTTCCACTCGACAAAATGACATGTTTATTTTTGTTGAACAGTAGCACATCAAATAGAAAGGTAATATTGCGCTCTCAAGGGCCTGATTCATTGTGTGGTCTTCATACTACCTAGCGAGGTGCCTCGGGGCAGGTATTTTCTTGTTAAAAATTGTTTTTGTTCTTTATTATACGTTATAGATTGTTATTGCCTTCGATACGGAATTCGATATACGTTTCGTACTTGGATCCAGAGGATCGTGGATACGAGGGAAGTATGAAAACAGTTGGTGTTCCCTTACGGAGGGAATATGGGAGATAATTGAAGCATCGGCTGGAACAACGTTGTAAGCGGCATATTTTTCAATTTGCTGATTTCTATGGAACAATGTTGTAAATGACTCTGTTCTCCCGTGGGCATTTTATTAGAATGATTACGTTTATATCTAAGTGGAAATTTGGCTTCAAACATTGGCTAGCGTGGAACAACGTTGAATGTGTTGGCAAGATGGCGCGAAACGAGCTTATAAGTATTTCACCATCCTCTGTAAAAGACAGTCATAGGGAGCAAGGAAATAAGAAGGAATATCGAAAAGTGGAAGTGTAATGTAAGAATAATGTGTAGAGATTCCGGCGAAGAGTACATAAGCTCTAAGAATGTAAGAGAACCAGTATTGGAGCATCCAAACGAGGTGGGTGGAACAACGTTGTATCCACCATAGCTTATGCACGCTGAGCAATTATTTTTTGTTGAAGAAAATAGCATCAATGTAATTAAATTGTTGAATAAATTTCAGATTGTATCGTGATTCTATGCAGATATTCTAATTGCAGGATAGGATTCTATGCCGAAAAATAACATGGCCTGAAAGCGCAGCTCTTTGAGACGTTCCATGCACTGTGTTTTGGTGAACATTGAGCATTCTAGCATACACAGTGTGTGACGATCTCAGAGTCCGAAAGAACTTCAAATTGTGTATCTCTTAGGCATTGAACTATTATTATTATTATTATTATTATTATTATTATTATTATTATTATGAATATTATAATTATTATTATTTGCCAACTAAGATCATATTAAGGGCAAGGGCTTCATACCATTTTACCAGGAATACTGAATGAAGTGATAGGGTGATGATGAGGGGTGGAGGTAGCAGGACATAAGGTAAACAAGGAATTCATATCTGCAGATCTGAATATCACAATCATGTTCTCAGAAAGGGGAATCAGTATGTTCTCACGCAGTTTCAAGGTTTCCTGACGATTTATAATTTCCAGAAGTAGGGGAGAGTGGGACTCAGTGAAACAGTGTACACAGTGAAACAACAACTATCTTTTGAAAATTGCACTTCTTTTCGTCAGGTTTAGTAGTGCAGGAGATTTGTCTTTATTTATTCGTTCCTTTTTATATATTGACAAATTTTGGAGTTGTTCATGTGTTTAGTTACGAGATAATTTCATATTTGGAAGAATCGGAGTTACTTTTTGCTTTCTTTTTGGACCTTCATTACACAAACGATAATGTAAGTATAAAGAATTTGAAATGTCATACATATTGCATGTACTATTAAGAATAATTCCACCATCTTTCGCATTTCTAAAGCTACAAGTTTAAATCAAGCAACATGTTTTGATTTCAAGTTGCAGTGGTACACAGTGAAACACGCCCATGTGGTACACATTGAAACACCGTTTCATTATACACCATTAAATTTAAAATGAATAGCTTAATATTTTTTTTATTTTTAATTTAAGGTAAGAGCACCAATAGTCGACATATTAAGGGAAGAAACGTAATTGTTTTAATCCCCAGATTACACTTTCCAATAAAAAAGCATTGTAATATTTATTTTCTGACACCTAAAGGACCCTACTTTATGATAAGTGTGTATTACTGGTTAAAGAGCGAAAATATTTTTGAAAATAAATTTAATCTTAAACCCCTGGAAATGCCCCTATAGACGACAACATAAAATACAGAGGATCCTTAAGCTGATACATGAGGTACCTTGTTGCATTTTGTATTTCATGCTTTGTTGCAGTTGTAAAATAAAAATATATGGATGAACTAGTAATTGTATCACTGTGTACTGTGTGTGGTACATAGTGAAACAGTTGCAAGGTTTTTGTTTGCCCCTTACTGTTTAATTTTCCTTGAGCCAAGAATTAATTACAATATGTCAAAGTGTTACTCAAAGAATATTCTTTTAAATGGTACCTTAGTGAATATTTTACAAACTGTATTAGACAAGAAATCTGAAAAAATGTAATTTTTGTTTCATTGTGTCCCACCTTACTATATTAGAATAAGAACGTTGTATGGGTTCTGGATAAGTAACGTTGTTCATTGGAAATAAATTTCATTCGTTTATAAGTCGTAGTACATTATTTCTAGAGCATTTCCCTTTCTAAAACACATTTCTTAGAACACCTACAAGTGTCAGAAGAAGCATATAGCATAGCAGTAAAAGTTTTAGAGATAACCCATTTTGTCCTTTTCGACAAAATTTAGAATCTTTCGCTTAAAACGTTCTTCCAGCCGATGCTTCAATTATGAAAAGGAATTATGGGAGGGAAATAAGAAAAAACAAACCGAGTCGATTTAACATCAAGTTAATTAATGAATAAGTAAATTTGAATCAATGAAGTTTGCTATGATCATAGTGCATAATGAAACTGATAATGAATATGGATGGTGCTTAGGGCTTAGATTCGTTCCTTGAGTTCGTTTCACGCATAACTCTCGCACTTGTGATTGGCCGTGAAGATCTGAAGCCACTCGACGTAGGAAAACTCAATCGCCCCTCCCGCTCCCCACCACGCCCCCGTTCCCATCCCCACACCCATTCTCCGTCCAAACTCCAACCCGCCCAGTCCCGCGTCACCCACATCCCCTTGCCCTCCCCTTCTCGTGACACCCCTCCCACCCTCTTGCCGCTCCCTCTCACCTATCCTCGCACCCCACCCGCCCGACACAGCCCTGCCCCTCCCCTCTGTCACACTTCCTCCCCAAACCCACCCGCACGGAACTCCCCTGCCCCTCCCCTCCTCAGATCCCACACCTACCACTCCCCTACCCTTCACACACTTCCTCCCACCACACGCTCCCATCTCTCCATCCGCACGCCGCTCATGCAATCCACTCCCCTTCCCCTCCCCTTCCCTCCCTCCCCTCCCTCCCTTCCCTCCCTTCCCCTCCACAGGTCCCACAACTGCCACTCCTCTTCCCGTCACAAACTTCTTTCTTTCCAACCCACCCACCTCCCCACCCGCACGCCCCTCCCGCAATACACTCCCCTTCCCCCCTTTCCTTCCCCTCCCTTTCCTCCCCCTCCCGTTCACTCCCTTCCCTTTCCATCCCATCCCTTACATGTTCCCCTCCGTTTCCTTCGCCCTTTCCACACCCCTCCCTTCTTACCCTTCCTCCTCTCATTCCCTCCCTTCTTATCCTTCCTCCTCTCATTCCCTCCCTTTCCTGCCCTCCCTTCCCCATTCCCCTCCCTTCCCCATTCCTCTCCCTTCCCATCTCCTTCCCCCATTTCCCCTCCCCATCCCCTTCCCCTCTTCTTCCCCACCCCTTCTCGTCCCCCTTTCCCTCCCTTCCCACCCTTCCCTCCCTTCCCTCCCTTCCCTCCCTTCCCTCCCTTCCCTCCCTTCCCTCCCTTCCCTCCCTTCCCTCCCTTCCCTCCCTTCCCTCCCTTCCCTCCCTTCCCTCCCTTCCCTCCCTTCCCTCCCTTCCCTCCCTTCCCTCCCTTCCCTCCCTTCCCTCCCTTCCCTCCCTTCCCTCCCTTCCCTCCCTTCCCTCCCTTCCCTCCCTTCCCTCCCTTCCCTCCCTTCCCTCCCTTCCCTCCCTTCCCTCCCTTCCCTCCCTTCCCTCCCTTCCCTCCCTTCCCTCCCTTCCCTCCCTTCCCTCCCTTCCCTCCCTTCCCTCCCTTCCCTCTCTTCCCTCCCTTCCCTCCCTTCCCTCCCTTCCCCACCACTTTCCCCTCCCTGCCCCTCCCTTCGCCTGCCCCTCTCTTCGCCTGCCCCTCCCCTGCCTCACATCTGTCTCCCCTTCTCCCCCCCACTTCACTTCCCCTCTCATTCCCTCCATTTCCCTCCCCTGCTCAGGCCCCTTAACTGCCACTCCCCTACCCGTCACACACTCCCTCCGTCTCAACCCACCAGCACGCCCCTCTTCATGCCACCCCCTGCCCTCCCCAAGCCGTCAAACACTCCCCTTCCTCTCCGCGCGACACCCTTCCTCCCTTCCCCCTCTTGCAGATCCCTCCCCACCCACCCACCCTCCCTCAACACCCACTCTCTTCCCTCCCTACTCACCCACCCTCCCCAACCTCCACCGTCTCTCCCTTCTTCTATCCCTCACCAAACCGGTCACACACTCCTCAACCCCCCCTCACCACGACACACTTCCTTCCCACTCTCCCTCCTCAAACACCCTCCCTCAACACCCACCCTCTTTTCCTACCCACCCACCTTCCCTCTCCATCCATCCTTCCACCCAACTCGCCCGCCCCTCCTCAATCTGTCACGCTCTGCCTTCTTTCCCACCCACGCTGCTCTCTCCTCCGTTTCCACTCCAACATGCCTCTGTTTTCCTCACCCCAACCATTTCAGTCCCCACCCCTCCTTGCCGTTCGCCACCCCTCCATATCCATTTCACTCCCCTCCCGGACCACCCTCCTTTTTTCCTGTGCACCCCGCGCCGCCCTGCGCTCCCTGCAATGTTTCCGCCCCTACACTTGCTCAACTAATCCCCGCCCCACCCAACTTTCGTTTTCTCTCTTCCCCGCTCCACCCACACCTGTCTCTTGCCTACCCGGCACCCACCCCCACCCCACCCCACCCCACCCCACCCCACCCCACCGAATTTGATGTTTCTCTGTTTTATGTTTTTCGTTTCATGGAGAAAAACAGCTTGAAAGCTGGTTTCGGAGCTCACGTGTAATGTGCTTCCGGAGCATCTATCTGGACCTTAATGATGTTGACATTTCAAATATCATTCAAATATTGAGTTGTTTCTATTCCTAACCATTCTTACAGACTTTCATTTCAGGACTCATAATTCGAGTTCAGTGTGACTTTTGTACTCCATTTTTATTCCACTATTTGTGAACTTTGTGGCGTTATTGAGTTGACGGCATTTTGATTGCAATTTTATTTTGTAAAATATGCGATGAACAGATGGATGTGATTAAGTGGCGTCAAAGATATGACCGATCGGAAATTATTTGGGCATAAAAATGTGTTGAAAATTGTCTAGCAGCTGCGATTCCACCTAAAGCATCGAGGCCCAAGAGCGGGCGAGAAACTGGGTGAGCGAGGGGAGTGGAATTGGCTGCACATTACCAACAGAATAATAGTCTCCTACTTCACGAAGGTCTTAATTTGTTCATTTCTTTATTGATTCATAAGCCTACAGTAGCCATTGCATTGATCCGAAAGCCAGGAAAGTGACAAGAGTTAATACTCATTCAGAGAAATGTCATTAATCCTGTTTCACTAGTCTTCCAGTTTTTCAACTTATTTTCTACTCTGAAACAAAACTTTATAATTTTCAAAGTGTTCATGAGAGTCGAGATAGTAATTTAACAACAACACCAACATATGCAATAATAATGTAAAACTTTGCTTCTTTTTACTTCCTGGCCACACTACGTACTTACGTAGTAAAGATAAGGCATTGTAATGCTGCAGGGCAATCAGCGATATTTTAACATAAAAACTCGTAGGGGCGGTCCCGAAAAATAGGTAAATATTGTTCCTAATCGTAGAAAATCACTTTTGAGAAAAATGTTTCCTTGTTGAAAACAATTTTTTTCAAATTAATGCAGTAATATAAGCTTTGTAATATTGTACGCCATTACAAATAATGCGAAAAATGATGTGCTTTTGTATTACCGCTATTTTCGTAATGTTTTCATCAATAGAATGGATTTCATAATGCCGTTTGATTCAGCGAATTACGTCGAATTCTGATGGAAAACAAAAATGAATTTGAAGGCAGATTGTAATGTTATAAATAGAAATGAAATGGAAAGACAAGATTCGTGTTTACAATGTGGAGTTGACGGGCTTTCAAATCCCTTGTGTTAGCCAGCGAGACTCCTTGCACTGCTCATTTCCAGCTGGTATGGACGTGCACGCGCGGGAGGTTTTCGCTTCCGTCGTCAGCTTTCGCCGCCGCCGCCGCCGCCGCCGCCCCCGCAACCGCCAGGGCCATAACGGTACCGCAACCCTTTCCCCGCCGCCCCCGCCGGCCGAACCCCCGGCAAATCAAATCAGCGCAGCGCCGGCGGCAGGGGTGGGAGGAGGGGCGGTTGCGGGGGCGGGGCGGGCGGGCGAGAGGACCGTGCGCGCATACGCAATTACGCGCGTAGAATCGCAAGGGCAGCGAAGCGGGGCGGGGCGAGGGCGGGGACGGGGGCGGGGCCGGTGGCAGGGGCGGCGGCGGGGCGATGCCTTGGCAGGTCAAGCAATGTGCTCGAGGCAGCTACGTGGGCGCAGGGGAAGTGACTCTGGTGCAGTTACGAACTATGAGAAAAGTAGTGGTCATAGTTAAGTGCATGAACAAATTTCCTTTAAATTCTGGGCTTATGGATTGAATTTGATGCGCAAAATGCAATTATTAGGCCATTAGCATAACTTTTTCCGAGTAGATACGTTGCCTAGAAATGATCAATTTCAATTTGTTCTATTTTTTATTAATTTACTAATGTACCCGGCAATGCTTCGCTATTGCATTGTACTGATATTACACATCATCCACTTGTCACTTGATGCTTAATCACGTTTTACGCTGTGCTGTTCAAAAGTTGTAATAAATTAAAGATTTTCTCGCAAATATGGATGTTCTATGTCCTGGTTTGAACGTGGTTGTCATGTACCCTATTGTTAACACGTTCTCCCTCAAATATGGGCGTGCGTTCGCTTATAACACTATCTTGGAGAAATTTCATTTACTTCTCCGATTTAAGTAATAATTCCGGCCGATATTTCACAATGGTAGAGACAGAATACTTGTATGTTGTGAAGACGCTCTTAATCCTTGTCTGTGCGTCGGGTTGCGTTAAGTTCAGGGGCGCTTGAGTCGTCATAAATGAATAAATCATCAATAACGCTCCCATGTGACCGATTTCAATCAAACCACTCTTTAAAACACTCCCATTACTAATAATAAGTGTGAAAATTTAAGCAAAATTGGTTTAGTAATTTTAGAGAAATCGCTCGAGACACAAATACGCAAGTTCCCTTTTATTCGTATGTAGATGTAGATTTGAAAAAGTCGATCTTGATCCTGTAATGGCCACTTGAAGATTGGCAAACTTTGGTAATGGCAAACAATTGACTCAGTGATAGCCATCCGATATTCTCTCTGAATGTGATTTAGAAACTTTTAATTTCAAAACAGTACTAGTTCATGTTCCATTAAAGCCTTTGTCAATATTAATAATAGGTTTTGAAGTTATTCCATATAAAAGAAAGAAAAATGAATTATCTTCTTTCTACACCTCACAGTAGACGTCATAACCATCAAGTTCTAGAAGTTTGAACAAAGTGAGAAATATGCAATTTTTATTTCTGAAATTTTGTGCTTGACGTACTCACTATTTAGTTCTTTACCATAACGTTAAACATTTCTAGTGAAGCTCGCATTGTGATAAATATTGAATACAGCTGATCTCGCTTTTCTCGTGTTTTTACTGTATAAGGGATTGTAAAAATGTTTTCGTGTTCTGGCAAATTAGCGAAGAGACATTTTTTCTGTGGTGTTTGAACACGAATCTTCAAATGCTGCTCTTTGTCAATGACGAGGAGAAAAGATTCTGAGTGTGTTCATACGGATCAGCTAAATCTCCAGTGCTTGTTCTGCTGGCTTTGCTGTTGTTTGAACCATAGATTAAATTATCACTATGAATGAGGAAGAAGTTGAAGATAATGTTTTTTGCGCTCCCACTCACGTTACCTGCGTCCTTGTATTTGTATTTTTATCTCACAAGTGTGATGCGACTCAAAATAATGCGCTCAGTTTTAGAGACAGCTTATAATACATCTCTTTGAATATAAAATGCTTAAAACGGTAGTAACAAAATATGAATCATCCACTTAGAGTACACACTTTCTCAGCTTGGCAAGCATTAATTGGTGCCATTTTGGAGTTTTGTGAGTGTATGTGTGTGGGAGAGAGAGTGTGAGTGTGTGTGTGTGTGTGTGTGTGTGTGTGTGTGTGAGAGAGAGAGAGAGAGAGAGAGAGAGAGAGAGAGAGAGAGAAAGAGATATTATATTTTCAGATGGTTATGGAGGCTTGAAAATAGGGTAGCGTGAGTTGATTCTGTGTAGTTATAAGACTTACCTAGATGGTATGTTGAAGTTCATTAAAGATGGTTTTGAAATATTGTGAATATTGTCTTGAATTGGTTCTATTTTTAATTCTCTGTGTAGTTGTTGATTGCTTATGAACCTCAGAGATTTGGTAGTTTTACTGATGCATTTAATTTGCAGAATTTGGAGTTTGTTTATGTGGCTATGGACTGCTTTTATCCAAATGGGGCTCGCGTAGGTTAATGATTTAATTAATTATTTGTAGATTATTTTACCGCATTCAATGCTAAGAGTAGATTTCTGATTTAGTGATCTATATCTAGTCACGAGCGCGCTGATGGTATCACAAGCCCTTTTTTGTTGGACGGAACTGACATGTGAAGGAGCAATAATCTTCATCTTCGTCATCTCAATCGTTTTGATCATCATTAGTTGGTTGAATGGGTGTCGTGATCCAACTTTGTGTGAAAGGAGAGCCATTATTGTCTAACTCAGGCCTTCCTCAACTTTTGATTTCCGCTGCACTCTACTGACACTCCACTGCACTCACCATCAGCGCTGTTGACGCGCACGGAAAGCCCAAATATTCAATCATTCAATCAAATTGACGCCGTCGATTTCATATATTTTCTCGATACAGTATAGAGAATATTCTCTCTACTCCCGGGTGCCCAGCGGGATGACGAGGGAGGAGGCCGTTTGGTGGAGGCGAAAGAGAAACCTCGCTCGCTCTGCGCGCAACACGCAGCCCACTCCACTGTTTCCTGTTTCGATTATGCATAACTCAAAAATGGCATGTCCAATGTCCTTGAATAGAGACATTCGACTAAGTTGTGCTCTACACACCATTATCTACAAATACATAACTTTTTTTGCAAACTACTTTAGCAGTGTATAAGGTACGACACTTCTGGGTACCCCCTCCTGGCTGAAGGTTGTCAGAGATGGGCAGAATGTCGACTTCCCTACGATAGAATTTGACTGGACTCTATTCTGCACAGGGGGGCGGGTTTCCACAGGCCAGGGGCAACATTTTTTAGTTGAAGAGAATAGTTTCTCAATACTTATTATCTAGTCTTAGAGCAACTGACTGGGGAGACCTGGATCATGTACTCAAGACGAATGCACCCGAACTCCTGGCCCGATCACGGGACGGAATCTTCGAAATCATTAAGAACAATTGCAACATATAAATTAGCTACAAAACATTCGTTTATCTTGTCCGTTGTCACTGACAATCATTAAGACGTCAATTATTCAGCAGAGACAGATAAAATGTCTCTAATTTAGAACACTCTCAGTGAATCGATTGTTTAGACAGCGTAGTGAATTTTCGAGTCAGTTTTGTGGCAGTATAGTAAACAGACGATACTGTGATATACTACAATATTCGCAGTACAAAGTATCCTATCACGTTTCCTAGTTATTTGAACAATAATCCGTCACAAATATCCTCAAGTGAAAAGTTACCCCATATAATGTTTTACTTTGTATATTGGTTCATTTGATGAATATATTCCAAGAAGCGCCCAAGGTAATTATTTGGCGTTTAAGGAACAATTTGAAGGTTCTTCACGGAAGGACGCTGCGCTGCGTCGCCCAGTGATGAGGCTGCGCGCGGCCGCCCGGGGCTTTGCACTCGGCCGCTGCGGCGGCGGCGCGGGCGGAGTGGGCGGCGCGGGCGGCGCGGGCGGCGCGGGCGGCGCGGGCGGCGCGGGCGGCCGACGCATGATGTAGGAGCGCAGCGGCGCGGCGCCGTTCGCCTGACGGACAACAAATCGACGCTCATTTGTCAATACCGCGGCGGCGGCGTACCTGGGCGCGCAGTGTGCGACCGCTCCCGACCCCGCCCGCATTCTCGCCCCCTCGGCCCCTCCCCGCTCCTCCCTGCCCACACCCGTCAGCCTGTCCGCCTTCACCCGCCCCCCGCTCACCCACTCAACCACCCACCAACGCCCCCGCCGCCGCCCATATTCGCTCAGTCGCTCTTCCCACGCACTCACATGCCAGCCCGCCCTCTCTCCTCGCCCATCCGCCCACCAGCCGCCTTCACCGGCCCACCCACTTACCGTCTCACCCCCCCCCTCAGCCCACCTTCACCGGCCCTCCTGCCCATCCACGCACTCGCCCACCAATCCGCCTTCACCGGTCCACCCACCCGCCCACCAGCCCACCTTCACCGTCCCACGCGCTCACCCACTCATCCGCCCCTCAGCCTACCTTCACCGTCCCACCTTCACCGGCCCGCCCACACCCGAGCTCGCCCGCCGTTCACGCGCGCTCCCCGGCAGCCCAGCGCCGGTCGCGCCGCGCCGCGCCGTCGCGTCGGAATGATTGACGTGACGTCACAGTCATCCGTCAGGCGCGCCGGCGTGGGGCGCCTGGGCTCTGGGCGGGGGCAGGGGCGGGGGCGCGCGCGGGGACAGTTGTCCCGGCGACCCCGCGGGGTCAAGGCGCCGGACACGTAAACAAACACGACGCGCGCGCGGCGCGGCGCGGCACGGGGGATCCCCGCAGTGCCGGTGGTTTCCGGTGCGCGTAAGATAGATCACGCGGCCGTCAGGGGGAGGGGGAGGGACAGGCGACAAGCAGGGGAAGGGGGAGTGACGGGCCTGCCACGCTCCTTTCAATTGTAAACAAACTTCGACGTTATGATAAACAACTCGGCGGTGGGATTGTAACAATGAATGCCGGCGGGCATCGGGTGCGAGGACAATATTTTCAATGATAAAGCGCTGTCTCGAAGATGACTGAACAATTTGTTCGTGGAGCAGCTCTCTGCCTACAAGCTATAAACATTCCGAGTGTCTGCTTGAGTTTATTGCTAGGCAGCCAAAGAAACGTCATTGTGACAAATGTTTTAAGAAATGTGCTGTTGACTTCTGCACAACCACCCAAACATCTTAATCGTTGACCCAAAGCTACGAATCCTGTGCATTAGATTTTGGTTGCTAATTGCAAGAATGTTTGACAAGAATGAACTAAGACAATGAGAAGGATTGAAAGTACAAATAAAATGTGAAAAAATCGTCAAATTTTTACTTATCCAAAGTTTTGCAAATTTGACATTAAAATATTTGTGGAAAGTGCTAGAAGTCTTATTTGCGTGTTGGTTCAAGTCAATTAAAACAATGAAAAGTAATGTCATTTGGGAGATGGAAGAAGTATGTATTCACAAATATACACAAGAATGGAAATTAGTGATGTGAGTAAAGTGCAATCTTGATGGAAATGCAGGTACATGATTTAACGGGATGTGCATCGAGGGTCAACTTCCCGTTTCGAAATGGGAGTGAGGTGCAAAATCACCAAAGTTTCCACCTAGAAGAGCCTCTCGCCACACATGTTCTCTTCCTGCTCTCCACTGAGCGAGGTGTTGAAGTAATGAAATGTGTTCGCTTGAGACAGAGTTCAGTCACATCAGCGACGTCGACAGAGGAACTTGCGTAGTTAAAGGAGACAGACGGAGAGAGACTACATCGCCATAAGCGTGTTCGTAGTAGTGTGAATTTAAAACGAGTGGTCTGAAGAAGATAGTCTCACAAAGAAGCCCTAAGATTCTTCCTGACATTCCGACTGTTGTAAACGACAGGAAAGTTTGATGAAGTATGAAATCGCGTTTCTACTTCGGGTCATCGATTGAGGGAACGATATTCTTTATAAATGCACATCCACATGTACGTACACTGTCCTTAAGGAAGTATGTTCGTGCCGAATACTCAACCATGTATTACATATACACATTAACAAGAGCTTCTCGTAAATGTGAAGCGTTCAAATAGTTCCTTATAAAGAACTGGGGAAAGTATCGAATTGTTTCACTGGTTTGATAACGGAGCTTGAGAGGACGATTTTTCAATATTCAAGGGAATTGAAGGGAAATATTCTTCTTACACGTATTATGTTTATACTTGCAGTACACGGCATATATGTGATTTCTTCAATTATTTTTCTACCTGAATTTCCCTGCAAAACGTTCACATCTCTTTCTGATCTTTGTGACTGAGCCCCTCGAGGGAGAGAGCGCGAGGGACGCCGTGGCCGATGGCTGATGACCGACGCGGGCGGCGCCGCTCTTTTTTTCGGCGCACGAAAATTAATGCGCGCGCAGGCGGACGCGCCGACCACCAAAACAAAACAAAGCAGCTGCCGCTCCGGAGCAGGAGACAGCGGTGCTTAATGACCGCGAGGTCATTATGGCACTCGGTGAATACCAATAGTGGCTGGTAAATGAACGCTGTTCAGAAGAACGATTGGCTCACGGTCCCGTCATGGTGTTACCAATCCAGAACTAGGTTGGAACTAGATTATGTGCAAACATTATAAAATTCAAAAAAGAATTTATTTTAGCCTAATTTGACGACGTTTCAATTAATCCCATATTTCCTTCCTCACTTTATCTTACAAAGGAAGTGCATCGAAATCCGTAATACTTAAAATGACTAGAGTTTGAGGTTATATTACCTGTAAATATACAAAAAGAAACCGTAATATCCATAAAGACTCCCACTTCAAAATATTTTGAATTTTTTTGGAACTACAAGCTCAGTCTACAAGAAGGGTGATGAAACTATGCAACAGAGTAATATCCTTCCTTAATACGACATAAAATATTAAGGGTAATCATAAATAATAGATTAATAAAATAATTTGAAGATACCCTTAGAGAATATCAGAAATGAGTATACAACTGGTAGATTTTTTGATTGTTTGTGATTCCGGGTGAAGTAGTGAAATTGCTAGTCCCGTAAGTGTAGTACATGTTCTCGCTCGGTAGGTAGCGATGGTCTTCCCCCGCTTGCTGGTGAGATCCGAAACCGACTAACGTCGGCTAGCGGGGTTTTCCCCAACCAGGTATCTCCTACCAGCGGGAACACCGACGCAGCCGGGACAAGCTCTAAGCTCCCGAACGGTCTTCCAGCATGTGTGGTAATGTAGTGCATGTTATTGTAAGTGTATGTAAGTGAAGAGGATATGACAAGGAAGAGGTAGGAAAGATCGCGTGCGGTTCGTGACCCATTGGTTGAAGGTACTGATCCGGCATTCGCCTGGTGTTGATCGGAGAAACAATGGAAAACTACCGCTCAGAGCAGCCGGTCGCTAGAATCCTCCTCCAGACAGCGACTGCAGACAGGGACTGAATTCGACCTAGCGGACAAGCTTGTGTCGAAAATTCTGCCATCGTCGGGACTCGAACCGAGACCCTTCCGGTTAGAGGGACTGCAGTATTATCAGTTGATGCCCTGAGCCATTTTTCCCGGTACAACTTGTAGAATTAAAATAGAAAACCTCCTAACGGTTTCCTTTGAAATTTCAGTCTTGGAAAGGGCAGGTAACCACTGAGGTAGGCACCAAGGTAGAAACAGTAATCAGAAAGTTGGACATAAAATGTGTTATAACCTTTAAATTGTCTCAGGTTATTGCCTAGGCATATAACATAATCATAATTTAGAGAAAAAAGAATGCCCTGAATGAATTATTCATGCTATTGGTAAAGGAGGCAAAAGTAGTAGGGTTTGCAGTAAATGAATAAAAAACAAGTATACGCTTCTTACTAGATCTCCTTCGTCAATTTTAAAACAAATACAAATAGACAACTTCCAGTTTGAGAAAGTGGAAAACTTCAATTGTTTGGGAACTATATTGAATGAGAAAAATCAAATGCAAATTGGAATTAATGAAAGAATTAGAAAAGGACAGAAGGCATATTACACTAATTTAAAACTGTTATAATCGAAGCTAATAACAAGAGATATAAAGATGAGAATTTATGAGACCCTAATACGACAATTGTTACATTTACCTCGAAAGCCTTGACCCTCAATGAAAAACATATCAACGAGCTTAGGACATTTGTGAGGCAAATATACGGGCCAATTCAAGTGACTTCTGGCATAAGGAGAATAAGTACCAACGAAAAATTTGAAAATTTAATAAACGGTGATGATGTAAAGCACTACGAATAAATCGGATATGCTATATGTAAAGAATGCCCCTGTAGACATCCAAAGAAAATAATGTAATGGTAACAGTTCGACGAAAGAAAGGAAGACCAAGAACTCAGTAGATGAATGACGTATCAAAAGATTTCCCAATGAAAGAAAGTGGAGAGAGACGGTAATGGACAGGAAAAAATGGAACGAAATAGTCCTAAAAGCCAGACACAAAGGGTTGTAGTCCTAGTGGAACAAGACAAGACAGTCTTGAGCTAAGAAACATGACGATACTGGAGCAAGAACTTTTATTCAAGAAATTTCTGAAATATTAGAGGCAAGAATGATTTTCAGTTATAGTATTGCGATAATTGAATATTCCACAACTATCAGTTTTTAATAGATTGTCACATATATTTAAAATCATGACCCACGTACCTAGTTCAAAAATTCTTCGGGTGCCAGACACTAATTCGAGCACCAACGGGATTCCGAAAAAACAATTGCAGTTGCTCAATGTTCATATTTTCCTTATTCTTATGCCATAAAAAAGGAAAAACGCGTGTAAATGCCATGCGATGATCTGTGCTGATTAATACAGTTATAATGCAGCTGTTCACTGCTTGATTAGAATTTGGATAGAAAAGTTCTGGATTCATAACAAATAAGTTTGTCTTAACACTTCTTCAATATATATTTTAAATCTTAACATTCAAATTAACATACAATATTCTTATTTCTATATCTACTACAAAGAAATCTTATTTGGGAATTGTCAACTATACAGTATTAGATTTTTCTAAATTGCTTATGTATTAAGAAAAATTAATATTCTTAGCTTAGAGGGGTTAGTAATTTAAGAGGTCAAATGTTAGTATATCTCAGCTAAGCTGCAGTAAATTGATAAAGATGGTCATAGGTTTATAAATAGATATTATATTTCCATTTGTTACGACTTGTCTTCTGAATTCACAACAAACGAAATTCTACAAAGTTCAACATGTTCACAACCGCATTGACAGTTTGCGTGTCCTATACAAAAAATTCGCAATGAACTCAAAACAACCGAGCATTCTACTTCACGAATGAAGAACTTTTCGCTCTTTTCCCTCGGTGCGGAATGATATTTTGATGTTTTCGGCCAGGTGATCTGATATGGTCATTTATCACATTAGTGTAGTGACCATTTTATCTCGGGAGATGGTGGTGTTACTCTTCCATTGCATGATGATATTTTCCCTACCGGGTCACCACCAAACTGGAACAATCTCTCCAAGTTCCCGATTGATCCACGAACATGTATGATAGTGTAGTGTATGTAAGTGTAAGTAAGGGGAGAGGGTACGACCAGAAAGAAAGGGAGGAAAGATCACGCGCGGTCCGTGGCCTATTTGTTAGGGTACTGTCCCGGCATTCTATTGTTGTTGATCGGAGAAACCACGGGAAACTACCGATCAGAACTACAGACAACTAGCATTCTTTCCAGACAGTGGATGAATTTAGCTTTCTAGCTAGTTAGCATCGGGAATGGGAACTATATCAGTAACCCCGCCGTTTTATAATAGGCATGGCGTTGTCTCTGGTGGCTGGGTAATTAACTGTGTAGAGGGGCTATTTCGACGTGACTCTCGTGCCACGAACTCCCGCACGTGGCATCGACCTTGACAACACTGCCCTAGGGCCTCCCGGTCAGAGGCACGGTAAAGCCGCTTCTGAGCTAACTCAGCCGGTACGGGGAGGGGAAGCGCAAGAAAAACATCGGCATCACGTAAGGGACAGTCGCGAGAAGAAATTGCTTATTTCATACGCATTAAATTCATCTGCACAACGGCATATTGAAATATTATCTTAGGAGCAAAAGATGGAGGTGCGTTGTGTTTGCAGCGCTGTTAGGGTTGCGATCTTTTCATTCCTTACCAAAAACTGTGATAAAACCACCAATAATACCGGCAAAGGTGGTTCAGAACATCAATTGATGTTACTGCAGTGCCTCTAACCGGGAGATCTTAGGTTTAAAATCCCAACGGTGGGCAGAATTTCGACGCTAGCTAGACAGCTAGATTGAATTCATCCGCTGTCTGGAGTTTTCCATGATTTCTCCAGTCAACACCTGGCGAATGCCGGAGCAGTACCCTATCAAACGGGCCACGGACCGCGAGCTTTTTCCTTCCTTTTCCTTGTTCTAATCTCACCCCTTCTTTAAACACTCACATACGTGCATTACACTTGTCGGGAGCCCAGTCGGGAGCTTAGAGCTTGTCTCGCCTGGGTGGTGCCGCTGGGGGAGATCCTCGCAAGTCACCGTATAGGTCGAAGCATGACTTCGCCATCCGGCGAGGAAGATCATTGCCAAGTCACAAAACATGCATTGCACTTACTGGACTAATGATCTTAGCAGTTGACGCTCCCAAATCACTAATAAATCAATCAAAACCACTATTAAAAAACGACGAACATTTAACAACGAGATTATTCTTCAGAGGACATGGACCAACCTCGGTCCTGTGAACCGATGGATCTGTGTTCGTCAACCGGCAGATCACTTTGGTCTGGTCGATCGCAAAGATCACTTCAATAGATCGAGATGGCAAAATAATACACTGAAATTAGTTATATAGAAGGAAAACTTCAGTGCAAATGTCAGAACAAATTAGTGCCACTACAGTGATTGTTCCAAATGTGGCGTGAATACTTTTGAGTATTAAGAACCAAACCTAGCGTGTTTGCGGTTCAAAATGGTACCCTAAAATATGTTGTTTTACAAATATATTACAAAATTGTTCTGGGATGTATACTGCGTAACTATGGTAGCTTACCCAATGTTAAGATCAAAATTATGAAACAAGGAAACCCTGAACAGAGAATAGTGACTGCACACACACATACACACACGCGCGCGCGCGTAGGGGGCGCCTGCAGGGGCGATCTCCGCTTCACTTCCTATTCAACTACCAGGACATCAGAAAACATTTGACGCACGCACTCCGTGCTCCAGCTGTTGGCGATGTGTGGAGAAGTGCAACCCTAATCCTGCGCAAAATCATTCACAGCGAAAGGAAACGATTTATTCTGCTACAGAGGGAGAGAAGTGCAGTCAGGGAAAAGCTGTACTTCATGCTTCCAACGTGCCACTTGCAGAGGAGAGGAAAAAGATTGAAGCTTCTTAGCTGTCTGGGGTAATCGTTATTGAAAAGTCAAAATAAAGTCACAAATCGGGAGTTTTATTACTGAAAATTTAAACAAAAAAATATTGAGACCCCAAAACTCTAAAACAAAGTGTAACAAAACTAAATTTTTCACTTTCATTATAATGGTTATTCCACTCGTGAAATTAAAAACAAATTAACTATGCACATAAAATGTCCCAAACAGGGCGGTGTTCCCAAAAATTTATCGCTTTTTCTACCTGATTTTTCTTACCACGCTCCCTACTGCCCAATAATAAGCTGTGGCTCATCTATCTTAGGGGGCGAAATGTATCTATCAATGTGTTGATGTGCAACAAACCGCGTGTGTACTATAGTGCGCCAGGAAAGTCTCTCTGCAGTGGTACCAGTGGCTGATGAGAGTACTAGCAAGAGAAATATATTTGTAGCATGAACTGCAGCTTGTAACAAACGAAAATTGCGTACTTACCACAACCATATCAGATGGTGTTTGGTGGAAGTGTTTCTCTCTTCACTTATTTCCCAGTGATCTGGTTGCTAACAATACAAAAAGCCATTTTTTAATAAGAGCCCCTGATTTGGCTCGCTGAGCTGAGACTTTCCTGGTGCACGTTGTAACATAACCTCTTTGATTTGAACATGCTTTCAGTTATTTTCAATATTTCGCGCATTTTGGAACTCTGTTGAACGTAATTTTACTCGTGAATTAGTCGTATTAAACACCACTCATGCTTTGGACATTCTCAGACAAATCTCTCTTCGCGGGTCGGGGATTTATCGACAATTTCCAAAGCATTCGTGGTATTACCTATGACAATGTCACAAATCAATTCCCTACCAAAATAATTTCCCTACTTGTGCAAACAATGTAAGCATTATTTGGGCACTTACCCAAATATTCAACTTCCATAATCTCCAGGAACAAACGCAAAGTTGAATGTGTTCGTGCTGATCCTCTGGCTCTTTTGCCCGTCGGCGCCGGCGACGTCCCGGAGCGCAATGAGCCACTAGGAGCACACTCCGCCAGCGCTCTCTACTTTCCCGTACAATATCTAACATTCTCATTCGCTCACATAGATTGAACAAGAAAAAGTAATCATATCTCTTTGTTAAATATTTTTAAAATAAAGTATTTGTGCATATTTTGTCAGTTCTTTATTATTTTAAATTTCAAAAATTGATAGAGATTTTGAAATTTGATATTTTCTTTTTGTTTAGTTATGTTTAGCTTGTTTTATTAAAAAATGAAAAATAATAAAATATATTTTCCTTTAAAATTTTGATTAGGCTCTAAATATATCGTTATTTTTGGAGAGGATCTAAAGCCACTCGTGGTGCAACAAGTCGCCGTTCTCCTCCAGGTTCTCCTTATCGTCTTCCGCCTCCTGCCCCTCCAACTCCCACGCCTCCTAGACTTCCTCCCATCGCTCCCACGCACCCTCTTGCACTCCTGCAAATGGGCGGATCGCGGAACTTTCCTTTGAAACTTCATCCCACTGATAATACTGTATTTGGATATTCTTTCATATTTCTAGAGTCAACCAATTAATGTGAATGTCATTGATGTCTCTTTTGCGTAAATTGTAAGGCCATCTGCACTTTTACTTATCGCTGCCGCTTACGCATTAAAAAGTTATGTAATGTTGCGCGAAAAACTGCAAATTTCCGGCAATAAAGATCTTACTGCAGGGCCCTAGTAACGAAAAACTGGATAAATATAGTTGCTAAAAAATCCTTTATTATGTGGTGTAGCCAGAATCCCCGTCTTTTGGGTCCTTGATACCTAAAATTCGATTGACGGCAAAACGGCTGTCCATCTGTGAACAAAGCCAGCTGCTAAACCGTTCGGACGATTTTCTCCAAAATTCATATTCTCCAATCTATTCGACTGATGCCACGGCCCCTTGAATTTGAAACCGACATTTTAAGTTTAGGGGGTACTTTACATGATGGGTACCACTGCTTCCTCGCCTGCACGTTCGCCTGACATGTCGCCCACCGAACATGTCTGGAATATGATCGCTCGGCAACTTGTTCGTTCTGGTCCTCCTGCAGCCAGTGTCGATGCTTTATGATCGCTTATAGAAACCGCGTTGTAGTGATTTTTCCAGCAGCATATCCAAACTCCATTTGAATCCATGCCACGACTACTAGAGGCTCTGATGGAAGCGCGTGGCGGCTTCACACCATACTAAATAATCAATATCAAATGCATGTACAGTTTTGTAATTCTAATCATTTGAATACTGTGATATTCTTAATCTGTGCCACAAATTGTATTGAACTAGTATGTCTCTTTCTTGGTGTTGCAGTTTTCACAAAAAGTGTATATTAATAACTCTTCGAACCTAAGTAAACGTAATCGTATGTAAACTAAAATATCTTTCATACTTATGCATTTCGTACTTTATATTACAATGGTTATAATAGGTCGGGCCACTAGGGTCGCTAGCTTCAATGTATCCCGTTATATTGCAGAGTGTCATGTATTGTCATTATAGTATTTCATGTAATTCTTCGTTTGTTAGTTCGTGTAAGTGAGTTAGTGAGTGTGTATATGGGGTTTCTGAGGTTGTGGCCTACTTAGATAAGAATTGTAAGTGTAGCGTATCGTGTATCCGGGAGGTAGCGATGGAATGTGAAATCTTTCGTCGACTTCACGTCGGCTGGCGAACGTTTTCCCCTCCAGGTAGCTCCACCAGTGAGGCACCATCCCCAGGCTGGGACAAAGTCTGAGCTACCATGTAGTTTCCCGAAAGTGGGGCATATAAGGGTAAATGTGTGTAAGAGTAGATGCTAGGACAAGGAAGAGGAAAGAATGATCGGACGTGGTGTATGGACGTGGTGTATGGTGTTCGTTAGGGTACTGCTTCAGCATTCGTCTGATATTGATCGGAGAAATTACAGAAAACTATCAATAAGGGTAGCCAACCGCGAGGATTATCTTTCAGACACAGACCGAATTCGACCTTGTTATGTCGCCGATTTTGAAAATCAGTGACAGTCGGGACTCGAACCGTAGGACCATGCAGACAGAGACACTGGAGCGGCAACGCTTGTTACTGAGCCAACTTCATCGGTGATTTAGTTCAAGTTCACGGACACTTACATTTTCCTGTGATGTGAGACGATCGCCAAGTTCATTCATGACACAGGGCAGTGTTGTCAAGGTCGATGCCACGAGCGAGAGTCCGTGGCACGAGTGCCACGATGAAATCGCCCCTCCACGCAGTTCATTACCCCGCCACCAGAGACAACGCCATCTCTACTGTAAAACGGCGGGGTTATTAATAGTTTCCTTTCCCGACGCTAGTTGCGCAGAGAAGCTCGTGGTATGCTAAGCTGCCACGACGCGTGCCACTGCCACCAGTAGAACACCTTGACATTACTGCTCTATAGTTTTATTTACTTTGCATTGCACATCCCGCAACAGCCCCTACCGAATGCGTCCCACTTCCGAACCGGCACCGTACAAGCGACTCTTAACAGTTCAATGCGTTGTTGACAAACATAACTACGGACATGACACCCCTACATCAAAGATAAATTAAATCCCAAAACCTACTGACAGATTATGACACGTCTTGGTATCATGTTCATAACTTTCACCAAAGCCAAACCTTATCACCTCCGCGACTTTGGGTGGGACAGATGAACGGCTTCGCTGAACTCTGGCTGTATGAAAGTAAACAAATCCTCGCAAGCAGATTGCTTAAGAGCAGGTCACATGACGTACCACAACACGTGATGCGAGAACACGGACCACAGCACGTGTCACTTATACTTTGCTGGTACTTGTAACTTTTCCCAATCAATAAACAGTGAGCGACAAGATTTCAACAAGTCCAAATTACCAGACTATGCGTTGGCCACTTCAATCTCTCCCACGTTCACCTAATCAAACTAGTGGTGCTTCCAACGCACATACTTTCTCGCTCTGCTTCTATACGGTCCTTATTGCTATTCTTATGGTCCTTATTGCAGTCCTTAAACTTAAACAACTCTTTATTTAATTCTTTCTCCTCCCCAGAAGAATATATAAGAATCTTACAATTCTTAAAATCTCAAAAATTGACATATTAATACAAATATCTTTTACCTACATCTCATCCAGTACAACCATTCAAAAGTTTTACAAATAATATAATAATTATATAAATGTATGTATCTTATGTGAATTGTAAATTGATACTCGTGGTCGTTTATAACCCTGTTGTTTAAAAGCGACTTTAAATAAATAAATTAAAAAGACATTGAGCGAAAGACCTACTTTCCATTCAGAATGCGAAAAAATCTTCACAATTAGCTCACGTGGGGGTTAGCGAGGGGCCGCTGAGAACGATTTCTTGGGCGGGGGGTCTGGGGGGCGGGGGGCGGGGCAGGGGCGCCTCGGATTGCGTCCGCGGGGAGCGCCGGCGCCTGGGGGGGAGGGAGGGAAATGGACGTAAGCGCGCCGGAAATAGGCGAGGGCGGGCGAGGGGGCGAAACTTAGTTAGGGCCGCGAGGGGGCGTCTCCGGCGCTCACTGCCTAATCATGTTTACCGTGTTTGACGCTTGTTGTGCCCACTTCCCATGGAAGGGATTTTTTGTAGCTTTCCCCGGCGCCAAGAAGCGCTGTTCGAGAAGGGTGCGGTCTCGCGACCTCGCCAATACTCTGAGCGCAAAAAGTTTACAATCGAAATAGTTGAACTTTTTTCAACACATTTACAAGTATGTCATCACCAATCCATCAACACTTCAGTACACTTCTAGAGACTTATTTCCAATAAATGCTTCAAGGCCATTTAACTTCAATATACGAAGATGAGTATTGCAAAACCGACAGTGTACGCTCAGTGTAAATTCAAGATACACGTTATATTCTTAAAAATAGTAACAAAATGATAATGCGTAATTATTTTCGGATCGACAAGAATTTGAACCCCGGTAACCCGAACAGGAAGAGGCGAGATCTGACCGCTATGTTCGAGTCGTCCTTCTTCATTGGATCGCATTTCATTCGTATGTGCTGATATTCACGTATTACTGAGATTTATCCTCTGAACGGAAGTTAAGAGACGTTGCATCACTATATGAAGGATCCACATGCGAAACGGTCCAAGTCCACTTTCGACATTTTCGGAATGATGTCTATTGAATGTGCTGTCGAAAATATAATCAATGGTGTATGGCGGCTCAAATGTAAATTCACCAATTCCAATCATCGGTGAGGTGTAAAACTCTACATGTCCTCTGCGACCAATGCCAGCGTCGTATAATGTCTAAGTACATACTTCATAATTAAATACTCCTTTTCAGTATTTGAGCAAGTGTATTTGAATATCTTGAACCTCTTCAACAGTTTCATTCTTGAAAGAAAATTTTATTTACTTGTCCAAAAAGTGGGAGAGACGTACAAGTCCAGTGGAACACATGAGTCCCAACATAGAATAACAATATGTAATACAGAATAACATGTGTCCTAGCTGTCCCAGCGCCGCCCGAACCAGGTCCCGTGCTAATCTTGCTGCTACCAACTCAAGAATTGGTACTGAGTCAGAATACACACAGAAAAGAAAAATTCCAATAAGAATTAAAATTGGGTAATTGCTGTAATTGCTTGTAATTAATGAAAGAGTAATTGTTTTTACATGCTACATGTCTCGCAGCGCGGAATGCCATTGTCTCTATCAAATCTGATATTTCCTGAATGGTAGGAAATATAGCCCGGGAAATTAGAATTTGCAAAATTTCCCCTAACTACTCATATTTTTTAAAACAATGTAGTACATGACCTTTCTTAAATAATTTATTTCTTAGAATAGATTTCATTTAACAAAAAAAACTCTAATTTAAATTGTACTTTTGCAATGTTCATTTTTATACATATTTGTAATTTTGTAATTTGTAATTTTTGTCCAATAAAAACTAATAGGGCTAATTTTAATGAAGGTTATTATATATTGACGATGTATGACACGACGGCCTTAAATACTGACACATCCTCAAACGAAGAGCGGGAAATTCGAATTTACCATTTCGTTTTTTTTCCAATTTTCGAAATACAGAGGGCGAAGAAAATGGAACCAGTACTACTATCCTTACCGTTCTTTGCTACATATGTTAGAAAAAATAAAGAAAAAATTGAACCTGTTTCTGAGAAATCATTTGCTTAAAATTTAAAAATTGAATATATTTGACTCCGAATTACTCAAAAATTACTCATATTTTCGATAAATTGAACATAACCTTATTTGAAGACCAGTTTTTGATGAACACATTAAAAAAACCATTCATTATGAAAAATAATTTTATCTTCATAATTGTAGTTGTAGGAAGACTCCAAAAAAATTTGAATATTTGCAATTTCGAAAAATGTCCACAAAGATGAGACCTGTGCCATCCAATCACCCAATCAATCAGTCTAATCAATCAACCTGTCTCCCAGTCAATCAGTCAATCAATAGGAGTAAACCGAAATTTAATCTAAAAAATTAGTGCCATTTTTGAGAAAAAGTTGTTTAAATAAAATTAAAAATTGCCTACATATCAAGCAAAATTGCACGAAAAGAACTCAAATTTTCGAAAACTTGTAGGTGAGCTTCTTTCAAATCTGTCTTTAGAGAAGATATGTTAAGGAAAAAACTCTATCTTCATTATTTTAGATGCAGCAAAAAGCCCAAAAATTGAACTTTTGCAATTTTCGAAAAATCGGGGATTTCAAGGATTATGTAACCTACCATTCTCTTAAATGTCCTTAACTTTATCCATCAAGAAAATTTAAGCAAAAATGTTATCCCAAATCACATCAGTCAAATCCGTTGAGGAATATGAATTCTGGAGAAAATTGGCTGAACAGTTACACAAAATATGGATTCCTGCTCACGTGTTCACTATTCATTATTCAACTATTCACGTGTTAGAGGATTTTTTTATATATTTAGCAACTGAAGTTATCACAATTTTCGTTACCAGGGTGGTCCGGCAATAAGTTTTTTCTGTCGAAAATTCCAGTTTTTTCGCGCAGCTAGACATAACTTTCTCTACACTGCATAAGTAGCAGCGAGAAAGTAAAAAGTAAGAAGGAAAGAAAAAGATGACAAATAAATGAAAAGTAGATGAAAAATAGTTCCTTCATTCCCGATTTAAGTTAGTCGGGTAGTGTTGGGAGAGTAATCTCAACTATTCGTCATAGGTCATTGCACAAATATTTTTGTGATAATTGTCTAAACCCGTTATCCACTGGGCGGTGCACAGCCATTAGAGATCGCAAATAGCACACATTTGCCAGCCAACGCATTAAATACGTGGCTCTTTAAACGATTTTATAATAAATTTAAAAAGTCTTTACGAAGGGTGTGGGATATTCAGTGGAAGGCTTCAATATCCAAACTACATAATGTACGGAAATCTGTAACAGATTTAAATATATCAAACACTAGATTAAGAAGACAAGAACAAATTATTATCACAAGATTGAGAATTGGCCATTCTTTCCTCACCCACTCTCATCTAATGAATAAAACCGACCCTGCCGCCTGTCCAAAATGTGGAGGAATATTATCAACGACTCACATTCTCCTCGAGTGTTCCAGTCTCCAAACTCTACGAATCTCTTTGGGCATCAAGAACGAAGTTTATGAAATGTTGAATTCAATAGAAGGTTTCAAAACAATTTTAACTTATCTTAATTAGGCTTGTTTAGATAATATGATATGAATAATTGCAAAACAAATTTAAGTTTATCGTTATTACTTCTGTTTACTCTAAATTTTCAAGAAATGTATCTCTAATATAAATGAATAGTGGTCGCTAATGACCACATATGTTTTTAAAGCAACCTTAAATAAATAAATAAAATAAAAGCCGACGCACCTGCGGGATGAGGCGCTGGCATTCGCTGCTGGCCTGCTGAAGGGGACCAGATTCGCGCTGCCTCCGCCAGAGGGTCCGAAAGCCCTCGGCCGCTTCCGGCAGGGGGTGGGGGAGGGGGAGGGCGATGGAGGAGCGAAAACGACGCGGAAATGAGAAAGCGCGCGCCGCGGAAAGGAAATGGGAAATAAATGACCGTCTGGTCGAAGGGAGCGCCCGCGTGCTGCGCTTAGCCGCCAGGGGGCAAAGGTTGACAATGCACGCGAATGCACATCCTACTGCGCTCAACACAAGGGTGGCTCAGGACACCAACTGTTGTCACTGCACTCTCTAACCGAGAGGTCCTCTAACCGGGTTCGAGTCACGACGGTGGCAGGATTTTTCGTCACAACCTTGACAGCTAAGTCGAATTCAGTCACTGTCTGAGGAGAATTCTAGCGATCGGTGGCTCTGATCGGTAGTTCTCCGTGGTTTCTGCGATCACCATCAGGCGAATGCCGAAGCAGTACCCTAACACATTGGCCACGGACAGCGGGCCATCTTTCCTTCCGCTTCCTTTATCCCAGTCCTGCCCAGCATTTTGCACTTTCACTGACGTCAGGAGCTGCGCGCGGGCAACTCGGGGGCAAATGCGAAAATCAATAAAGGGTGGGGATGAGATTCACTCTAGGAGAGGGGACCACCAATCAGAATGCGCAAGTCGAAAGATAGCGCATAAATTTAAAGAGGAATCGGCAAGAACATGACGGTCATATACAGTTCAAGTAATATTGCATTTTGTATTATATTGCAAGTGTTTGTTCTCGGTATATGACAGGGAGTAATATGAAACTACAACTAATTATACATATTAGATTTCGACATCAAGTATTATAATTGCTTGTAGGGCTGATAATGTAATTCGCTTTGCAACGATGTAATCACAAATTTAGGATTGTGCTAAACACAAATTTTTGATACTGAATTTTTGTTTGTTTGATGATGACAGCAATAAACTATTTTATATTAACTATGTTTAATTGAATAAGACGGTTCTCTCAAAGCGAAAACATTGTTCTTGAAAAAAACATGATTATTTTCTGTTCTAATTTCTGACAAGAGTGTAGAGTCGTTTACGACATCGTATAAGAATATAAATCCCTTTGCATTCTATATAATAATGCCCATGATTATCTTATGGTTGTCCATAACATATCGTCACAGATGTTTGCTCGTTGATCTCATTTATTCAGTTTCATAATGGAGAAAATGGTCACAAATGTGCTATTAAACATTATCCTTCTTGGAATTGCCACATATTCTATTTTTATGTCAAACTGGATGTGAGAGATTGCTCTCAAGATTTTCTTCATTTTGCTATGATTTGGACATTAAAACACTCCTGGTGAACAATCAATTATTAAATTGCAATTCTTTGTTAGTTAGAATTAAATAATATATTTTCCTGTATATGGCCTGATCTATGGTAAGCATATATTTTAAAGCTATTGCTTAAGAGTCTCAATGAGCATGATATTTTCTTTAAAAAATTAGAAAAGGAAAATACACACAGTGGTAGATACAAAGGTGCATATACAGTAGTACACGGAACGTAAACAGTGAATTATGGCCCTTGTAACTTGAAATATTAGACGTAATCCATTTAAACAAGTGGGCATATAATTTTGCAGCATGGATAATTAGAAGTCCAGACATTGAATCTACGCGCCGCATCGTGCTACGTCAGATTTCTCCCCTCCCCGCAAAGCTTCCTACTCCCCACCACTTGTACTTTCGGCACTGCTGCGGGCAGACGATCGGCTCGCAAGTGCAGAATGCCCGCGGGAGCAGGTGTTGTGCAGGCCTGCTCTATCCTAACTCCTTACACTACACACCTGTACTACACAACCACACATGTGGGGAAACCTGACGGGAGCTTAGAGTTTCACCAGGCTGGGTTGGAGCCCCAATTGTAGGAGATACCTGGGAGAAGTAAATACATTCAAGACTAAAAATTTAGAATACTGAACATTAAGAATTACGAATTAAAAGGCGTACATGCAATGCGCGACACGAGCATTGGTGTTTCTGAGTCATTGGTTGTTCATAATTCAGAAACCGCGCGTCCTAACTTCATAAAACTCCGTTTCCGAGTTTATGGTCATCAGTGGTCATACACGAAAAGGTCAAAATACTTTTTGAATCTTCTACTTCACCTTTTAAGGTACAGTTCTTCGGGTGAAAGTCACTCCTAGCACGGGTGGATCGAAACGAGCATCATCGAAATGTACGATAATTAATTTCAATACCTAATGAGATGTTTCTCTCACATTTTCATATTATTTTCACTTTGAATATAATGTTTTATGCGGACCACTATTTATTATTAATATAGTTATAGAAGAGGGATTTGGAATAGTTGAAATACGAGGCATTCCAGGAATTAAATAAATTGGAAATCTTTTTTTCATTTTAAACAGTTTTACTGGAGTTCCTTATAACGTTTTTGTCCTAGATATTCGGTATCAAAGAGCAGTATGACACTTAACTTCTGCCACACGTTTGGGCACATCTATGAAAATGCTTACAACCTTTCAATGAATGCTTACCATTCTAGCTTAAAATTCAACACTTTTGGAAATTTATCCGTTACAACCGTTAACAGTGGTTTAATTGAGAAATTAAAAGGACCAGCATTATATTTCGATCGGCGAAACACTGCAATTAAAATGAAGAACACTGTAAATTTTTTGAAATGTGTGGCGAAGATTTTTAAATTCGTGTCGTATCATGTTTCTCTTAATATTATTTCTCAAAGTACGATATTCCTGCTCATTGCCAATGTATTAGATTAACGAGAGACTTGTAGACTGTACACTTGTCACCTTGACCTACTCGTTTGGTTTATGGAGCTATTCTGGCAGGTCATATAGTAGTTCATTTGCAAATTGGGGCTAAGTTATATGAATAGTCTGACAGTGAAAATTGCCTCATTTGTTTCTTCACGCGTGACAGGACAGTCCCCGATCGAAATTTCTCAGGTTAAGTCTGGATTCCCTGTACTCCCACTTCACATCTATATCACTGCAAGATTTGAGGTGAGGTCAACGGTTGTTTTCATCACTCAGATGATGTAATTATGTTGACAAATTTGCGAAATTATCCAAAAATGAATATTCACAGGTCGATCTGGCTCGACTCAAAGCTCAGCGATTTTGAAAAGTATTTTTTAAATTTTGGAGGATATTTCACATGAAGCCCCTGGGACATTTTCAAAATTGTCCAAAATTTTTTTCTTTAGAATTTCCTGTAAAAATATGGTGAAATACTCTTATAAAGACAGCACAGGTACGATTTTCACCGTTTCTTCGGAATTTTCGAAAAATTCATAAGTGTTGAATTTTTTCGGTCTTCTGAAAATTACAATATTGATATTAGAGATTTTTTTCTTCATATAAAATTTATTCTCCAAATTAAGTTATTTTGTCAACGCCGTATACATTTTTGAAATGTAGTATTTTTTAGCAATTTTGAGTAAAATATAGGGAATATTAAGATATATTGAAAATAAGATTCTCTAAAAATGTTTTCTTTTAACTTTTGTAGGGATAGTGCTAAATGCATTGTATCAGATTACATAAATGTCATTTAGCTGTATTGTTTTGTTTTTCAAACATAATTTTTTTACCTAAATCTTGCTCTCACTAGATTGATTTTTACATTACCAGTGATTTGTATACGTTAATGTAGTTGTGAGTACAAGGGCTTTGAATAATAAATTATTGAGCTTCTCGAAAAATCAACACTTTCTCTGGAAATGATCTCCGTATTAAGCATTTATAGAAACGGTCAAAAGGCATTTTCTCAAAAACATCTCCAATTTTTTAACGAAAATTTCATATAAGACCATGTTTTAGACTAGTATAATATTCCTTAAGTCCTATTTCAATTTTACCAGTACGCGACCGAAAAAAGTGAAAAAATACCCTTTAGATGGCATCTGAAATTAAAGAAGTAAGGAAACTAACTTGTACAAGAAAATCTGTGTCATTCTGTAGCATTACTAGTTTATTTCGTATATTTCTATAATTAAACGAAAGAAACTAGTAGTGCTGCGTCCAATAAACATCTATGATCATTAGCGACAATTATCTTTTGTAGTTGGTTACAAGAGTAATAGTGTTCAATTATAATTATAATGTTATAACAATATTTGCAATACCACAGTAACAGAAATTTCAAAGAATATTAATATCAGAAAACCGTTTCAATTAAAGTAACTGCAATATTTAATGATACAAGACATTTTAGGAGTAACTAGGAAAACCGGTAGACGTTCTTCTGCCCTTCATTTTCCTCTTTCCTCTCCCATCTCCCTTTCTCACTGTCTCTCCCTCCCTCCCTCATCCTGCCCCTGTCTGTCTGTCTGTGTGTGTTTCTGTCTCTGCCGCTTTCTGTCCCTCTCACTCACATTTACTTACAGATTTTGCACGTCTCTGAGCAGGTGAGGTAATATCGGGAAGCGTCGTACCAGCAAAAATGTAATAGAATGTTCAGGAATAGTTCATTCTGTAGATTATGGTATGCGAAACGTTTCTTTGAGGCTCTCGGCCCCGAAGTTTAGTTTCTAAGACACTAGAACGCCTCGGGTTGCATTTGACGTGAATATTTAGTTTTGTTCTACAGCGCCATGTAGTGGAGTTATAACAGAATTAAGAGCACGTAAACCTTGTGGATGAAAAAACACGTAGAATGACCAACTTTCATGGAGATCGGTCGAACGGTGTCGGAGTTTCGTCGGAGATGTATGATTCGTTTCATTGAACGCGTTCTAATAATTCAAATAAATGTAATAGAATTTTCGAAATGAAAATATCTGAACGTACATAAAAAAAATATTTTTTTTACGAAACGTAAATGCCTTACCTTCTCTAGGCAAGACAATCGTTTCCGTGGAATACCTATTTCGCTCCTTTCCCGACCTGCTCTGGCCGCCACCCCCGTCCCCGCCAGGCTACCCAAGTCCCCGCCGCACAAAAAGGGGCTACAGGGCCGAATTCCGGTGCGGGGCCTTCTGGGAAATCGAAGACGGCGAGGCGTGCGGAGCAGCCCACGGTCGGCATTAAGGGTGGGGGGGGGGCAGGGGCCCGTTTCCCGAAACGTCCGCGCGCTGCGTCACCCGGCGGCGCGCCGCGAGGAAGAAAAGAAGGGGCTGAGGCGAAGCTGCACCGTCACATGCCGCCTCCCCCTCCTCCCACCCCCTCTCCCTTTCTCTCACCCTCCCCTCTGCTGCTCCGGGCATCGATTAATTTTCCATCTTTTAATAGTTTCGGGCCGTTTCTTCCGTTTAAGAGGAGATTGATGATTGGGGATCGGGGTAATTTTGGCTTAGCTAAACCAAAGGAAAAAGAACGTATGGAGAGTTACGTTTTGAATTTTCATAATTGATTCTGTTAAATTGGTGACGACGTATATTAAAAATTTAGAAATAAATGTGAAGATAATTTTGTATTGTGTTTATGTTCAGAAGTTTTCTGAATAATACGCGCAAACAAAAGAAGGTAAAGCATGCCACAAAGGAAGCTTTGAGAAAGAAGAATTATGCAAATGGAAATGTAGTTACCAAAGTTTGATAATTCATATTCGAGGTTTAGATTCTTGTATTTGCACTTATTTGGCACGTTCTGAAAGTGTAAGCTCCTTCAGGCATCTTCCGTACAATTCGTGACATTGAAGACTGAGATTTATGGCAATAATTCGAGTAGCCACATTTGTTCTGTTGCTTTGAGCAATATCCATCTTAACAGAAAAGACATTAACAAGATCTTAACAGCGGTTTTCATTCTGATACTAAAGGCTCAGAATTGAAAGGCCTTGAAGATATTCTGAGTGATTTTATTAGACTGAAAGATTTATTCTTATCGTGAAACGTCATAGAAGGTAGTGTAACGTATTGGCAAGCGAACCTCGTGGTAGCTATTTGGGTATGGGAGGAAAGGGATTACCAACAGAAAATCGCCTCGACAAGCAGGAACAGAAAGGTCCCCTAGAGAAAGCACCCAAAGACTGAACAAAGGGCAGGCCATTCTAGAGGCAGGGCAGGGGAGGCGGCTTGACGTAGGAGGTCACGTGAGCCTCCAGTATATAAGAGAGCAGACGAAGGGAATGGGTGGGTTCTAGAGAAGGAGTGAGGACCCCGTGCTGAGGCACAAATTTGCGCAAGGGCGGTGCAGCGGCGAACAGGGCTCGCGAGGCAAGTCACGTGTTGACGCGCCTGCCCGACGTTTCATTTAGACGGAGGAAGTTATACAGCAGTGCTTGCCAACTCAATGCTCTGTGACTTCACAGAAATCTGCTCTCTTGCTCCGAACCGATCCGCCGAGCAAAGGTTGAGCCCGAGTCAGCGGTAAGCGCACAGTGTTCCAATGGTGGTTCGGAAGTGGGAAAAGGTTCGATGGAAAATCGATAATTACGTTTTAATGGGTAATTATTGTTTAGGAAGTTTATGATTCAATAACAATATGAAGAATTTTATACTAGAGCATACATTATTACATAACTCAAATCAATAACCGACTCTTTACCATAACCAATACTGAAATTTCACTTCCATTCTTCTATTGGATCACATTTTTGGAAAAGACAATTTTCAAATTTTAGGGCAATATTTTATACAATAGTAGGAGGATTGAGGCATAAGTCAAGACAACTACTTTTTTTGTGAGAATACGAGCACTGGTGGAAAATGTGAAATATACACATGAAATAGCAAGGGATGAACTAAGTGTATAGAAATTTAACGACACACCAAAATTTGGATTCTAATATTTATTAAGGTATTTGAAATAACAGTACTAATTTTATGTTCCAAAGCATTTCAGCATATACGAGTTAACAACATTTCAGAAGCATTACACACGCGGTCTAAAGACCCGATTAGGCAGATGCTCGATTTCCGCACGTTACACCTCGGTCCGCACACTCACAGGTCATCATGTGCGTTGCAATTACCGGATGCTACGTGTCCTCGCAACAACTCTCCTGTCATCTCGCGACTATCCGGTATGGAAGAGTATTATTGCCATCAGCGTTTATCAATTCCCTGTGACATTCTCGTGCATTTCTCCTATGGAGAACGGCTATCTTGGTGTATGAGCGCTGCTCGAAACATGTTACATTCATCTCGCACGGCGGTAGTCAGACAACAGACAGATTTCACATTGCTCTCTGTGCTAATAGAGTCACCCCATAGCTATATTTTTTTGTGAACACACATAAGTACAGCATTTCTTTCAAGTGATAAATTTAATAGTGTGATACGATAATATTTCTTTCAAAAACAAATAGTTGTAATGACTTCTGCCCCAACCTTCGTTTATAATAACGAATTAGTTCATTCTGAAACAATAATTAATGTTAAAAAGTAGGTGACATATAGGTACCCAGTAGGGATCACATGAGAGAATTTTGAACCCAGGCTTCATTTTTTTTAAGGACAGTTTTGTTTGAGAATATTATAAATCCTTTTGATTTTCTGCATATTTTCCATAACCTGCAAATTCCTTTACTTATCCATGATTGCGAACTATGTCAATTCTCAGAATTTATTTTAATCTCGCAGATTTCTCTGGGTTGCAAAGCTACGAAATGAATTTGTAGGTTGGGCTTTTTAAAATTCTGCAGTTCTTTCGAACACCCTTAACACGTCGCCATTGTTCCAGAATCTACAAACGGAAAGCTTCCTCCCCTAACGGAAAGAAATTTAACGAGTGAAGATGTTTCCCACTTATGTTGCCTGAAACATAGGCAAAAGGCCCACTGCCAATGTTTACGGTACCGGCCACTGACCTTGGGCATCTAACACTGCTTTTCCGAGTGCCATATCTCGGAGGGGAATAAAGCTCCGACGTCATTTCTTGTCCAGTTGGCAATCGTTGTTATACAGCAATTGTAATACTTTTTGGGGGATTGTAGGTCGCAATAATTATGCACCGAATGAAACAACAGTTCACAGTAATTTGTATTCTCATTGTAAAGTTCAATGAAACTATATCAACCATGAACGTTAAAAATTATGGACGATCTGTGCAAAACATTGAGGTGGTTCGTGACAAAAGTTGTTGTTCAAGTGCCCGAAAGTGGAATACTTTTTACATTTTCGTCTACAGCTTCACAAAATAAGCTCAAAAGTTAAGTCTAGTGTAGATAATTACTTAAAATATGCATTTATATACACATGCGGTTAACATTATTCACTTAAATCTATTAGAAACTCACTATATTTTGTAGTTAGAAAAGACCTATACAGAATGGTTCAAAAGTAGGGGGGATAATTTCAGGTATGTATTCTCCATATGTAGACAATCAAAATAGTTCATTACAATACGTGTCCGGAAATACGTTGTCCGCTTCATTTCCGACTTATGGCCTTCACAACACTGAAATTCAACGAAATACTTTTTCTTTCGCAGGTCGTTGCCGTAAAAGAGACATTAACACGACACTCTGACAGTTCATTACGACACAGCGACACAGCGACAATGTCCGGATCGGAAGACATTTGTACGTTTTCATTGCCGTCTGTGCAAGCATGGTTTAAACCAAACCTCTCCGGGTTTGGGGAGGGACGACTGAGATCCACAACTCCAGCTGTAGAGGAGGAGATTCTGGACGCTCTTGATACGACTCCTATCAGCACACGAAGGTTAGCGTTGCAAGTGAATGTTCCTCATACGACTACCTGGAGACTGTTGCAAGAGAATCAGTTGTATCCTTATCATTTGCAACGTGTACAGGCTTGCCACAGCAGATTACCGTGCATGAGTTAGGTTTTGTCAGTGGTTCTGCCTGTAGTTCTATCAGTGGTTCTTGTCAGTGGTGTAAATCCGAACTTTCCTGCTTTAATATTATTTACAGATGAATCACAGTTCACATGAGATGGCATTACAAATTTCCATAATCAACATGTATGGGCATATGAAAACCCACGCGCAACTATTCCATCTCATCATCAGGCATTAGAGAAGCTCTTATGACCAACATAATTTTCTATACTTAAAATAGGAAGGTGTAATGAATATGTTTATGTACTTTCCTAATGTGTGTTGAAAAATTGAAGTTTATAAATATTAATTATAATTTCTTCTTAATATTTGCAATAAATAATCCTTTGCCGCGTCAGAAAAATAATTTTTGTGAAAAGTGTGTTTTGTAATTTTCCACTTTCGTTAGAGTTTGTATGTACGCAGAGTTTGTATGTGTTAGTGTTTGTATGTATGTTTGTATTGCAGAAATGTCCATGTACGTATATGAAATAATTTTGAAACCAAAGAACGCCCAACTAGCACTTTCTCCTGATCCCCCATGTATTGACCTTGACTCAATTACTGCTTTTCCTAAAATGGGGACTACTATTGGGTCTCAATATGAAAAGGTTTTTGACGTGATTATGGCCACAGTATGACGATAAATAACAGACCTTGAATGCGGAACGGAAGTTGGAGCTAGATGCATGGGACATTCCATTTCGAAAATCGTTAGGAAATTCAATTTTCCGAGATCCACAGTGCCATGAGTGTACCGAGAATACCCAATTTCAGGCATAATTGTCACCATGGGCAATGATCCAGAGCTAGAACGTTTGCATTGAGTTCTCAGTGCTAACAGACAAGCAACACTAAGTGAAATAATCTCAAAATCAATGTGGGACAGACGAATCCGTTAGGACAGTATGGCGAAATGATATAGCAGAATAAGGCGGTGAACAGTGCCCCCAAACCAAATCAATAATCGCGATGCTCCTATGAAAGAGAATACAAAATGCAGTAGATTCCCAAAAATTCAGCCCCCTAGGGCACATTACAGAGATATGAGAAACGTGATTTTCATGTTTATTTTTTCTCACTTTCTATTGAACATACAATGCTGAAAAAAATTAAGCGACGGGGGAAAATACTTGAATTTCAATATATTTTTGTCAACCAATTTTGACGCCAAATTCAAATAGAAAAAATAATAAATTATTGAAATTGATTTTTGATGTTATAAACGTTGGAGTACTGTCTCAGTTTTTTTCCTCTATAATGTGTCTTATAACATTTTATAACATTTTTTTTCAGATTTTTAAAGAATGTGGACGATAGTGAAAATATTTGAATCAATTTTATCAGTTTAAAAATTTCAAAATCTTGCCAAAATGAAACAAACGTTGTTACCAATAATAAAACACAGATTCAATTAAGGCATATGAACTCGAAATCTTGTAGGTATTACATCGATTAGGTACCAAATTTAATCGGAATATCCATGGTGGAAAGAGATGGTTGGGCTGTTGCGCATGCAATGAGGTTCAGGCGCAAGTTTGCGTCATAATATTAGCCATAATCTTAGATATAATACAATAAAAGAACTTACTTATTACGTTGAATCAGTCGTATGTAAACTCATGAAACATCTCATTACCTTCTTCTTAACGAAATAATGGGAAGCAAGAGTGGGTGCTTCTAGATCAGCATGTGTTCAGAAACTGTTTATCTTTCCAAAATTTGCTTGTCTCAATTCTACAGAGATAAAGAGAGTTTACCGAAAAGGAGACCAGCGCCAATTTCTTTACGGATTTAGGGTTTCAATGTTGTATCCGGAACCCGGAACGCTGGTGTGGCTCCGGCTGATGTTCCCGAAGCGGGGCGAGGGACCAGGGGGGCACAGATGCAACACGTTGGGAGCCGTCGCTGGCGATAGCATCGCGCTCTTCTGGGCTTCTCCGCCACTCGATTACTGCGTTCGCTGTCTCCAAGATTAATGCGGAACGGGTTTCTGCCGCCATAAGTTAGGTGCGACGCGCAACTCCATAACTTGTCTCGCATCTGAACGAACACATTTACAGACATTTCTCGATGAATATCATTATAAGATGTTTGAACGATGTGACTCCACTGCAGAGTCGGAATAAGAGAGTGTAAGACCGATACTTTGTTTGGGCATTGAATGTAAGGCTGTTGCTTAATTACTTGGACAAAAAATAGGAGTCATTTATTGCAATTGGAGTAAGTTCAGGCTATCGGCTTTCAGTCAAAAATTATCATTTCTCAGAAAAAAAACTAGGCATCTTTGCTGCTTAGAGCCTACCGCTAAGACAAAAACTGCAGCGCAAGTGTCCTTTGAGTGCAAAGCGTGTCAATTGCATTTGAACTTGCCGGCTAAAAACAGATATCGAGATTTATAGAAAATGTAAATTTTTGACGCAAAACCGTTTGCACCAAACTTTTTCAAAAACAATAATAGTAACAGATTTTATGTCCAAATAATTAACGGCCCCTCTATCAGTGCAGCGGCGGCGCTCTCATTCGGTCGCTCTTGACGGCACGGCAGCTGGCGAAGAAGTGCCCGCCGCTGCACTGAGCAACGCGGAGTGAACTGCATCCTTCACGAAGAGAAACAAATACGCCAGCTCAATAGAGGTAAGCGATAGTCGTAATAGTACGATAAAATCGTTTATTCTTGTAAAATGAGAAGAGAGCGCGTGGCGGTACAAATGGGAATGTATCACAGTGATATTATACCACGTAATGGCGCCACGTGGCCACGGGTATGTGTAAGAGGCATAGAGGGAAAAATAACAAATCTTATCGAATTTTCAGCCCTCTATCTTTCCTGCGAACTGCCATCCTGCAACTGAGGGGCAGAATCTTTCGTCCGAGACGAGACCGGACGAAACTCAGCCAGCAGTTGGGCGAGCTGCATCGCGAGGCGCTGCGACCCGCCTGCCGCGTGTAAGGTCACGCTGCCACCGGCATCGCAAAGGGAAGTCGGACGAATTTCGTTCATTAACTTTGTATATAATTTTTTTGCGAACTCCCAGTGGAATCGGTGTGAACTACATTTTGAGTCACTTCTTGTTATTTGTGAAGCAGACGATACAATTTGACGAAAGCATAAGCTTTACGTTACAAAGGAAGGGGTTTCTAAATTTTGTCACTTTCCGCATTTTTTTTTGTTAATAAGAATTAGTAAATTAAGGGAGTATAGGACCAAGAGAAATTGTACTTTTCACCTTATCATCTTTTCGATTTTGTAACAGTGCACTGCGCGGTAGCATGTAAATTAAGGCAGAATGAGATATTCTTTTTTTTATGTTTCTGGTGAAATAGGTCTAAGGTTTTTGTTAGTTTATGTACGTGCCAGTACAACACTGTGGTACCTACTATAATATGACACTCACATCCTGAGGAGAATCAAGGACAATTGATCATAAACAGTTTAAAATTATTTATTCTATGAAGGTGTATGCAAGTATTTCAATCAGTGCTTTATCATGTAATTGTGTTTATTTCTATAAGTAATTATATTGTTGATTCGTTACACATCCAAGGTGTATTTTTCTGTTAATCACAAATCCGAGAATTGCCCAGTCCCCACAAGCAAGTAAAATTTCTTGTAACCCTGAAGAACCAGGGACCTTTTCCATCCTAAATTTGAGGATAAGATCCCGTACATTGGTTACAATATCTAACAATTATATTAATGGATACAATAATATTAATTATAGAAATTAATATTAATTTCTTTCACTATATGTCTTTATGTCTAAACGATGCATTGCGTTTCAGAAACCTTCAAAATCTTCAGAAACGATAAAAAGTTTTATTCAATGATGTATACATATGAATCGACATAAACATCCGCCCAATATATTTTCACTGATATGCGGATGATCTATGCTCATCGTATTTCTAATTTACTTCCTTTCACATAAAACGCAGTGAATTCATTATGTTTGTATTACCTATAGAGATCGATGCTTCATGTCAATGATCGCAGCTTTTAATTTTCCCAGCTTTGTTAAAGGTTGCGCAACTTTCAACGGTAGCCACTGTTAAAGGTAGGACACGTGTTCTGAGTTTCAGTCACATTGGCGACATGATGGTTAACATCGGGAGACTGTATTTTAAAAAATTTCAAAAAGTTAGTATTTCAAAACTATAAAATTGAAAATACAGATTTTTTGCCTTAAACAAAATATGTTATACAATTCAGCTCTTAAAATAATGTCATGAACAAAAATGTCATGTAATTTTTTTAATCAAGTAGTTTTCACGATTCTCGTTGAAATTAATACAAATTATAGAATGAAAAGTTTCTCAAAAACTGCTCATATTTATTTATTAAACTTTTTCCATGTATGAAACAGGAGATGTTTAAAAGAATGGCGTAGGTTTCATTTCCGTTACTCTCTCTGAATTTTCGAGAATTGCGTGTTGAAAACATTGGGTTGACGTAAGTAATTTTTATCCGACGTCGACCGGAGTTGGAACGTTTCCCTGTTTCCACGGTGTAGAGGTAAGGCGCACCGCGAATTAACAGAGAGGGCCTCAGTTCAGTTCTCGGTGCAAAAAAATTCTTGCTGGTTGAAAACACGTCTGCAGGTTCATGTCGTATTATAGTATTGCGAACCACTTAGAAATAATGTGAGAAAGAATGTGCTGTGTACCATCACTAGTTTTCCTTCATAAAAATTGAGCACAGCATTGTCAACCTTGAAGAGAATTGTGCTTTATAAAGAACCTCTGTATTTTCTGACTTCACTGAGTGTACCTACAATACTGGTGCCCCGTTTCTTCTGTTCTGATGCTTGAGTACAAAAACTGTCCGTCGCAACATTTCCACCCAAGTTCAGAAAGGGTTCGAGAAGGCGCCTGTAACATGCTCACCGAGTAGTGTCTCAAATGACTTGGATTCATCCTTTGGTTGAGAAACCGTTGATAACGTCCTTAGACTCCGAATTTACAGTGAGCCAAAGTTTATTCCAAATTTATCTGGTTTGTTGTTCATATATTGTGTAAATGTTCATTACACTTTGAAGGGGAATAATTGATCATCTACAGTGACATAACCCGATGGTTTATACCATGCAATGCAGTTGTCAATACATTTATATCATATTTCTGAAACTAAACACACCTTGTTTGACTTCATTGATTTCATTTTGTTACCTACTACTCCTCGATAATACAGAGTTGCGATATACGCATCACGTTCTTCGAGTGTCTACGAATCATTCCCGAAAACTCTACGCGCCTCCATCTCAATATATTGTTTATGACGCAAAATGGATCACTGGAAAAAGAGATGCCAGGCGCAGCCGTAGATTCTTTATCAACATTGCTTTTCGCGAAACCTGTGGATCTTGGTTTTCCCAAAGACATTTTGAATGCGCAATTCGAGTTTAAGTTCTTCCTTCCACATTTTGTTCAATTCCGCCTATGTCGAGTCAATCAGGCCCTTGCCCGACATCATACGTTCCCGCAGGATAATCAGGTTGTTAAGCTCACTCTGGATAGGCCAGAATATTTTCTTTGTCATGTGATAACTGCTATCGGTGATTGTCGGAGTAATGGTTCGTGAGTACAGTGCAGCAGGAAGCAACTTCTTTCTCGAACGACCCCTTATAGTTCCTCTGATACCTATAAAACATAATAAAAGAAGGTCCAACATTCCACTACGTATTACGTGCAAAATACTTCTACATTTCAATTTATATTATGAAATTCTTGCTTTGTCTCTTCGCATTGTGTAATATGGGATTTCATAACCACTTATCTTTCTCACCTTCAAAATTATCACTATCGCCAGTTGAACAGTGAATAGTAAAGTCGCCTTCACTGCTCTCTAACCCACGATGAGAAGCGTAATCTGAGTGTCCTTTCTCCGACTGAGATGGAGGTTTATCACTCAATACACGTTCAATTTTACATCGCTAAGTTTGTAAAACATTATGATACGGAACCGTAACTTGCCACTGCTACAAAACTAATACCGATTTGAGAAACTTTAATTCCGAAGCGGCGTGCAGGTTTCAACTTGCGATCTGGCGTGTTGTGACAAGCGTTGGTAGTTCCATTGCATCGAAAAATTAGACAAGTGTACTGCATTCACGAAAGCATTCAGAATCCACGAAACGTACTCAAAATGTATTATCCATTTATTAGTACATTGTTGTTGGTTTCTATTTTTGAGTTACTTCCTATTATTACAGACTGAATAATACATGTAAATGTCCAGCTTATTTAAAAAACCCGTGTATAATAGACTGCAACTTCGCCACTTTAAATCACACAAGTGAGCAAATGGTCAATTGACTGGCATATGTCTTAGTAGGCATGAAGACTGTTCCACAAAAAAAAATTGTGTGATATATAGTATACACAAAATAATTAATAGTCACGAAACGGTGAAAAATCTTAAATTAAAAAATAACGGCCTTTTTGTGATTTGGCATATCGGCAATGGTTAATTGATTCCTTCTTGTCCTAGAGTTAAACTTAACGTAATCGATGCTTGAGAGAATTGCGCAGGTCTCATTTGTTTTAAATCTCTGATTTTTTTTTAATTGCAAAAGTTCAGTTTTTTCGACCTCTTCCTGCAACAACAATATTGAAGACAGAGACTTTTCCCCTGAATATAATCTGTTCTTTAAGACAGATGACAGATCTTCATTTAAAGTCCTGCACGATTTTTCGAAAATGTGAGAAGTTTTCGCGGAATTTTCTGTAAAATATAGGCAATTTAAACTATTATTATTCTCAAAAACAATTATTATTCTCAAAACCTACTCTAATTTGTGTACTTTCTTGCCATAAAAGTCCAAAGCATTTTCAATATTCCATTGTTACTAGTTTTGTTCTTCATTGCCTGTACCGTACTTTTGCACCACGTCTATGAATTAAACGAAGAAGTCTGGACCATTTTCATTCTCACAATCACATTACTTCACATTCACCTAAAACATTGGATGTGCTGTTTTGGAAATAGGGATCAGAAATTGCTAAACGTCCTAGTCATAATACGCAACACACCCAGTGAACTTGACACTAAAACTGAAGTAGCGAAGGTAACGCTGAAGATTGCTTCAAGACACTACTGGAATCGTGGGGCCATAAAGTACACCTCTTGGCTTTTTTATAGAAACAACAATGCGAATGCCTACTTATCAGTTAAATATTCTGTGACACAGCATCTGTTAGTCAGTCCAAAAATTGAAGTTGGCAAGAGTTAAAAAAAGACAAGAATTTTAAAGGAATGGTCTATAATTTGATATAAAAATCTTTCCACAACTGTGAGTACGCATTTGTCTCATCTTCTGGCATGCACACTCATGAATGAGCTGACGTTACCGGCAATATTTCAAGCTAAATCTCTGACATTTTTACGCCGCGAACAGTTAAAGCGTTACTCGTTGGCGATACAAGTTCGCGATTCGCTGAGACCAATACGATAATATTTTCAGAGGTCCGGGTGAATAAAATATGTAAATGACTGCATGAGGTAGGTGGAGTGATTTGGCAACCCATTAATATTTTCAGGAATTTATTGGTTTTCATATTCTAGGATTATTTTATTAAAAGTAATTGTGCATGAATACATACAATTGAGCACTTAATTACGGAAGCAAGTTGACTTTACTGTCTTTCGAAAGCACGCGTCATTGAGCTGACAGGGGGCGCGTGGGGGTGTTTTGTGAATGTGAACTTCTCGACTACCACTCGTATTTGGGAATCTGTGTCCAATGTTGTTGCATTATTGATTTCGATCCAGACATTCTTCAGTGTGATATTAACCTGGAGTCGTTCTTCGAAAGAATCAAAGTTCTTTTCAAGTGTGTCACTGTCACATTTGAACATTTTGCATGTGTATCTGTGCTAGTTTATTTCGAATGTCATACTGAAACACTTCCCCAAACTCGCTCTGTTAGGAGGGACACGATGGCTGTTGATTGATCATGCAGCAAAAAATCTCATGAGAAATATTATTTATAACAATACAATATTCATGCAAATGTTTATGTGTGTGTGGAAACATTAGATTTTATTTATTAAAATTAACTGTAATAAATGGCCTCCGTTGCAATATAGTACTTGAAAAATAAAAAGAGACAAGTAGATTTGGAATGTCATGAGTAAAATGTGAGTACTAGAAACTGTACTAAAAAGAAAAACATTAAGGTAGACTAGAAAAAGTAAAAGGTGTCTGCTGAAAGCTTTAGAAAAAAGAGTCGCAATGAAGAAACAAGAGAATGAACAGGAGGCTCTGCAGCAACAAGGTGAAGCCTTTACGAAAATATGAGGATTCTGAACTAACGTTCGCAAGGGGAAATCAACCAGGTCAAAATAAGGTATTTCATACTTTGAGGAGTTTATTATTCCAGGAAGGTAATATAGTATGTAAAACTTTCATAACTAAGTCTTTTCATATCCCGTTGATACGTCACTGCAAGTGTATGCAAGCGTTCTGCAAAAGAATACCGCAAAATAATGTTGTAAATCGTTCATGTTTGATGATGTACGAATACATTATGTGCCAGTTTTGTATCAATTACGTATCCTAAAGGCAATATTCTGGCAAATTCGCAATAATTTCATCATATATGTGGACTTTACATGCTTGAACCTCATCCATCACACATTTTAATGTTACAATCGCTCTTCTCTATGAAGTCATCCACATCATGTAATGATCGCACACACTTTATGGCAGTCCATTCAATACGGTGATAGCATTGTTGAAAATTGACGCAAGCGGGACGTTTGTCAAGGGAAACACAATAATTCGCGTCGAGCGCGACGCGTCTTGTTTACGACGCGCTCACCGCCCGCGAGCGCCGCTGGGCATGCGCCTCTGTCGCCAACGCTCTCGAGCGACGCTTCAGCCGAAGGCCCCTTGACTCTTCTTCCGGCCGCCTCCAAACGTATCACAGTGACGTGGAGAAGAAATTTGAGTTTCGGATCCTCCGATTGATTGATTGTTGATTCCGGGCGCCTCAACTACTGAGGTCATTAGTCCCGTAGTGGCGCACCAACACAGCCAGGACAAGCTCTAAGCCTCCGACCGGTCTCCAGGCATGTGTGGTAGTTTGGTGCATGTTAGTGTATGAATGTGTAAGGGGTGAGGAAAGAACAAGGATGAGGAAGGAAAGATCGCGCGCTGTCCGTGGCCCGTTTGTTAGGGCGCTGCTGCGGCATTCGCCTGGTGTAGATCGGACAACCCACGGAAAACTATCAATCAGAGCAGCCGAACCCTAGAATTCTCCTCCAGACACCGACTGAATTCAACCTAGCTGACACGCTAGTGTCGAAAATTCTGCCGCCATCGGGAGTCGAACCTAGTACTTGCCGGTAGAGGCACTGCAGTGACATCAGTTCATGCACTGAGCCACCCATCCCAGTCGAGTCTTCGGACGCGAGAACTACTCACGTCCTTAGTCCCGGGAGGGGTTGTGTTCCTGCTGGTACACGAGATCCGGCGCCAACATACACGTCGGCTTGCGGATATTCCCACCAGGCATTTCCCCTCAGCGAGGCATCGCCTGGTCAACCTCTCCGCGACACACGGCGAGAGGAGAGGACATAGGTGAGGAAGGAAGAACGCACGCGGTCCGTGTCTCGTTTGTTAGGGCACTGCTCCGCCATGGTATAGGTATAGATCAAAGCCGCCTGGTATAGAACCGCCTGGTATCAAATATCTATGGAAAAGAAAAGTTGAGATCAACTGGCGCTAGAATTCTCCTCCAGATAGCTACTGAATGCTATGTAACTGGCATCGAATGTCCCGCCACGGTCGGGACTTAGAGATTCTGCAGCAGAAACGGATGTTGTCACTGAGAAGCCTCAGCCTGTGTGGCGGAGGGTTGATGTCGGCGGAGTGGTGATAGTGATTGAAGTGGTGGTGGTGGAGGGGTGATACCGGTGATGGCGGGGAAATGGTGTTGGTGGAAAGATGATGGCAGTGGAGTGGTGATGGCGGTAAAGTGGTGTTGGAGTGGTGAAGACGGTGCAGTGATGATGGCGGTGAAGAGGTGATAGCAATGGAGTGGTGATGGGGGGTGGTGATGGAAGTGGGGTGGTGATGGTGGAGTAGTAATGGTGAAGGAGTGGCGATGGCGGCGGAATGGAGATGACGGTAGAGTGGTATTGGTGGAGTGGTGATGGTGGTGGAGTGATGATGGCGGTGGAATGGTGATGGTGATGGTGTTGGAGAGGTGATGAATGGCGTAGAAGTGGTGATGGCAGTGGAGTGGCGATGGCGGTGGAATGATTATGGCGGTGGAGAGATGATAGCAGTGCTGTGTTGATGGCGGTGCAGTGGTGATAGCGGTGGAGTGGTGTTGGAGTTGTGTTGGTGGAGTGGTGATCGTTTTTTCCTGCTTGGACTACCACTCTACACTTACCTCATGTTCTACCAGGGGGCACATTTCCCTGAGGTGGGAACCTACGGCTTCTTTGCCTATATCCGCACGTCCCGCCTCGGCACATGTGCTACGACAGGCTGGTGTCTGGACTCCGCCGGAACGCAGTTTGCCCTCACGCCCCATTCAATACCTAGGTGGGCTCGGCCTGGCATCTCCCACCTACTAGCTATCCAGGCTAGTACCGGAGTCCAAACAATGCGCTACTCACATGCGCTGGGAACGAGTCCCTCCTCTTTGCCCGGAGTATCGGGCCACTTCCACGGCGACACCGAGAGTTCAAAAGGGGACCATACAAACTGAGATTCGGGAGGCTCGGGACCCTCTTCTCGTCTCCTCACTACCTACTCGTTTAGGCTAATGACATGAGTATCGCCAGGATTATTGCTATCCGACGAGGAGGTTCGTGTTCCCCGTCTAGACTTTTGTATGTGGGATACAGGTACGTTCTCACGAACGTCCCGTTAGCCCTAATACTAGCAAAAGCGTCGGTGCCATTGTCGCAACTGGTGGGTTACCGGGCAAGTCCGGCAACACTGTGATTAGCGTATGCCTTCTTAGTGTCTCCACCTTGAAGCTAACGATGTGAGTTGCACCGTGAAACCGGGAGGTCGTCTACAACTCTCCACGAGGGATCGTGACCACGATCCTCTATCCCCCTTGCTGGAGGGGTGGAGTGGTAGAGTGAGGGCGGTGGCATGATGATGGCCGTGAAGAGGTGATGGCAGTGGAGTGGTGATTGACGGTTGTGGTGATGACGAGGAGTAGGGATGGCGAAAGGAGGGGTGATGGTGATGGAGTAGTGATGGCGATGAAGTAGTGATGGCGGGGAAGTGGTGATGGTGGGGAGTGTTGGTGGCGGCGGAGTGGTGATAGTGATTGAAATGGTGGTAGTGGAGGAGTGATGGTGGTGAAGTGGTGATGGTATTGGAGTAGTGATGGCGATGGAGTGGTTATGGCAGTGGATTGATGATGGCGGGAAGTTGTGATGGCCATGAGTGTAAAGAGTCGTGGAGGTGGCCGCAGAAGCCATTATCAGTCCATTGACCCTGAGTGTCAGGCTTCAATTCCCAGCAGATCATGACGTTTCCTTTCTGCGGGACTGTCTCCTTTTCGCTGTTCTCTTAATCCACCTAATTTCTCCATAATTCATAGCATATCAACACAATGTATTCAATAAAGCACTCATCCGATCTAGGTTTGAGCTTAATTACAATAGATCACAATAGTCATAATCACCCTAAGGCGCCAGAGCGGCTGTCTTGGCTAGGGAGGAGACGCAGGGCCTTATCCGGGTGAAGGGAGGAGACGCCTATTCGTCACCTTCACAAACCATCAAATACTTGCTCGTTACGAGATGAAGTATTCACAGATGCGCCACGTAAGAATTGCCACAACATGAAGATAGAAAAGATTTCTACTGTGGAAAATCATCTTTTCTAATTTTATTTCTAATGTTCAAGTTGGCAATTGATTTTAAGTCAGAATCTGTCACCTACTACAGCATTGTCACAATTAAATCTTTTTTATAAGTTAAAATTATTGTTAACATCCCTATACAGAATTTGAGTAACTGTGACTGTGTGTGTGTGAATCCGTTTCTCACAGTTAGAGCATTTCCCGTGCTCCACTCGAGACTTATGATGTGTTATTCGTCGCATCTCAGTCTCCTGGTGGGTAACTAATAGTCTGTTTTCGGATCTGGCCATAAGATTCAAAGAAATTTTGAAAAATTTGTCCTTAACTTCAATACTGTTAATTAAACTTCCATACTCAAAGACAATTTTCACTCCACACGCCATAGTTTTTTTTCAAGATGTTGGCAACACTGATGTTGCCATGATTAAGTGAACAATTGAATAACCAAGTGAATCGCGCGTCAGATTTCTATTTAATTTTCATCTGTAATACCGTATTTTTTAAAATAAATTTTCAAAAATCAGAGAACAGTTTTGCATTGGAACTTATTAAATTTGAAGAATTTCACGTGAATACGGAGGAAACACAACTACGTGTAATGCTAGAGAATGAATTAACGTTCTTAAGTTCGACGTCTCACTTTAAAGTTTTTAAGTGTGAAAAATACCTATTTTTAAATGAATGTGACCCACAGCTTATTCTTATAAAACTTAACACCTTACAAGAACATACAAAATAGTCACCTTTTAATGTTTATATATATTTGAAAACAAAACTATTAATAAAGCAATTGCAAAGGTAGACACGAAGAAAAATTAACCTGAGTTTGTGGTGTTTTAATCTCTTCGAAACTTAGGGGAGAAAATTATGATAGTGTTAAGCAACTCAGGGAAATCAAATGTAGTTGTAGAAGATTTTAAGACAGAATTTCGAAAATAATTTAGAACGATCTTGTTTTAGGATTACAGAATATCGCAGAAGAACGGCTTGCAGGTATTCTTTAATTTTTATTTTTGTGCATTTTAGCAAAAAAGGTTAAAAAATACCTGTACTAAATTCTAACTATTCGCATCATCAATACTTGCAGGTATTGTTTACGGTGAGTATAATTTTAAAATTGCAATATTATCAATTTCTATCCCGTATGGAGGTAACATGCAAGGTCATTGATGTTGAAAATTTGTGAACGGGAGTATAACATTATCCGCTACTATACTTCTTTGGTGAATCCAATGCCAGATAATGTAACAACATATTTGAACAAAGTTAGGCATGAAAGAAATGAAGTATGAAATAAATTTTCAACACACAGCGTCATCGACTCTACATTTAACTAGTTATTAGATATTTCGAATTCACATTCTCTTTCTACAGAGAGGATTCTTTTCAGTACAATCTCTCTTGTTACTCTTACATATATTTCCACATCGTTATACGCTTCTTTATTATTTCACACAAGTGGTCGGCAGCCGGAAAAATATTGTTGTGAAGTGGGTGGAAAATGGCAGCCTGAAGCAGCAACAATTGGCAGTTCTGAAACGACACGCGTTAAAGCGTAAGATTCTTTCTTCCTCGTCGCGTGACATTATCTGTATAGTAAGCAGAGGCGCACTCGGTATGACAATTTAGAGGCAACATTCGGTACGATAAATTGAAGATTAACGTATTTGAAGCATTGACACGGGAAAAGTCATAACTGCCACAAATTTGAATTTTTTATTACTCGTTCACTTTACATTTGCAGACGGAGCGCTGCGATCTGTTTACATGAGGTCACCGCCGACTGAATGAGAAACGCGCGTCTGCAGTATATACTGACCGTTTAATATGATATAGATGGCAGTGAGCAGCACACACAACCCCGGCGGGGCAAGAACGTAACCATTAAGGTAGATAAGTACAACAATATTGTACGTACATGTTGTGAATAGCGTGTGGTGTGATCTATTTTATTGTATATTATCTTTATCATTTAAGACCACGACTCCAGCTCACTGTCAGAAAGGCATAATTCGTCAGCTGTGTCCATAGCGCTTGTGCTGCCTTCGGCTGATTGGTCAGATGCAGATTGACATCGGGACCATTCGTGTATTCTCGGTTGTGTGTTCGGGCCTTCACTTTCAAAACAAAATTAGTTCCTAATTCTGCCGTCTGCAAATGTAAAGTGAACGAGTAATACATTGTTCATTGAGAAGGTAGTAAATGGCCATGCCATTGGCACATATAAAGTAGAATATCGATATGTAAACAAATGGAGTAGCAAACAAGATCTGATTTTTCTATAACAAAACAAGACAATCTTTTAATGACCTTCAAATGTCGTTGCACAGGATTTTTAAGATGAGATTTAACGTCACTCACTAACTTACAGTGCTCGCAACGCTTTGAAAGAAGACCAGTCATCCCTAATACCAAAAAGAGAGACTTGTCTATGTTGGACTTCCTTGATGCAAAATATCAGACATTTTACTAGAAAATTTGGGCGTAATGTATAAATAACATTAATTCCGAATTTTTGTCAGAAGCGATGTCAATGTTATATTTTAAGAAAGTAGTATTTCATGGACAAATCTGTGCTAGACTTTCAAAATGTCGTATGTAACACTGATATAAGTGTAAGATTCCCATTTAAAACAGTTTCTGTATGAATGTGGGTGAAAAAGTGTTCATAAATTTGTTTTTTGCATCCCCTGAAAAAATTGTATTTGGCAGTTACTACCTTTCCCTTGACAACGCCTCAATTAAACATTTTCATTCCTTAGCCCAAATCGAAACTACACAGTTGTTTTTATGTTTTTCCAGTCTTTCTGGGTATCTAACAAACCCATTGACACCTCTTACAAGACAAGAGACTGTTTGGTTTTCCAATTTAAGTGTATATTAGAAATTTGTAAATTCATATATATATATATATATATATATATATATATATATATATATATATATAAAATTTTGAACATTTTTCTCAATATCAGTAAATATTTTCGACGAGATAAGTCGTCGAAACACCACACTCCACTTTCATCTCATATTTGCAAGCATATTTCTGCCCATAATTCGCACGTTTAAATACTAACTAATGGTAATAATAGTAACTTATAGCATTCTAATCACATGCACTGGAAAGGGGACCCTCTCGCCAGCTTTCAGAAGGGAGTATGGCGCTCTTCACACATCAAGTCTACACTGTTAAAGATTTCTGGTGTATAAAACGAAGACAGCCCTTCTTCATTCATATTAGGAATGTCGTAACGTTCTCCGTACAAGTCTAATTTCACGTATCTTTAAACAAGAGTAAAGCAGAAATAGTTAACTAATTAACTGTAGTACGTTAATGAAATCCAAATTGTTGGTAACCTCATATATCATTATGAGATTCGCTTTACTCCGTGATTGCAGCTGCCGTGCGCGCCTCTCCGCCCCGCCCACACGCCTCCGCCGCCCCCGCCGCGCGCCGGCGCGCTGTCCGGAGGTGGCGCGATAAATTACCCGAGTGATTCCGCGCGATCCGCGATGCGATCTGCGCGCGATCCGCGCGCCGCCTGGCGGGACGCGGGCGAAGGGGCGACGGCGGGAGGGGGCGGGCGGGGAGCGTCTCCCCGCCCTCGCGCTCCCATTGGCGCTTGTCGCCGCATTGTTGCGTCGGGGGGCGGCCCGGCCCGGGGGCGGGGCGGGGGCGGGAGATCGTGCTCCGCGCCGGTTGCTCTCGGCTGGACCGACATTTTCAAGTGGCAGAATAATTAATTTATTTATACGCAGCCTCCTCCGCCCCCGACCCCGCCCCCTTTGCGTCTCGGGCGGCGGCGAGTGGGAGGGGCCACTGAAAAACAACGACGCAGCGGAGGAGTGGCGCGCGGCGACGCGGGAAAGGCGTGGCGGCGGCAGCGGCGGCGGCAACAAACCGGCTCCTTTTTATTTATTTATTTTTTATTTTTTTAACTTTCTTCTTCTTCTTACTATACATCTCTTGGCGTCCGCGAGGGCCCTCGCTCCTCCTCCTTTTTTAAATTAACTTCCTCGGCCGCGTCTTTTTTCTTCCCTTTCGGTTTCGTGTCGGACGAGACGGCGGCCGCTGGAGGTGCCTGCAACCTTCGCTGCGCCTCGCTTAGCAGGCGTCGTACGCGCGTTGCAGAACTCCTCACTGACAGTCCTCATGTTTCCCTTGTTAATGGTTGAATGCGCAGTAATGACATGACCAAGGATGATTCAAAAGTGTGTGCTCACTGAAGGAACATTAAAATGACAATATTGTTGACATGTTGTTTGCTGTGGCAGTACCAAATTTATCCAATTTTTTATGGGAAACCAGGAGTGGTATTTGTGAAGACTTTTAGTGAAAACTCGTACTAATTGGAAGTTTTCCTAAAAATAATAAATCATACATCAATGTGTGTTTGTGCAGGACAATACAAATCAAAATAATTGGATTTTGCACGACCAGATGATATGACATTGCAAAAAAATCCATGGACTGTAAAATGACAAGAATAGTTTGTGTGTGATTAATTCACACGTAGGAAATACCTTAACATTGTTGAATCATATTTTAACAAGTAAAATAGTTATAAAACTTTTAAATATAAAATTATAAAATAATTAATACGACATAAGATTAGTCATATTTTTTCCGTTTTTTGCTGAGGATTTTTTGCTTTGTTCTTCAGGATTCCGTGTCTCTTTCTTACTGTTCAGAAATGAAATACAAAAAAAGACCCCTTGGTCTGAATGAATATTACTTTTTACTACTTTCATTTGTCTATTTACTGCGCATATTTTGCTCGAGTCTTTATAAGAACTGTTGATCATTCTCGGAGTCAGTAAAATTCGTGACAATATCCTTGCTGAATGTTGACTCCCCTAAATTAACTATCATGGTTCACAGATTTACATTAGTGTAAAGAGCATAAGCGCTGAGTTACATAATGATGTTTAGTTAGAAATTAAGTCAAAAATATCGAATTCGTTAAAAAAAGTGTGTAGTTGTTTCAGACAAAACAAAATCCACACACCACAAAATCTATGAAATGTATTTCTGTTTGTGCATAGCTCTTTGCCTGCGAGCAATGAAAAGTTCCAACATAAGTGCCAACATTCTCAGTGCCGGAGCGCCGACTGGCCCGAATGCAAAGGGAAACAGAAATACAAGACGGGGGGGGGGGTGGAAGTTCGAGACTCGCACAGAGCGTCGAAGCAAATGCTGCCTGAGAAGCGAACAGGGTGGGAGGCGATGGGCAGAGGCGAACGTCGCTAAGAACTGACAAAAAACAACTTTTTTCCTCCAAAAAAATCTTGACAAAAAGCGAGGAGCACCTAAGGGCCGTGAAGTCGTGAGCGCCGAAACGAGACGGAGTGGGAACTCGACGAAGAAAAAAAGGTGAGCACCGCCGACCGAAGACGCGCGGGGGAGCAGCAAAAAATCGGTTGTTCTATATATCACTCCATTCCTACAGGCATAACGAATTTAAATTAGATTAATGAAGTTTTCGCGAGCGGGGCGAAAACACCCTCGCCTTCCTTATGATTTATCGCCGCGCCGCGCTGAGGTGATTTACCAGGGGGCGGGGGTGGGGGCGGGGAGGGGCGGTTGGGGGACGGAGAGGGCGGGGGTCGACGCGAGGCCCTCCGGAGGACGTGTCGTCGCGCGCAGCAGCTCAGTCGACGCGTCTTCTGCGCACTGCGATGCAGCCACCGACTGGAGAGGCGGGCGCGCCCCAGCTGGAACTAACTGACATTTGCAGTTCAATAGTCTGATTTAGATCACCTTCGTCGTGTGGCAGGCTTTATTTAATGAAAGCGCTATGCTACCTATATTTGAACAAGATATATTTTGGCTCGGGCATTTTGGTTAGGCTGTGAAAGAAAGGTACACTTTCAAAGAGGTACCCATTAGACTCATTTTCTCCCTTCTCTGGCATTTGTGATGTTTATCCCTCTTGAAAGAAGAGTTTTAATACAAATATGTATATTTTCTAGTAATAAATACGATATTTTGTTTGTTTTGTTGTATTGTTTGTGAAACTGATGCTTCCCAGTGATTATTAGAACCATCTGGTTGGGGAAAGTAGAACGTAACGTGTCATGAGTCAGAGTACGCTGTAGATGGTTAAACCCAGTACGTCGTAGGGCATCTAGGTCGTTTCAGGGCAGCAATTGATGACCCTGCAATGTCCTCTGAAAAGGGGTTCCTAGCTTTGAGTTCCGACGGTGGCAGGATTTTTGACAATAGCTACATAGCTAGATCGAATTCAGTCGCTGTCTGGAGGAGAATTCAAAGGGTCGGCTGCTCTTATCGGTAGCTTCCGTACTTTCTCCGATCAACACTAGGCGATTGGCGGAGCAGTACCCTAACAAACGGGCCAAGGACCGTGCGCGATCTTTTCTTCCACATTCTTCTCTTGAAGTTTGAAATTTTTTCGGCGTCTTCCTAGACCTACAAAATTGAAAATACAGATTTTCCTTCATATAAAATTCGTTTTCCGGAGTGAGTTCTTTCATTAAGGTCATGTTCTATTTTTTGAAAATTTTAGTAGTTTTTTTTTAATATTTGCAAATTTTAAAAATATATACAAAAACAAGATTTTCTCAAAAACGGCTCCAATTTTTTCTTTAAACTTTTGGTGGAGATAGTGCTAAATGTACTCTATTAGATAATATAAACGCTATATTGCTCTGTTCTTTGGTTTTTGCAAAAATTGCAAAAATGTAAATTTTTTGACTTGTCTCTCCCGTCGTTAATATGTACGTTAGCGGCAATTTGTTGACATTATTATGTTAAAAAGTAAATATGCTTTAAACAATGTCAAGTAACGTTTCCCGGAAACTCAACCGTTTTCTGTGAAAACAAGCTCAAAATTCCACATTTTCAGAAACGCTCGAACGCCATTTTCTGATAATTGGCTCCAAATTTTTTTCTTTAAACTTTTGGAATGGATAGTGCTAATAATATGACTAATGTTCAGCAATAGTGTATATAGTGTTCTTTAATATGACGTAATGTTCAATTTGGGGTAGTTTTTTGTTGTTTCGAAAATTACATAAATGCAATTTTTTTTAGATTTAACATCTTTGATATGCATATTACCAGCAATTTGTAAAGATTAGTATATTTGTGAGTGTAAGTGCATCAAATGACTTCAAATGAAGTTTTTTGAAAACTCAAAAAATTTTTGTGAAAAAGAGCTTCAAATTTCGCATTTTTTGTAGCGCTTAAACGCCATTTTCTTAAAAACGTCTGCAATTTTTTTAAAAAAATTACAATTTAGGACCAGGTTTTTGTGTTCTTTAGAATTCTAAAATTAATATTTCCGTTCTACCATTAGGAAACCGAATAATCAAGAAATGTCAAAAAAATGTACTTTGGGCGGCGATAGATGGCAGCTGGTTATCTCAATGTAATGTATTTATGAAAACTACATCTTCAAATAAGATCATACTTAATTTTTTCAAAATACAAGTAGTTTTTCTATAATTTCGTGACAAACATAATATTCCGCTGCTAACTTACTGCCCTTCAGACAGCCGGATGAGTCTTAAAATAGAATTTCCAATTTTGTATATTATTTCTTTGTTCGTTTCTTACATTCGACCTTCTGTTACACATTTCCACATTAATCTTTCAGAAATTACTTATTTTGAAATATTTGAAATAAAAATTACTAGCTCTGAGAGAATATCGACAATGCAGGTAATGCAACCTTGGAATTCTGTTTTCGCTCTTGCCAATTTCTGTAAATTACGTGTCATTGTAGTGACTTGATGTGTAGCTGTATGAAAAAGAGTTGTAATTGACAAATGTATCTAGATATTTGCATGAAAATATTTAGTTTTCGCACCAAATGCTGTACCATTTGTAGTGAGTAGAGTATTTGTTGCATGGTTTTAGAATACTCTTCTCTAATCATGGCTCTATGAAATACATTTATATTTTGTCCGCGATATCAGGCTTCTTTTTTCAATTCAAGTTTACATAACTTTTGTATTATATTTTTATGCAGTTGTAGAATTCACATAGTTTGGACAATACTGCGATGGAAACAGTGAGTCGTTCGCTTCTTGGAAGGATTGAACATTTTCAAATAATAACTAAGATGTTAGTAGCACAGAAAGTGCAATATTTCAATACTACGTTGCTGTTTCCATTAACGCAGAAACGTTTGTGCTGCTGTAGCACCACTAGTTTGGAATTGTATTAGAATGTGATGAGATCATACCATATCATAGGCTTTCTCTATATCCAGACAAACTGCCAAAAAAAGTCGATTGTTACCGAAAGCTTCATGCTCAATTATCAATGATGATCAGTAGACACAAAGGAGTGTCCACGTCGCAATCCAAAGTGTGTATTTCTGAGTGCATGTTATTGTTTAAGGAACCAAACAGTACGTGAATTAATTATTTTTTCGAGTAATTTACACGTATCACAACAAAGATATTGGCCTATAATTTGGCGGTTTTAATTTGTCTTTATTTGGTTTGGGTATTGGTATAACGCTAATTGCAATACGCCGTATTTTATAATTACAATAGTACATCTATTTAGGTGGCGTTGGTTTAATTCTCCGTCTACCCTCTAAGATCGCAGCGCTAAAACTCGCAATAACACTTTTTTGGAAATTTTTAGAATCTTCTGGCCGGATCCGAAAACAAATTGTCAGTTCTCCAGCAGGGGAGCAAGAGGCGTCGAATTACACGTCGTACGTTCTTATTGATTCACGGGAAGTGGTCAACCCCTGAATGACGAATCCAAACTCACGCACACATGCACACTCGCAGTTACTCAAGTATTTATTGTAAAAAGAGCCTGCCAGTTATAAGCAATGAGCAAAGTATGCGCTCAGCTGGTTTTCATACAAAAAGATTTCAGCCTGGTAATGTTATCGTTCAAACGAAATTGCATGTAAATTATGCCATGTAAAACAGATATTCTTAACAAATCAAAGATTGGATGAAATACTATGCGCTTATTGCAATCAGCTCAGAGCGATCAAATTAATGGATGAAGGGGTAGACAGGATTGTGAGTAATGAATGGAGGCTGGTAGGGGGAGTAGATAGGATTCGTACGTGGAGGCATTAAGCGAAAGCCAAAAATTTGCGGAGGTGTAATATACTCAATTTTATTTCTATTTTCCATCAGCCTAACGTCAATAATTGTTGACTATTTTATTGTGTAAATTACTCAAGTATACTGGTTTATCATCAATGAAATATTTTAATATAAAATTGGATAGTAATAGAAAAAACTAATGGTGCTACAGAATGGCACAGACTTTCTCGTATTAGTTTTCTATTTTCTTGGATCTGGGCTAGCTATTCGGAATTACCACGTACTCTTGCCAGCTGCTTTCTATCGCCGCCCAAAGTACATTTTTTGACATTCTCTTGATTATTCAGTTTTCTAATGGTAGAAAGGAAATATTAATTTTAGAATATATAAGAACACTAAAATCTCTTCCTAAATGGCAACTTTCTTTTAAAATTTTTTAGCCATTTTAAAGAAAATTGCGTTTAAGTGCTACTAAAAATGCAAAATTTGAAGCTCTTTTTCACAGAAAATTTTTGAGGTTTTGAAACACTTCATTTAAAGTAATTTGAAGCACTTACACTCACAAAATACAATAGTGTTTACAATTTGCTGGAATTGTGTATATTAACGATGTGAGAGATCTTTCAAAAAATTACATATATGTAATTTTTGCAAAAACAAAAAAATACCCCAAATTGAAGTTTACGTTATATTAAAAAGTGAAATTAACACTATCCGTTCGAAAAGTTTGAAGAAACAATTTGGAGCCATTTATGAGAAAATGGCGTTTGAATGTTTCTGAAAATGTGCAATTTTGAGCTAGTTTTCACAGAAAACTGTTGAGTTCTCAAGAAACTTTACTTGAATTTATTTAAAGAAAATGTACTCGTTAATATAATAATGTGAACAAATCACCACTAATGTAAATATTGCCAACGTGAGAGACAACTTCAAAAATTAAAAATTTTGTAATTTTTGAAAAAAAGAACAGAGCAATGTGGCGTTTATGTCATCTCATAGAGAGCATTTTGTACTATTCCTACCAAAAGTTTAAAGAAAAAATTTGGAGCCGTTTGTGAGAAAATATTGTTTTTGTAATTTTTAAAATTGCAAATATTGCAAGCAATATTGCGCGAAAACTACTATAATTTTAAAAAAATGTACATGACCTTAATGATAGAACTCACTTTGGAGAAGAAATTTTATTTGGAGGAGAAATCTCTATCTTCAATTTTATACTTGTAGAAAGGCGCCGAAAAAATTTCAAACTTTTGCAATTTTCGAAAATTCGGAGTTAATAGTGAAAATGGAACCTATGCAATCATTATACGTGTATTTTATTCTATCCTTAAAAGAAATTTAAAGATAAAAATTTTGAACCACTTTTGAGAAAATTTTGAAAATGTGCGGGAACCCCCAAATTTTGAAGAATGTTTTTTGAGTGGAACCAGATCTACCGGGGAATATCCATTTTGGAAGAAATCGTTCGTACAACGTATGGTTTCGGCGTTAGTGTTGTTCACAGACACCGGTCAGACGGACGTACAGATTGACGGACGGACGGACATTTTGAAAATAACGACTTTTTCTGTACCAGGGGACCCCAAAACGTGTATTTCCGTTAAAATCTCGAAATCAATTTTCCGCTGTATTACATAGTTTTCCCTATACTACGTATATTACTCCGCATATACGTACGTATACGGGAAAGTAATAAGTAATTTAATACTTTACAATCCCAATGAATTTACTAATATTTGTAATACTCTTCCTGATACTACGTTTCTCATTCATTTTTGATTTAATTATGTAGCATTCATATCTAATTTCTTATCTGATTCCCCAAACAAAACAAGAAGCAATGTTAACGAAACAAAGTAACACATGCATTTTCAGTAACATTGTTCGAGCCAAGATTGGTATCACTTGTACCACGAATCAAATGTGTTAAAATTGAGTTTTCTGCTGTGAGACACCATTTTAAGTTCAGGAAGGTAGATGATTGCGCAAATCCATTAATTCTAATCCTGAGAAAAAATAAAAGCAACATTGATAATTTGTTGCAGAAGTTAACAACTGTCTCCTGAGCTCTTTTGCTTAGCACAATGCGCAAATACCCATACGGCCGTTGAGCTAGCGGCCGAAGAAAACTTGGGAGAGGGCATGAATCCAGGCTTAGTTCCCGGGCGCGAGGGCCCTGCATCTCTTTCTCTGCGGAGCGCAGTGGGACGCGGGCGGGGCGGGGAGGGAAGGGGGCGGGTCGCGTGGGAAGCCGGGGCTCCGCGCTGCCGCGGGCGACGGCCGCCTCATTGGGCGCGGAATGAGCTGGCGGAGGAGCGGAGACAATCAGAGCCTAGGGCGCGCGGCGAGCGGCGCAGATGGAAATGAGCGCGCGGCGGCGGACGGCGGAGAGGAGCCGGGCAAGGTGGTGGAGACAGGGTGTGGAAGAAGGCGGGGGAGGCGGAGGATGCGAAGGGGGCAGGGGAAGGGATGAGATGGGGGCTGCGGAGAGGTGGGGAGGCAGAGTATGCGAAGGTGGGCGGATGAGGTGGAGAGGCGGAGGAGGGGCGAAGAGGCTGCCGAGGAGGCGGGTGAGCGACGGATGAGGTGGCGAGACAGAGAAGGCGGGGAGGGGGTGGAGGTGGACGAGGCGGGGAGATAGGCAGAGGAGGCGCAATTGAAGGAAGGCTGGGAATGCAGGGGGTTGGGGGCGGAGAAAGCGGAGGAGGAGGTAGAGGTGAAGGAGAAGGGAAGGAGGCGGATGAAGCAGAGGAGGCGGGGGAGAATGAGACGTAGGAGATAGATGAGGCAGGGGAAGCGAGCAAGAGGAGGACGAAGCGGATAAAGCGGAGGAAACAAGACGTAGAGACGTAGGAAGCGGGGTGAGGTGGAGGTGGCGGAGGTGGGTAAGGCGAAGAAGTCGACACGGTGGATGAGGGCAAGGCAGAGGAGGCGGGGAGGCGTGAGAGGCGAAGGAGGTTGGGAGGTGAAAGTGGCGTTGTTGAAAGAAGGCGGGGGGTGCGGAGGAAGCGGAGGCGGGGGAGGCAAAGGAGGTGGAGGAGGGAAGGTGGAAGGCAGGGGAAGCGGGAGAGGGGAGAAGGAGACGGAGGACGCAGAGGCGGGAAGATGGAAGAGAAGGAGATGGCAGCGTGTCCGAGATGGCGGAGGTGGCGGGGTAAGCAGGAAACGCAGAGGAGGAGCCGGAAGAGGACGAGTCTGAGAGACTGGGGAGGTGGAGGTGGGAGTGGTGCGGGTGGCGGAGAAGGTGGAGGAGGAGGAATCTGAGGCTGAGAAGAAAGCGGAGAAGTTGGGGGAGATGGAGAGGCGTAAGATGTGGTGGCGGCGGAGAAGGCTGACGAGTCGTGGGCGTCAGAGTGTGCGGACGACGTGGAGGAGGTGGAGGAGAATGAAATGTGGAGGAGGCTGAGGATTCGGAGGGGGTGGAGGAGACGGAAAGTGACGGAGCAGGCGGGGAGGCCCGACGAAGAAGGCGGAGGAGTTGGTGGTGGCCTGGGGGAGGAGAGGTGCCTGTCGCTCTCAAAGGTCATAGCCGCTGCGTCGCCCACCCCTCGCCCTTTGGTCAAGTCAATGTTTGAAGGACTACTTCTTCGCCGTTTCAGCCCAGCTCGGTTTTGAGGGCAGAGGGGGGGACGTGCGCAGCTGGCTCGTGCTCTTGCTGACGCTTTTTGGTGCACCCTCATCCCAATTCGTCGTTCGCTGCTCAACCAGTGTGCCTCGAGCATCCGGGAACTGGTCATGGAGCGTGTGATTGCGGACAGTCTCCGTCTTTTGTTTCACGACCTCGTAAAGTTTCTGGACGCACCGCGATGGGGTTCTGGCACTCAACTTCCCAATCCATTCTCCCTGCTCCACTTCCTCTTGGAAAAAAACTGAATCGCTTTTTAATGAATCAATTGTATTGGCACTAAAAGAATTGGCTTTTAGTCAGCTTTTATCGGATTAATTCATTAAGAGTATAATTCTATTCCTTTCGTGAAATATATATAAAATTTAAAAAGTATGTCAAAGTATTCAAAGAGATTGAAAAATGTCGGAAATAGAAAAATCAATAAAGGTAGTTTAAACATGCCGGTGGTACAGTTCTAATGTATTGGGTACATTGAAAACGTCTCTCTTCAGACAAGTTCTTTGTTGTAACTCCAACATTGTATAAGTAAGAATACGATATCTCAAGAATTTTGAATCTTCATTTAATTTTTCCTCACCTTGTTTTGAAAGACATCTACAACGAAAGTACCGGGAGAGATGGCTCAGTGCATCAACCTGATGTCGCTGCAGTCCCTCTGACCGAGAGGTCCTGGGTTCGAGTCCCAACGGCGGCAGGATTTTCGAGCTAGTCAGCTAGCTTGTCAGCTAAGTCGAACTCAGTCGCTGTCTGGAGGAGAATTCTAGCGGCCGGCTGCTCTGATAGGTAGTTTTCCGTGGTTTCTCCGATCAACATCAGGCGAATGCCGGAGCTGTACCCTAACAAACGGGCCACGGACCGCGCGCGATCTTTCCTTCATCTTCCTTGTCCTATTCTCTTACACACACACACTTACACTAGCATGCACTACACTACCACACATGCCGGGAGACTGATCGTGAGCTTACAGATTTTCCTGGCTGGGGCGGTGCCCCGCTGGTGGGAGATACCTGTTTTGGGGAAACCTCGCTAGTCACGGTAGCGCCAAATCTCGCCATCCAGCTGGGAAAATATCATCGCCACCTCCCGAGAGAAAACACGCACTACACTTACGGGAATAATTGCCTAAGTTATTGACGCGCCCTTAAACACGAATCAATCAATCACCGCATCTTCGGATACACTTCCCGCTTAATGTAACACATATCATATAAGGTAAATTTACACTTATTTTGCGCCCTTACATATGATTTTCTACTGTATATTATAGGCATTTACTCACATTTCACAGGAATATTTTATTACAACGAGAGCAACAAGCCACACCGCGTTCGTCATGTGCATTGCGGGTGGCATACCCTTCCCCCAATCCTAATGCCGTTTTATTTTCTCCACTGTCTGTAATGAATGAGCCAAGGACCAGGATTTGCAGAGCTATACTGAAATACAAACTTTGGCCATATCTCCACCTACCTACGTATTGTAACATGTTCCCCATGTATTCGGCTTCATGTTTCCCACTAGTTCATGATTATTCCTCCCTATTTTCCTTACACATTGTTCGCAAGAGCCCCGTAAGTTCCGCGTATGTTTTCCCGCATGTTCTCCGCGTGGACCATTGACGTTACCCTTCATGTTCCCCACAAATTTTTAGCATTTTCTCGCAAATTATCAACATCTTTCGCACATGTTTCTCGCTTGTTCCGCGCTTAATCTGAAATGTCCCTCATATCCTAACATGTTTCGCATGTGTTACCTCGTGTGGTATCCTGCAGCGCCTCCGCAAGAGAGGTCCTACAATTCAAGTTCCGACGGTGGCAGGCTTTTCGACGCTAGCTAGATAGCAAGGCAGAATTCAGCTGCTGACCGGAAGACATTCTAGTAGCCTTCTGCTCTGATCATTAGTGTTCGTTGGTTTCTCCGGTCAACACCAAACAAATGCCGGAGCAGTACCCTAAGAAACGGATCACGGACCGCGCGCAATCCGTGCGTTCTCTTCCTTGTCCTGTCCACACCTCTTACTACCAAGTTTGTACTGATACGCATTATACTACCATAGATGTCGGGATACCAGTCGGAAGCTTAAGAGTTGTCCCAGGTGGGGCGGTTCCCCGCTGGTGGAAGATACCTGGATGAGGAAACCTCGCAAGTCGAGTTGTACATCGACAAAGGATCTCATCAATCAGCGCAGTAAGAACACTTCTCTCCTGTTATAAAACTACACGTCACTTACCGGAATAATGAACATAGCAGTTGATGCTCACTAAAACAGTAATCAATTATACAATCGTAGTTACCCCACATATTCCTCGCAAGTTGTGGCAAATTATCCCACCTGTCCTACCTCAAAATTCAGTATTTTCAGAAAAGCTGGAATGTCATTTTCGCATAAATGGTTCAAATTTTTTTCTTCAAACTTATCAAATGGATAGTTTGCTCGAGTGCTAATTGCACTCTTTAATATGACGTCAAGTTCATTTTTTTTTGTTTTTTCATGAATCACACAAATGTAATTCTTTTGGAAGATCTCACACCGTTAATATGCACATTTCCAGGAATTTTAAACACTTTTGTAGTTGTGAGTTACAGTGATTCAAATGACTTCCAATAAAGGTTTTCGAAAACTTTACCACTACTGTAAATTCGAAATTTGAAGCTAATTTTCACAGAAAATAAGCTTTCAGGGGTATCAATAAACGCCATCCTCGCCATAAATCGCCATTTAGGACGGAGTTTTATTCTTCTTTAATATTATAAAATTAATATTTTCGTTCTACCATTAGGAAATCGACAAATTGAGAAAATGTCAAAAAATGTTTTTTTGGCGGCGATGGATGGTAGCTGACAAGATTATGTGGCAAGTCCGAATAGCTAGCCGAGACCAAACAAAATTGAAAACTAACACGAAAAAGTCTGTGCCATGTAGCACTAGTAGTTTCCATTGGTTTACGTCTTGATTGTTGTTCAACATTCACCCACGCTTCCTACATTTGGTGTAATACATTTTTAAATAAAATAAAAATTATCCTAACGTTTCAAAATAAGGTACTTTCTACGAATATTAATGTTCCTTTGTTTGTGCACAATTCTCAACAAAGGTCAGATTTGTCTTTTAATTCGCAGACTCTTATTAAAAAGAAATTCCCAGTTTCCTAACAATTGCAATGCCCTAAAATTATTGATTTGTCTAGTTGAGTTAAATCTATATAAATTGAAATCATTATATTAATATGATGTGGAGCATATTGCTCTTTACGGATCTGAGTTTTGGGAAGTAACAAAAAAGAGCGAAAAACTTGACAGCAATGGAAATGAATATCTGGCGCCGATGTTGCGGACTGACATTAATGGATAAAGTTAAAAAAGAAGGAATTATGTTCAAAACGGAAGCAGGTTTATTATAATTGACACCACAGCAGAGAAAAGTCTAAAATTGTTGGGACACATTCAAAGAATGAATGAACTTTCGTTGACAAAATATTACTGAAATATCAACCTGTTACCCATCGAAGAGAAGGAAATCCTAGAGTTCTATGGCGAGGAGGAATAGAAGAGGCAATGGTGAAAAGAGGATTGAATAGTAAAGACTACATCGATAGAGAGAAATGGAGGCTGGGATACAAGAGACTCGTAATATATCTCGCCCAGATACAATGTTCTTTTTTTAAATTTTATTCACCTGTTCGGCATTGCTGCCATTCAGGATTATTAATAAATACATTTGATTTACATTTAGGCTTGACCATTCCAAATTATTGTTGTCATGAGGCTACTTCTGCATATTCATAATTGAAAGTACCTCATTGCTAATTGTGTTTTGCTTTGTTTTTTGTTTAATCGAATTTTTGTACCCTTTTGAAATGATTTAGATGAGACCTGCACAACGCCTGCTCCCGCGGGCATTCTGCACTTGCGAGCCGATCGTCTGCCCGCGGCAGCGCCGAAATTTCAAGTAGTAGTGAGTAGGAAGCTTTGCGGGGAGGGGAGACGTCTGACGTAGAACGACGCGGCGAGTAGATTGAATGCCTGGGCGTCTAATAATGATCTATGCTGCAAATACCCACTTGTTTAAATGTATTATGTCTAATATTTCAAGTTACAAGGGCCATAATTCATTGTTTACGTTCTGTGCACTGCTGTATATCCACTTTTGTATCCACCACTGTGTGTATTTTCCTTTTTAAATAAAAAAAATATTAACATGTTCATTATGATTCTTAAACAATATTTCAAGGCAGTAGCTGTTTTAAACATTGTAATATTTAATTCTAACAAAAAAGTTACAATTTAATAATTGATTTTTTACCAGGAATATTATAATCTCCAAATCATTGAAAAATGAAAAAAATTATGAGACAATCTCTTCAATGAAGATTGACATAAAAATAGAATGTGTGGCAATTCCAAGAAGGGTAATGTTTAATTGCACGTATATTGGTGACTATATTTCCCCATTATGAAACTGAATAAAAGCAAACGTCTCAAACGATCAACGAGCAAACGTCTGTGACGATTTGTTACGGACAATCATGAGATTATCATGGGTATTGTTAAATAGAATGCAAAGGGCTTAATATTTTTATACAATGTCGTAAACGACTCTTGCCAGAAATTAGAGCAGAAAAATAATCATCATATTTTTCAAGAAAAATGTGTTTTTGCTTTAATAGAACCTCTTATTCAATTAAACATAGTTAACGAAAAAATTGTTTTTGCTGACATCATCAAACAAAAACAATTCAGTATTATAATATTATGTTTAGCAAAACACTAAATTAATGATTACATCGTAGCAAAGCGAATTACATTTTCAGCCTTACAAGCAAATATAATACTTGTTGTCCAAATCTAATATGTATAATTCGTTGTAGTTTCATATTTCACACTGTCATATATCGACAACAAACATTTACAATTGCCTGCAACATTCAATATTACTTGAAACGTATGTGATCGTCATGTTCTCGCTGATTTCTCTTTAATTTACGCGCTGTGATTCGAATTTACGCGCTTTCTAATTGGTGGTCCCCACTCCTAGATTGAGTCTGCCACCGTTCATCGATTTTTGCATTTGCACCCTAGCTGCTCACGCGCAGCTCTTGACGTCAGTGAAAGTGCAAAATGCTGTGCAGGTCTGATTGAAATGTACTTGATTACGATGTAAATCATCTTTCGGATAGCGTGATCTGATTCTTTTGGGGTTTTGGTACGTTTTTCCTAATGAAAATAGTGCGCCAGGGGGGTGGGTATTTTTAAAGGATTTTAAGAATGATCAGGAAATTCTTGTAATGATGTAATGGATAGTTGGAATCTGCAAATCAGTATGTAAAGTATTATTGTATGCATACCATGGTGCATTAGTTATGCTCCATGGATATAGCAAAAGATATGAAAAACGACTTGAAAGCAACCCAAATGACCTAGCAGTGAACATCTTGGACAACACTGAAGACATCAGAAGATTAAAACGACACCATCCCCTCCCGTAACTACAGACATGAGTCAAATTGACTCCACCGTGTTAATTTTCTGCGACTTTCCTTTAAAATTGGGTAAATTTCGGCAAGATTTGGTTAAAAGATAGTGTGTTCAAAATTTCGAAATTATTGGGGCAAAGATAAAGGAAGTTAGATACTGAAAGTTTGATTTCCGATTTCCGGCATTTGTGACTTGGGCAAATAGTTTTTCTAGCTCAATAAACTTTGTTTCATCGTGGGCCAAACGATGCTACGTCCCAAATTTCGAAAAACACTTGTGAGAGAGCTACAGAAAGTTTAAGTCAAAAATTTTGATTTGCGATTTGCGGCTTTATTTGACTTGAGCAAAACTTTTTAAAGGTTTGGCAAACTTGGGCAAAACATGAGCAAAACTTTGGCGTACGTCATTTGCATTTTCGACAATGTGGAGGTGCTAGTCAATTTAAAGTCCAACATTTGATTTTGGATTTCCGGCGTTGTCTGACTTGGGCAAAACTTTTTTAAGGCTCGATGAACTAGGGCTGATCATGGACAAAACGATGACATGTTCGAAATTTTGAAATTTTAGTTTGGGAGACGTACAGGAGGTTTTAGACCGAAATTTTGATTTGCGATTTGCGGTTTTATTTGACTTGGGCAAAACTTTTTACAAATTGATTTAAAAATGGGGTAAACTCTTCTACAGGATGGTATGTTCAAAAACTTGAAAATCGCAAGTGGGGGTGTTGGTCGCTTTAAAGTCCAAAATTTGATTTTCGATTTCCGGCGTTGTGTGACTTGGGCAAAACTTTTTAAAGGTTGGGCAAACCTGGGCAAAACTTGGGCAAAACTTTGGCGTATGTCATTTTAATTTTCGACAAAGTGGGGGTGCTAGTCACTTTAAAGTCCAAAATTTGATTTTCGATTTCCGGCGTTGTGTGACTTGGGCAAAACTTTTTAAAGGTTGGGCAAACCTGGGCAAAACTTGGGTAAAACTTTGGCGTATGTTATTTTAATTTTCGACAAAGTGGGGGTGCTAGTCCCTTTAAAGTCCAAAATTTGATTTTCGATTGCTGGCGTTGTGTGACTTGGGCAAAACTTTTTTAAGGCTCGATGGACTTGGGGCGATCGTGGGCAAAACGATGACATGTTCGAAATTTTGAATTTTCTGTTTGGGAGACCTATAGGAGGATTTAGTCCGAAATTTCGATTTGCGATTCCTGACTTTCTGTGACTTGGGCAAAACTTGTTTATGGCTCGATGAAGATGGGCTCATGATGGGCAAACCGGTGGTATGTTCAAAATTTCGAAAAACAGTTGTGGGAAAGCTACAGTGGGTTTAAGTCCATAATCTTGATTTGCGATTTCTCGCGTTCTGTGACTTGGACAAAACCTTTTACAAATTGATTCGTAAATGTACAAAACTCTTCTACACGATGGTACCTTCACCCCTTTGAAATTCGCAATTGGGGTGCTAGTCGCTTTAAAGTCCAAAATATGATTTGCTATTTTCGCGATTTTTGGCGTGGTGTGACTTGGGCAAATTTTATTGAAAGCTCAATGACTTTGAATCAATCGTGAGCGATACCATGGTATGTTCGAAATTTTGAAATTTGTTTTTGGGAGAGCTCTAGGAAGTTTAAGTCCGAAAATTTTATTTGCGATTTCCGACTTTTTGTGAGTTGGGCAAAACTCTTTTATGGCTCGATTTGGTTGGGTTCGTCGTCAGCAAAACTGTGATGTGTTCGTAATTTCGAAATTGCCTTGTGGGGGAGCTTCAGGAGTGTTAAGTCCGAAATTTTGATTTGCAATTTACGACTTTGTTTGACTTGGGCAAAACTTTTTACAAATTGATTCAAAAATGGGCAAAACTCTTCTACACGATGGTTTGTTCAAAACTTTGAAATTCGCATGTGGGGGTGCTAGTCACTTTAATGTCAAAAATTTGATTTGCGATTTTCGCTATTTCCGGCGTTGTATGGCTTGGGCAAAACTGTTTTATGACTCGATGTACTTGGTCTCATCGTGGGCAAACCGATGGCATGTTCGAAAGTTGGAAATAGCTTTGTGGGAGTGCTCCAGGACATTTGAGTCCGAAATTTTGATTTGCGATTTGCGGCTTTATTTGACTTGGGCAAAACTTTTTAAAGGTTGGGCAAACTTGGGCAAAACTTGGGCAAAACTTTGGCGTATGTCATTTTAATTTTCGACAAAGTGGGGGTGCTAGTCACTTTAAAGTCCAAAATTTGATTTTCGATTTCTGGCGTTGTGTGACGGGCAAAACTTTTTATTGGTTGGGCAAACTTGGGCAAAACTTGGGCAAAACTTTGGCGTATGTCATTTGAATTTTCGACAAAGTGGGGGTGCCAACTTCACGCACCTAATTCCAAGGCCATCATCTAAGAAAATGTGTCCCTTTAGTAGTGACATGCTCACCATTAATAGGTAAACGCGTAAATGCTTTTATGTTGTATTCGAAAGAGACCCAAAACGAGAACAGATATTTTTTAGTTTGGCCAAAAGCCTTGTAGGTGAATAAATGGAAAAACAAATACTGAATATTCAGCTGCGACAAGAAATAAGAAAAAGCTTTTACAATGCGTTAATCGATGATAAAATAGAATCAAATGGCAGCAAGGAGGAAGAAATTTTAACACGGGCCAAATACTGTTTCAATTACTTCAGAAACCTCACGAAAAAAACAGTCTCACTTACGCCTCTGTTTTAAAAAATGTCACCGCGTTAAGTGCTCTTCTCTTATTTGTTTAATATAAATATATTATACATACATTTAATTATTATTAAATATAAATTGTAAGTGATGAAAAACATAAAGTTTGGTTTGCATTTATGTTTGAACTTTCCGCCAGTTTTTTCGAATAATCAACCTTTTTTATGAAATGCTGTTAGCACACAAATACAAATAATCGATATTACGAAATTACAATTCGTGAAATTTCTAATCGTAAGATCATAAAAATTAAAATATTATGTGAGGAGTCAATTTGATTCCATGTCTGTTTTCGCGTTCCTGAATTTTATGTCTCTAGTTAAGGGTTAAAACGACACCACCCTCTATATCTGAGCCATAGATATAAATAGTAACAAATGATTATGTAACTACAACAATCATTAAAAATGTGTAATTTAACAGAATTAAGTTAAAAAAATAAATTTTTATCTGAGAAGTGCTGTCACGGGATAACCCTTCACTCAAGTTAATTTTATTTATAAATAATTCACCGAATGTTCATATAAAGAACAAACATTTTATTTTAACAAAGTATTATAATGTGAAGGCCCAATCAGAGCCTGAGGAGCGGGGGGCGGGGGCGGGGCGACAAAGGGGGCGGTCGCGGCGCGACGCGGCGCCAGGGCCGAGGAGGAGCCCAGCTATGGCGAGCCCGCGCGTGCAGGCCGCGGGGGCGGGGCCGGCGCCGCCACGCGGGCCTTCGCCCGCGCACTACTCACCCACGCGCCCGCCCCGCCCACCCAGGTGAGCACTAGTCGCCTCTTTGGTACCTTTACATCATTTATGGCTTTTGTCATTAGATCCTTTCTTAACCATTAACGGTCGTTTAGATTCCCAATTTTTTTTTCATCGACCCCTTTTACACGAATTCTTTGCTTCATCGACTCCCTTACGTTTATTCTATGATACAGGACATCCGTAATAATAACATAAAGAATTGCACGTATATAGATACCACCACAAAGATAAAGATAACTATTTCGTACCCCCAAAATTCTCGTAAATATATCTATTTTTCAAAAACGCCTCCGTTTTTGAGTACCTGTGTTTCTAATATTTATTGAAATTCAACGGCTACAAAATGTTTAGTGTTTTCTTAAGTACTGGCCATTACGTTTCTCCTGAGCAAATTGCGGAGAGTACTTTCTTGCGCGATAGAGTATTGTTGTGAATGGGTAGTTAAAAATTCTTCAGTTTTCTAAATACCCTAATTTCTACAGGTGTATGACACATACAAAACAAGAGGAAAGAATTTGTAATTAATTATCATATGTTTTGTTGTTTTAAATCAGAAAACAGTTGATTAACCATCCAGTGGGGGCGCCTATTTGAGTCACATAAGCGGAAACGTAGGAGCTCTCTATGCTGCCTCGAGAAAACAATCTTTTGCACCCTCAAAACTTCTCTTACTTAGTTGAAGAAGGAAGTATAAAATCTCACAACTATTCATTACATTTTTAATGTTAATACATTCAATAAATCACAGGAATATGGCTATTTTTCGGAATAGAATAATAAAAAACACTTTTTCAGAAAACCTTATAAAACAAAATACAACAAAGAAAAAATTAACTAGAAAATTGTTATTAAATAGACAAATTAATTAAACGAAGCAGTTACTGTTCTTAAATTTAAGGAAAGCATCAATTGGTTTTCATGAAGCCATTTCTAGTAACTCTAGAATGTACCTGATTTCTTCGTTTGTCTCAGCCTCTCAGCAAAGATAAGATTACAAATAATAGTAAAAATTCCACAAAAAAACAGAATTCATTATCTTTTATTTTGCGTACATTGATCGAAAATACTTATAAACGAACAATCTGAATAAGTAAAATGTTCGTTTGGAATACTAAAAATACACGAGTGGGCGCGGTAGAGCACGGTATTAGTAGAGCACGGGCACAGTCAGTATTTGTTTATTTTTAGACCTTCTGTACAACTGATAGGGGGAAGGCAACGGAACGGAGATTTTTGCATTTCGTTTAGAATATTGCGAATGAGAATACTGAAACCCTCCGACATGTCAAATAGCCGCATTCCATTTTAGATCAATAAAAGCACAAAGGTAAGCACGAAGTGCTGCCGCGCGCCCGCCGGAAGGTTAAGTTCATTAATATTTTTGTAATCATTGGAATCCTGATTGTTATCAAGAGCCGGTTCATATTCGTCTATTGAACCCCAATCGACTCTTTAATCATCATTGACCCCCTTGAAAATTTCATCGATCCCAAGGGGTTTACAATCGACCCCGTTGGAACCCCGTTTTGTTTTCACTTTCACTCTTAATTGCCGAGCTCTGTTACATAAATCTTGTTATTATATATTGCAAATTGCCTCCATACATACACGATGTTTAGTTATAAGCCACTCTTGTGGCTTATGACACTGCGTTTTGATACCAAAAAAGTCGATTGATCTCGAAACGACTGACTTCCGTCCGTCTCTGTTCAACACTAGCGCCTGAACCGTTCACACGATTTTCTCCGAACTTGATATTCCTCTATTGATTTTAATGAACTCGAGGCCATGCGAGTTTTAAACAGATATTTTGATTTTAGGGGTACTTTGCATTAATCTTCAATTACATTTTCAAAATATTTTCAAAAATGACTTCAAATTTTTTGATTAAACTTTATTTTCGAACAGTGTAAATGACGCTTAAGAAGCATAAATGGCGCAGGACTAATTTTTCAAAAAACTTCTGATTTTTGGAAAATTTTGAAAAAAGTTCAAAATTCTTTCGGCGTTTCCCCACAACTACGACAGAGGTCATTTTCTTTAATAAAATCTGTTATTCAAAGACGGATCTTGAAATAACGTCATGTAAAATTTTTCGAAAATATGAATAATTTTCACATAACTTTACGTGAAATAGATGCAATTTTTTATTTTTTTCAAACAATTATTTTCTTAAAACTACTCATTTTTACTTTCCCATATACGGAGTATTATACATAGTAAAGGGAAAGTTATGTAATGCTGCGGAAAATCGATTTCGAGATTTCAACGGAAATACACGTTTTGGGGTCCCCTGATACCCAAATAGTTAGTTTTTTTTTCAAATCGTCCGTCTGTCCATCCGTGGCACAGACTTTCCCGTATTAGTTTTCTATTTCCTTGGGTCTGGGCTAGCTATTTGGAATTGCGACATACTCTTGCCAGCCATTTTTCCCACCCCTTCCTTATCCTATCCTCTTCCCTTACACACATTAACACTAACATGCACTACACTACCACGCATGCAGGAAGACCAGTCGGCAAGTTAGAGCTTTTCCCGGCTGGGGCGGTGCCCCCCCTGGTGAGAGATATCTGGTCGGGGAAGAACACCGCCATCGCCCGAGAAAAACATACACTATACTTAAGGGAGTAATGGTCCTAGTAACTGACGCACCGGAATCACTAACAATCAATCAATCGTGTTCATTCAGATCGATCGGGGATTATCAATTTTGGAGAAAATCGGTGAACCGTTTAGGCGCTAGTGTTGACAACAGACACATGGACAGCCGTTTTGCCGTCAATCTATTTTTTGATATCAAGGACCCACATAATATGGATTTCGGCTACATCACTAGTTAGAGGATTTAATTTACTATGTATAGTAACGTGATATATCCATTTTTTGTTAGAATGCCCCGACAATAAGAGTTTTCGGTTGAAAATTCGTTGTTTTCCAGTGCGCGATTACCATACTTTTATATTCGTAAGGGCGAGAAAGTAGGAAGAGGATAGGATTTATTCTGAGGGGGACACAGCTCCAATATTTGTCTGGGGTTGAGTTGACGGCGACTCTTTCGCCAAATATCATTCTGCGACGTATGTCTGATACATGTTCGAATCATGTCGTAGGCACCAGTTGTCCCTTGATTCTCTATATTTAATAAAATGTTAGAATCAAACAAAAAAATTGATATTATCCTATATGTACACGTATGTCTTATTCCTTATCAACTCTGTAACTTACGACAACAAACATTCCAACATCGCTTGGCAGTGTTTCTTTTATGTGGCATGAAAATGTGATATGTCGCATTTGCAGTTAGCCCCCACATACTATACCAACTATAGAGAGTACTGGAATACTGAAGAAGAAAAATTTCAGATTGTTGCATAATACAGAAATCTATGTATAATGAATTTGACTATTTGTTATTCTGTACAAATTAAGCGACATTTCTATTAAGTGAATCTTCAGTAAGATTAGAATGTTTACCTATGCATATTTACTGAATGCAATGTACACATTCTAAAAGGTTTCAATATCAACATATTACTTACCGTCTTCAGTTCCTATGTCACACATAGGCAATTGTACATTTTTGATCACTCTGTAATTGATAAAATGAGCATATTTTATTCTATTACACTGTGCAACACACATTTTGGGGCCTCAGATGTCAAACCTATTCCTGGGTATTTCGATGTCACTGATTCAAAAAAATGTATTAGTTTTACCATATCAGATCCAGTATTATAAAAACAGAATTATTATCGTCATATACCCCACTTCCACACTGTTTGTACTAGACTTTGGGAGCATCAATGGCATGTTGACATAAAATATTTACTTTACTGGTGTTAATTTGTTGTAAAATAAAATGAGTGTGTTTTTATAAATGAAATATATTGCAATTTCTATGTTTGTTTGGTCGGTTTCTCGACTACTTCGTGCCCAAGGGACGGACTGCTGTCGTGTTGCGCAACATATTTTCATTGGGAAGTTATCTGACACTATGTGTGAGCAATTGTATAATCGACGCCTACGTAGACAGTGTTGCTGCGGGATTGTATGTAGCAGAGTCAGGAGAGTGAGTTTTTGAAGTCATGTGCGGTCCAACGTTTTGCGCGAAAACTGCACGGGAATGTCAGGAACGTTGCTTATCTTGACTGGATGTTAGAAAATATGAAATCATACTTATACTTATTGTTGATATTGCAGACAATTTTGTTCGTACACAAAATGTAAGGAGACAGTCAAACAGGGATAGGATAACAAGTACCGTTTGTCAATCGCACACGTTTTCGAGAAAGAAGCAGTCTCCATAACTTAGAAAATGTATAACAATGCCCACAAATATGTCATTTAAGCCCTTGGGAAGGAAGTAGGAATCAAAGAGATGTAGCATGTGTTCTAAATCTGTCTGTAATGAAATAGTAATAAGAGAAAAATTCTTTAAAAAACAAATTAAAGTATTTCGAAAGGTTTTGTTAAATTAAAAAACTATTTTCTGGTTCATTATCCAAGTCCAAAATGTACACCTGTAAGCATAATTCCGTCTCAGACACTCCTGGGGTCCGCTGGATCCCGCTTACCCGGTTGCGTCGTTAAGATCGGTTGCCCAGAAAAGGATTAAATAGATTTTTTGGAGTGAAAAATGCCATAGCAGTCTCGCAGCATGTTCCAGCAGTAGCTTGCTATACTGTGTGTGAGCCATGTCCTTTGGGACTCTCTTTCACAGGTGAATACTTGGGTGAAACCTTCCACCTCTTCACGTAGATCAACAAGTGAAGCAAGTGGCAACAATCCAAGTGGCTTCGTAGGTAATGGGCCTTAATAGTCATTGCAGCCAAGCACATGGAAATTGAAAAGCATTATACTTTCTGAAAAAGTTTTTCACAAATAGAACCAGAAAATACCAGACACTCGATTCAATATCGCTTGTGAATTTCAAGAAATTTGAATAATCTACGAGCTTTGTTATTTGAGAACCATCGAAAGTCCCTGCTTCCAGTTTCTCTGACTATTGGAAATATTCGTAATATTTCGTAATATACATTTGAAGGGCAAACCATCTCATACCCAACGACATTCCTATCATCAGCCCTAACTCGATATGCAAAGGAGGAAAAGGAGGGAGATCAATTTTCATTCGAGCAGCTAAAGGTAAATTGATCACATTGTTTTCCCCTACAACTGTAGCGTCATGGCCGGGGCCGTTACAAGAATACACAGACGTGAACGGTTGTAAAATATTGAATATTTATTCACAATGTGCACCGACACCTGAAATCACCGACCGTTACTAGAAGGAACTTTACCGGTCACCAGGACCGCTTGCCTCACGTCACGACGCATACGCGCCGGCTTCATCCCCTTGCCTCCGTAGCCAGCACATCGACGTGCCACGAGCCACACCACTCACGACGACCTACGGACGAGCTCAAGAAACAGAAGGAGTTTCGTTCGGGGCCATCTTATATACCTTCTGGCCTGGGTATGGAACTGCGTCGTATCGCCGCTTCCGCCAGCCGCATTTCTCCGGACACCATGACGACGAGGTTCACACGGCTGCCCCCGTGGCAGCGCACGTCCGGATGTTTCCTCATTGCCCAAATATAGCCCATTTGTTTTGCGAAGCGTCCCTTCAGCGCGCTTCCACAACTTATTCCCAAACGCATTTCAAGTCTCTGAAATGCACGTAACTAATGTTGACCAAGGCGACTGTTATGACGCCACACAACTATAGCTTTCCTCAGAGGTTAAGTTTTTCAGAACCAATGCTCACTTTTGGGGCTGCTGTCTCACAGACATATAAAGCAGGAATAGTTTGTGTCGCCACTTTGTTGACCGAGAAGAAAATTCTCCATCTTCAGATCAACACAAATTGTCCACTGATGTTCATAATACTTAATCTTTTTTTAAAAGTAAACACACTTCAAACTTTTCCCAACTTTTTAAGAAGACCACCTACGTCGTTACAGAACATTTAGGTTTCTTCTTTCGTTAAGAAAGACAGCAAATCATTTTCCTGTTGACGAAAAAAATGTAACATTTGTCCCAGGTACAAGCAAATTCATTTCTTTTAACCGAGAGTCGATTTCGGAGAGAGTAAGTTCTTTGACGAGGTCAATTATTTTTGGGAGAAACATTCAGGCCTTAAAGTACTTAAAAAATCGCAATGACTATTTCCATTTTCATAACCTTCAGACATTAAAAATTTACCTTCAGTGAGCTCTTCTAAGTGTTGGAATGATGCAACAGGTATGTCATCTGTGTGTGAAACCGGTCAGGATACGTCCATTTCCTTCAATTGTTTCGGTTAGAACCATTGATTTTGGCAAGACAAAATTAACCATCATTTATTTGTGTTTTGGACTCCCTCCAAACCATGGGTGACCCGAATTGTTGACTTCTTGTACCATTTGTTCACTGTCGCAGATGATCCGTACATATCTTGTATACAATAAGACGAACCCACATCTTGATTTGCCTTGACACCAAAATACTCAAATATATCCTGTTTAGCATTTTTAGAATCAGGACTATTTTAATACCTATCATCACCTCTAAAATTTCAGGCATCATAAAAAGATTTTTTTTGTTGCCTTTTGTTATCATTACTTATCATCATCATCATCATCATCATTGAGCTTCGCGTCGGCCGCCATCAGGATATACTGGCATCCCTCGCCCTCGGCTTTTTTCTGCGCCTTTTGACCCCCACCCACTACTTCCTACCGCTGAGATCCATAGACCGTACACAGTCGCGTTTTACCCACGGGCCTGTAACCACACTTCGAGCAGATCAAAGCGGCAAATCAAAGAAGGCGGACTAGTCCAAGGAGGTGGACACGTGGCGCCAACGTTTGCTCTGTAGACTCACTGGCAGCGCATTACTCTCCTTGTCCGCATGCACTCCGAACCGCCAATTGTTTTGTCCCTTTTCACCACATATTTCTAGATGGTCTTAATGTTAAATCAATTATCTCAGAACATGAAACGTAATTTTCCTATTTTTGAATGTTATCGGAGAAGAAAGTTTATGCGGACTAATTTGACAAAATGTATGAACGCTAGAGGAAGTGACGAGTTCGTAATGTTCCATTGGTGAGGGGGTGGGGGTGGGGGTGGGGGACTCGTGCGAAGACGGCCCCGGCGACGCGAGGGGCGGCGTGGGCGTGCAGCCTCGCGTCAATTGTCTTCGCGTTGGGAGGCGCGCGCCCCGGCAGCGGCCGTCACTCACCCGTCCCCGCCCCCGCCCCACCCCCGCCCCCGCGCCGCGCGATGCCCGATAAGCAAACGGCGATTAATCAACGCAGAGGCGCGGCCGGAGAGGGGCCGGGGCAGATCTGATAGCGCCGGCGTGGGCGGGGAGCGAAGGGATGGTGGTGGCGGAAAAGGCAGTCGAGGCGAAAGGGGCTGGGCAGGGGGGCGGGCGGCGGGGGCGGCGTGGCGGCGGGGGCAGCGGGGGCGGCGGCGGGGGCGGCGAGAGTACGGAGAGTGCTCTGTACGAGAATGGGCAGTGAACTGTAAGTGTACGAGGGTTGCACTGACAGGAAGATGATCGACACTGGGGCGTGTAAACGACTTCAGAGTCTTCTATGGTCGAAGGGAACGCTAGTGCTGTTCCTAGGCTCCAAAGTTTTGGTGTGGGCCAACACTGCACTTGCTCGAGCTTTTGCTTCCTTATGTGCCAGACTTCAAGAGTCACTGAAGCCTAAGCCTAAAAAAAAAGCGTCGTTCCTTTTAATGAGACAGTGAGAGAAGTACACGGGAGAGTGCAGTATATTTCCTGATTTAATTATCTAAGTTTCCACTCACTAGGGACAATCAGGCTTGGATTACGTGAAAAAGAATATACAGTACACCTTCATTGGCTTCACAGCGCAAGTGGCTTTTGCCTCATTGCCGAGTCGTCACGTTTACTTGATGTTAAGGGCCGGTTTCACCAACAGCCGGGTAAAATTAAGAGTAGTTACTCGAGAGTATGCATTAGTCTACGATAGTTACTCTCGAGTACAAACGAGCTGAAACGAGCCTTGAGGTACACCTAACGTGATAGGAGCAGGGGCAGAAAACGCGTCATTCGGAAAACATATTCCGATAATTAGGTTCGGGTTGCGCGATTGGATTATTCAATAAGTCAGCCATTTGATGACAAATTGACAAATGTATTAAAATATGTAAATGATTTTTAATCGTGGTAAGTATGTGTCACCTTCATTCTATACAAAAAAAATGTTCATTTTTTTCACCATATTGTTTCAGTTTAAAATCAAAACTAGAACATTTATTAATATTCTTCGAAGCTTTTATTTAATAATTTTGAATTGTATTATTAAAATTAATTAAATTTTTAAATCTTTTTTTAAAGAACTCTTCGAGTAATTTCTGCATACATTTGATCAAAATAATCGTTATTGATACGGCATGTGTTTCTGAACGTTTGCGGTGCTAAGTTTTGAATTATTCTTCACCAAATGTGTCTTTATCATGAATGTTACATTGCGATGTCTTGATGTTCGAGTGGCTCCGATGATTTGAAGTCCTAGTATGTAAGAATCTCTTACGTTCTCTGGGGTGTCTTTCTTTATTGATGTCACTCCTAACATAATTTCCTACCCAAATACGAATTTCTGTACAAATGTCTATGATGATAGCATTGTTTAGTATTATAATGTAATTTGAATTATTATCTTTAAAAAGATGTGGTTGCTGGCGGATGTATCACGATTGACCAGCCACTTCACCCTCTTGTTCCGATTTCATATTTCCTTTTCGACGCACACACGGCTCTCTCATTTGTTCGGCCCCGGAGTTTTGCTTTTGCATTTCTTTTGATGGGAGCTTTCCTTTAATTTCTGAAATTCCTTGCACAAGTTCAATTCATATGAGATGACAAAGTAAATTATTATAAGATTTAGAAACAAGAATATAATTTTTTTTCTCTTGTTACGATGATTATTTTTATTGTTTCATTTTAGGTCCTGGTAGTGCTTCGCGGGCTCTTCCCGACCGTCAACGTTGTAGCTCATTGCGTTCTCGTGCTACATTAATGTAGATTTCTGCACATCTTCTCTCTCACGCGAATGGGTCCCACAAATAGACGTCAAAGACCAACTCAAATATGAATTTCTAAGTCACGTTCCCCAGTATTTCAATAATAAGATTATCACAATATTAATATTTAAATTCCTAAACCTAACGAAAATAATTTAACTAAATTACGATAATTAAAGAAACTACTTACATATGTACGTAGTAATGCCACGGGAACATTTATGTGGAGATACCGATTCTTCGCGTTTTCTACGCGTCCTATTTCCAAATTATGAAACATAATATTGAATTAAAAAAGATCGTCCCTTCGTAAATAATTTATGAAGTTAAAATTTGACTTCGTTCTCAATAAAACTGATTTCAATATCCACGAAATCTAATATCATCCCACGGAATCTGAAATTAACCACGACATTCGTCTCTCATGATTTCCAAAATCATTCTGTTCTAAAGGACGCCAAAAACTAACCCTATCCATCCTGACAATCATCTTTCTCTTTCCTTGCCCCATACACGGTATTAAAATGTGACACAATTGGTTTTCGTATTTTTTTTGGGAATATAACTTTTGATGAAATATTAAAATTTTATTTTATAAAATGTACGTGTAGTTTGTTCCTTACTGGGACTACTTATCATTAGTCTTGGTGCTCAACGTACGGAATTCTATGTCCATTTCAGCCTCGACTACATGCGAATCCTGAAATTTGCACATTAGCATTCACGTTTTATTTTCACTAAAACAGAAAACAGCTACCATACTATCTATTGACAAAAACTCAATCTAAGATGACAATGTCTCAATCTATTTTAACTTCGGTTTTAATATCATAAAAGGGAGGCCAGGTTATAATGCCAAAATATTCTTTCAGATATCGGGTAATTCTCACTACCCCGCTTGCGGTGAAGGTTGTTGTGAATACTGCTGTGGGATGGAAAGGGTTTGTGAGGAAATCATTGGGTGGTTTTGAGAATATGAGTGATTTGGAGTAGAGTGATGAAGATAGAGTAACATGGGATGGTAAATGTTGGAACAGATATGGGAAACCCTACCCTACCTAAAAAGTAGAAGTGGCCGGTATTTGACACACAACTGTACGATTCTTTTTCGCAGTTTACACTTGTTTACGCGTGTTTCCTGTCTTAAATGCTTTCTCATTTCTGGCAAGACTGACGGCGCATAAGAGTCATGACTTCCATTGAGAATGTCAGAAGGATCACTTTGATGACTGTATGATCTTGCTTCACAAGATCATGTTATCTTTCGAGCGTCATGAGAGTAAAGATGTAAGATTGGAAGTGTGAAAGTGGTGGTGTGAGCTTGGTGGTACGGGAGTGGAAAAGTGGGAGTTGGGATGTACGAGTACAGGCGTGGGAGTGCAGGCGACGAAGATGTGGTAGTAGAGGGTTGCGAGTGGAGGTATAGAAGTGGGTTTGTGGGAGTAGAGCGTGGGAGGGGAGTGGCGGTAGTGGGGGTGTGGGTGTAGAAGTGGAAGTGTGGGAGTGCAGCATGGGAGTTTTGAGGGAGGGGAATGGTGGTAGTGGTGTGAGTGTGGGAGTGGAGGTGTGGGAGTGGAGGTGTGGGAGTGGAGGTGTGGGAGTGAAGGTGCGGGAGTGGAGGTGCGGGAGTGGAGGTGCGGGAGTGGAGGTGTGGGAGAGGAGATGTGGGAGTGAAGGTGTGGGAGTGGAGGTGTGGGAGTGGAGGTGTGGGAGTGGAGTGCTGGAGTGGGGGTGTGGGAGTGAAGGTGTGGGCGTGGGAGCGTGCAGTGGCGCGGTTGCAGCCGGCGCGTGGCTGCGCCGGGGCCGGCGCTCCGGGCGCAGCTGCGGGCGCAGACGCCGCCCACGAGCGACGTGTCCTCACTGCCGCCGCCGCCGGCGCGTCTCCCCACCCCGTCCCCGCCTCGCGGCGCCGCTCGCCCGCTGCCGCCCCGCTCGCTCCCCGCAGCCCTCACCCTTAGGGCGACATCACCGGATCCGTGGGGGCGGCGGGCCGCAGGTGCGCCCAAAGAACTCGCTGAAAGCCAATCGCATGCATGAAAGAAACTCAGTGAACGCACAACTAAAACTAACCAAGCTTGAGATCTCAAATTTGCAATGGCGCTTCGTAATAAGCCATTTACGTGAAATCGTAGATTCCCGACTTGCATCTTTTCATTCGGGTTAGGATTGAAAATAGGTGACACGTATTTTTGTATTGATTCTCAACTCCTATTCCTTTTGCTAATAAGATCAATTTTTTTTCGGAAGAATATTACGCGCGCTTATGTTAAAAATGGTTTACGCCCTTACCTTTTCGTACAGAAAAATACAACTACATCTTTAAATGTCTTCTAAGAATAAAGTGCACTTATAAATGAGGCATAGGATTTGCACTTTTATCTCTGAATTTTTAAAAATTATAAAATATTGAAATATTTTCGGCGTCTAACTACAAAATTGAAGATAGAGATTTTTCCTTCAATTTGTTTTCCATAATTAGTTCTTTCGTTTAGATAATGCACAACTTTGAACGTTTCAGGAGTTTCCGCGCAATATTGAGTGATATATGTGCAATAATAAAAAATAACAAAAACAATATTTTTTCAAAAACTGCAACAATTCTTCTCTGTAAACTTTTAGTATGGATAGTGCTAAATGTACTCTATAAAATATTATTAACGCCATTTTGCTCTATTTGTTTCTTTCTCCAAAAATTAAACAATTATATTTTTTCTCTCCCTCTCATGTGAATATTTACGTCATGGACGATTTGTTTACATTATTGAATTTGTGAAAATAAGAGCTTCAAATAATGCCTTATAACGTTTCTCAAAAACTTGAAAGATTTCTGTGAAAATGAGCTCAAAATTCTGCAATTTCAGAAACGCTGGAACGCCATTTTCTCAAAAATGGCTCTTAAAAACTGTGCGCTGTATAAAATATCATAAAAGTAATTTTACTCTATTTCTTTGTTGTTGTTTTTATTCTAGAGCTATTTCTTTTTGCATGGAAAAGCTCTAGTATGAAATACGCAGCTACTAAGAAACGAATTTTCAAAATTCACAATTAAAAGTGATGATGTAGGTATGTCTAAGGTTTCTTGACTATCCACAATGCTTTGAGGGTGAGGGTTGCCGATGGGACGGACAGAGTAAGCGAGACAGTGTGAAGGACGAGCGGAGCCGCACCTGGTAAGTATGCGAGACGAGAGTAACTGATGAAACGAGGTGTCGGGAAAAGTGGCACAGAGCATCAACTGCCACTGCAGGGTGCCCAATGACCCTGCTGGCTATACCCCCAGACGTCTCTTATCAGTATTAAGGTATGTATTTGTTACCACATTGCTGTCGATTTTTTTTTTAATTTAGCGCCTGACCTCTAATAAACATTTTTAAACTCTCCTTGATATAAATCCAGGCTAAACTCGGGCATTTTCAAGTATCTCGCGTTCAAGTATGTTTTTCTTTAAAAACCGCTAGCCTAAGGCAAAGAAAAGAATACATGCAAAGTCATATTTTGCATTTAAAATACAGTAATTCACAGGCCGCTACTAGAGTGCAGCATTGTCTGAACTTTTTTGCTGTAGACGCCAGAATTTTAAAGAATTAGAAAAATTTACAGGATATAGTTATTTCGCTTGCTTTATTGCAAAGAGGCCAAAGAGGTCGTTGTTTCTACACGGAACAGAGGTTATTTTCCTCAACAGCTGTTAGTCATTTAAATATCAGTGTATTATTGACGGTCTCCACCGGTCATGCAATGTAAACTCTTTGAATGCTCTGCGTACCGAAACGCGCATTAAACATGGGTAGATATTGCTGACGGCAGTCACGAAGAGATTTGGTAAAAAATGTTAATATAACGCCAAAACAGAAATCAGAATTACTGGTCGGTGAAGTACAGGCCAGTCGACATTACAAATTTCATATTTACTGCTCTCCCAAAATGCTAATGACTAATATGAAGCCTTAAAAATATTCGAGAATCTAATGCTGATGAACAGTTTTTTGCTATTGCTAAACAGTTTCCTCTCTATTAACATCATCGCTTCCAGTCAGTTTGCATTTAGACCGAAGCATTCGACATCGTTCAAGCTTTTCATCAAAAAACATTTGAAATAGCCGCTTTTCTGGATTTTGCTTGGACGTTTGTTTGTGTCTGGCAGCAGATTTATTATTTAAGCTGCGTCGAATAGGAACTTCTGATTATTTATTTAAAATAATGTAGCAAAACGCAATTAGTAGTAATATGAGTGCTCCTTGACATTAGACTACAATGGACACCTCATATCATGAATATCTAATAAGGTTCAGACCGCACTTTTCAAATTATACCCTTTAATAAACAAGTCGGCTCTTTTTTTTTTAAATTTTATTTTACATTTAAAGACAGTACAACGTTCAGCCGTGAGGCTCTTCAGTTGATTGGCCGAGCAACTTTGCATCAGAAAATTGTGAAGGGGGTAACTGTTTGTTACCTCCCTGATAGTGATTTCATTTGTTGTACCTTCAACCAAGGTTATTGCGAGGGAATTATGTTAGAGCAATGACAGGATTAAAAAGAAAATACGATGGGAGGGATAGGTAATTGCTAGAAATGTTCCTACCTTATCTAATATCAGAGAGATATTGAAGGAAAATATGGAATGGGAGTCTGTTTCTTAGGCGGGAGAGTGGGGGCTGATCGGTTCCTATTTCGTAAGTGACTGCTCCTTGTACATGATTTAAATTATTGAAAAAATTATTTGCCAGCTTTGTAATAAATGAAGTAATTGGTTCTATTGCAAGATCGTTGTGGAGGGTCTTATTGCTGACAAACCAGGGGGCATTTACTGTTATTCTTAAAATTTTGTTTTGGAAGATTTGTAACTTGTTTAATGTGGTTGGGGCAGCTGAAATCCAAACAGGACATGCGTAGGTTAATATTGGCCGAAGAATAGATTTGTAGATGGTTAAAGTGGAATGAATTTTTAGAGAAGAGTTACGGTTGAGAATTGGACGTAAAATAGCTAACCTTCTATTGGCTTCAATTACTTTGGACGAGATGTGACTGTGCCAATTTAGTCTTGTGTCCATCAGAACGCCGAGATAACGAATAGATGAGTTCAGAGGAGACCAAGGAATGATAGAAGAATCCAAAGTCAAAGGGCGAGGAAAGACAGGATACCTTAAAGTAAATACTTTGGCAATTGATTTGTTTGGGTTGATTTTAATTTTCCACAGTTTAGACCAATTTTCTATGTTTTTTAGGTGACATTGAATTATACGACATGCTGTGTTTAGATTTCGGTTTGCATAAAAGAGTAAAGTATCATCTGCAAAAAGAGCTATATTAACTGTATTACTAGTAGGAATATCTGCGACGTACAAGTTAAATAAGAAAGGAGATAACGGGGATCCTTGTGGAAGACCAGCAAGAACAGCCCGAGGTGAAGAAATGAAAGAGTTAAGACGTACAGAGAAAGTGCGATTCAGTAGGAAACTTGATAAGATGTTGTAAAGATATAATGGTATTCCAATTTTCCTTAATTTGAATTTTAATCCATCATGCCACACTCGATCAAACGCCTGGGCAACGTCTAAGAAAACTGCAAGTAAGTGAGAACCCGATTGAAATGAAAAATGAATTTGTTCTGTTAATCTTAATAACTGATGAGTTGTTGAGTGGCTTTCTCTGAAGCCAAATTGGAAAGAAGGAAGCACGTTAGTATCAAGAATGAATTTTTTTAATCTTTTTAATACAAGTTTTTCGAATATTTTTGACAAAATTGGAATTAAACTAATTGGTCGATAATTTGAAGGAAGATTTAAGTTTTTTTGAGGCTTTGGAATAGGAATTATTAGAGAGTGTTTCCAAGAATTAGGATAATATCCTAGTCGCAATGCCGAGTTAAATATATTGTTTAGATACGCAAGACCATGTCTGGGCAGATTCTTTAAGATATTTGCAGTGATTCTGTCATGGCCTGGTGACTTTTTATTTGGTAGCTTTTTTATTAGTTCAAATATTTCGTTAGGTGATATAAAAGAAATTCGATTTGGTACATCTAAATTTGGTGACTGCACAAAATGTGTTATTGTGCAGTGTCCTCTATCGTTTACAGCATGCTGGGTGAAAGTAGTTTCGAAATAATCTGCTAATAGCTCAGCTTTTTCAGAAATCGACTGTGCAATTTTGTTGTTACCTTTTAATGGCGGAATATTGGTTGACTGACCTAACAATCGACGTGTTGCTTTCCAAAGAGATGAATCTTGCGGATTAAGATTTGAAACATATTTTTTGTAGCTTTCCATTTGGTACATCGTAAGAGCGTTTCGAACCAATTTCGTTAGATGGTTTAATGCAGATTTCAAATGAGGTAGGCGATGTTTTGCCCATAAACGTCTGATTTTGTTCTTTTGTGATATTAAATTACGTAATTGCTCAGGTAGCGGATATTTGGTGAGCCCTCTGCGAGTAGCAGTTAGTGAATGAGATGAATAGTCAATTGAATTTGTGATGGCATTAGTAAACAAAAGTGTGCCTTGGTCAATTTCTGCAGGGGTTTTCAGATTCGAGAACGGAGGAAGGAGCGATGATAACCGATTTTGAAATGTGTGCCAATTTATTTTGTGAGTAGATAAATGCGGTGGAGAATTAGGCAAAGAAGTGATTAATTTGGAAGTTGTAATCACTGGGTTATGATCTGAATCTAGTTCGCAGATAGAATATGAATGGAGAGCAAAGTTTAAATTTGTTAATACAATATCTAGAATATCTGGAAGGTAATTCGCATTAAAAGGAAAGTATGTCGGATCAACGGGCGCAATAATTTTGAAATTTGAGTGCTTTGCGAGATTTAAAAGAAAAGTTCCGGCTGGTTGATTTATTCTACATCCCCAAGAAGTGTGTTTTGTGTTTAAATCACCAAATAAGATAATGGGAGCCTTTAGTTTGAAAATGTCTTGAAGACGTGTTGCAGTCAATTGTTTTTTAGGCGGCTTATAAGCTGAAATTATCATTACATTATTACCGTTCTGAAGGTTGATAGTTACTGCTATTGTTTCTAACCCTGGTGTTATTGGGAGAGATGATGTCCAGTGCGGAATGCCGGATTTCACTAAAATTAATACTCCACCTGCTGGTACGTCCCCTGGTCTATCACGTCTATAACATTTGTATCCTTGAACTGTGAAAGATTTGGAAGAAATAAGGTGAGTTTCGGTTAAACATGCTATGTCAATATCATGTGAAACCAGAAAATGTTTCAATTCAGATCGTTTATTTAGAACACCTCGACAGTTCCAGTTTAAAAATGTTAGATTATTGAAGCATGGTGTTTTAAACGTGATTTTGGAAAATTGAGCTAAGAATTGAGGTTTTTATATTATCAATTAAAGTAAGGAGGAACGATTGAATTAAACGACCAAAGAAATTGACAATATGGCTAGTCAGGAACTCACTTAAGTTAAAATTTCCGTTTGCATTGTTAGTTGAACTATTTGAAGAAGCATCATTAACATTGGTTGAGGCGGGAGGGGGATTTTGTGAGCGAGTTGAGAAATTAAAATTAGGAATGTTATTAGTGAAAGGCAGGCCAGGAAACTCTCTAGCTTGATAAGTAAAATTATTGTTATTATTGTTATTGTTATTGATATTATTATTGGTTGAAGGTGGATTTTTAGTTCCCTTACCGTTTTTGTTTGATTTAGATTTTGCAATTTTGTCATAATATGAACAAACATTCGATCTCACATTTGCCCAGTGACCTTTCACTTTGCAATTACTACATACTGGTACAAAGTTGCTCGGTTCCTTACAATCTTTGGTGAAATGATTGCCCGTACAAATAGCACAATGAATTTTTCTATTGCAATAGTTTTTGGTATGATTATAGTCTTGGCATCTTGAGCATTGAACTGGCCCTGGGAGACGTTTTTGCTGTTCAACACGAACAACAGCATGACACAGTCTATTTAATTTAAAAATATCTTGCCACCTATTTTCTTTCACAATTATCACTGAAACAACAGGAATTGGCTGACCTTCTTTGTTATGTAGTCTATTGACTTTCACAACTTGAAAGTTTTTCGATACAAGTTCTGCGAGAATTTGATCTTCAGTAAAGGATTGGTGAACATCTTTTATTACAATAGATAATTTTTTTGATAACGGGTCAGCGTAAGTGTGAAATGATTTGTTATTAGTATTTAGCATGTTCACTAACAGTCTGTAGTCTTCGCTGTTTTCCGTTTGAATTTTAACCTTGCCAAATTTTAACTCGGTAGAAAATTCACTTTTTAGGGTGGTTTTTAAGAGATCGTGAATTTCTGTGAGGTTATCAATGTTATACACAAACACTGGGGGGATCGGATTGATTTCCTCAGAGTCTTGGAGATTTTGTAAGGCGCTGAAACTATTACTAGTGGGGATTGAATATTCTACACTTTGATCTTGACTAATTTTCTTCGACGGCTCATTTGGGTCACTGTTACTACGCGGTCTCTTGGACGACTGAACTATGGGTGAAAGAACATTCGTGAATGTACTTGCCTGAGCAGTTGATGTACCGTCACTTACAGTTGGATCTGAGGGAAAATTTCCTTTGGAGGACGTTCCACTTTGTAGATAGAATTCTGCACCTGCTGAGACGTGGTGTTGGCCATTTGCATGGGGATCCATGTTTTGTGACTCCATGTTTTGCTGATATATTTGCTGATGACCAAGTGATGATTGCAGAAGGTTGGTCGACATCAACTCATTTTGTGAATCAGAATTCAATATGTTGAGAGATTCCGATATGCACCGGCCTACGCCAGCGCATGAAGTAGAGTCTGTAGTTATTTTAACTTCAATACTTATGACACTTTTCTACACATTGAAACTAGTCACAAGTAAAAAAAACACAAAATAGTATGAGAATACTAGTTTACACAGTCAACACAAGACAGAACAACACTTTGCACATGAAAGACCGGGCCTAGACTGGTTCGGCCTCTCCGGTGCGAACGAAGGCGACTACTGATAACGATGTGCTCGGCTCAGCGGTCGGAACGAGAATAGTCGGCTCTTAACAGATCTCAGCCGTTTACTTTACAAAAAGTACCCTTCGCTCTCGAATTACTTATGCATGTCTTGTGCGCGATGGAGCTCCATCTTCGGAACGAGAAACCCTCCAAACCTTTCAAAATAAAATCCTTTGCACTCCCATAAGTGCGCCTTGGTACGTTTCCAACAAATAATCGCACAGAATTTGATCTTCTCATTACTGAACTTTTTATTAAATATCTGTTCAACAAATTCTATAATTTCCTATCTTCGTCTCCAGCAACTAGTTTTTTTGATATTAGGAATTACTTATAAAGATCACAGAAGAATCCAATCTAGTTTTCCCCAAAATAAATTTAATCCATAAAGTAAAAGCCCATGATTGTCCTATGCCTACTTCTTGTAACATTTCTTTCCCAAAAACCTAATCTATTCCCCCATTCTTAATTCTCAGAATTTTGATTGATTAATTGAGGCCCCTAGTGGGGGTGTCCTCGCAAATCTGAAACGCCAGTGCTAAGCTTGTTAGATGACAATCTCTATCCTCGCAGTAAGAACAAGTAAAATAACAATATTTCACGCAAAACTAGGAAATTATTATTATTATCGAAAACTTGTACATGATGTTATTCCAATACCTGTCTTTGAAGAACATAAAAATCTCTATCTTCAATATTGTATTTGCAGGAACACATTAAGATAGTTTTGAACTTTTTGCCACTTTCAAAAATTTAGAGAGTTCAACGTAAATGCGACCTGCACCATTTTTAGGGGTGTTTTGCTCTTTTCGAAAAAAAAAACGATAGAAAGAAACGTAGAGCCATTTTTGAAAAAAAAAATTGAAAACTCTAATAATAAAGTACCTCAAAAATGCCAATATCCATTTCAAATTTGCCAGAACTTCGTTCAGTTCGGCCAGATCGAAGGGGAAATGTCAGTTTTTGAGAAGCGTTGACCATACATAGGCTCAAGGACAGACAAACCTTCAGCCTTCGAGCAATTTTTCGGTATCGTGGGCCTATGTAACCTGTATTCTCGCTACCCAACGTGTAGAGGATGTAATTTTTTCTATTGGAACAAAAATAATCAAATTTCTCGACATCTGGGCCTCAGAATTTGAATTTTTCTGTCGAAAAATTGCAGTTTTGTTGCACATGACAGTACATTTTCATACTTAGGAAGTATAGAATGCGAGAAAATAAGAATGAAAGTAATTCTATTGAAATTCCAACCGCCCACTTCTCACCACACTCCACTTCCCTTCATTGATCGATTAAATGATTGAATCATGATTTCCGGCTACGGTCATTAGTTTCGTAAAAATAGTACATGTTATTTATCGCGCGAAGCGGTGATCTTCTCCCGCTGGTCCCGATCTTCGTCGTCTTGCGGGGATTTTCGCCAACCAGGTATCTCCCACTTAAATCGTCCTGTCTGAGAGCGCTGTTGACTAAGAAGAATTTCCTTCTTGGATGTTATGAGCTGGAGCTTTGCTGGAGAAGGATGGCCGACCTCCATGAAGAAGTAGGTCTTAGACCCTAGCCGTAGGCGTAGCCCTTGTGCTGTCCCTTGAGGCACTCGAAGCACTAGCTTAGAACTCCATGTTCAATAAGGCACTAGCTTGGAATACTGAAAATAATTGCAGAAAACTCCGCAAAATTCAGGAGGGAAACCAGAGAGCGTTGCAAACCGGTCCGTACTCAAAGGTAATTTGGGACAGAAATGTAGGCAATTAAAATAAATTATTTTCACAAAACTAGCTCCAATATTTTTATTAGAGTAAAGTATGGTTATTAAAGTTGCTCCGGTTCCATTTTCAGTGAAATATCTGGGTTTTCGAAAAATGAAAAAAATACAACAAAACATCAACATTGATAATAGAGATTTTATAATTCAAGAAATCTTTTTAAAAATAAATATTTAATTTTTATAATAACTGAAATATTAATATTATTACCACCAAAAAGACTCCATTTCCTTTCACAGCGATCGAAGTACATAAACTTACAAAATCATGTAGGCTTTATTTTGCTCATAAAGTAGGTACTATCAAAAAAGTTTTATGAGAACTGAAACCAATGTTAAGGCAAAACCGAACGTGCTGCTGTAGTACCACAAGATGACAAAGCAATAATACTAATTTAAGTACTGTAAATAAATGATTGAAAAAGATAAAATTCCCGTGGCTCTCCCTTAATGAGACGCAAGTGGCAGAGTGAGCGTGCAGTGGCGTGCTGTGCGCCGGCAGGCGGGGCGGCGCCGTCGCTGGAGCAGGGCTACTGGACATCGGCGTCGCTGGCGAGCGGCGTCCCCGTGCTGCCTCGCCCGCACACGCCCTCGCACTCGCCCTCGCCCCCGCTCTCGCCCACGTCCCCGCCGGCGCCCCGCGGCCCCGTACGCCGCACGTCAGCCGCCAACCCGCGCGCCCACACCCTCGCCTACCAGGGCCGCTTGGGGTGAGTATACAGAAAAGTATACAGAAAAATGTTCACTCATGAAATCTGATCGTTTATATCAAATGGATTCAATTTACATCGATAAAACATTGAGGAATTGAATAATATTTGAACGATTAATTTTTTCTTATCGTATTAACTAAAAATGAGCTGCTTCCTTGTCCTAGTTTATTACAGTTTCCGTAAGACACTAACAAATTTAATAACAAAATTAAATTACTATCTGGCAATCATATGCACAAAGAGCTCTTAACTACTAAATAAATTACAAATTACGGTTTCCTATGACTGCAGTCTATTCTAAATTCAAAACACGACAGTCAAATGAATATACAACAATCTGTTTTTTAAATGAATGTCGTCTACTTCAAATCTAGTACGTTTACTCCACATCCATTCCATAAAGCATTCTGCAAAAGTTCGTACAGGCTGAATCTCTCCCCTTTGCAGTTCTAACGGCTGCGCGTAATGGTACACGTTCGTTTTCGCTTTGACCCACGCTACGACGAAATTCTTCAACGCTGGCCTACACCCCCAAGGTCGCTGGCGAGCAGTCCGTGGTCGGTCGCTCCCTGCTGCGTCTTGCGGCGTCGATATGTCGTGGCGGCGTACGATCAAATACGAGCGTCGCTTTCCCGAAGCTCAGTATGAAGTATCAGCCAACAAAAAAAGCTGTAGAATGAAATATTTCATTAGTATTTCTAATCCAGATGAACGGCGAAATGTATGTATGAAAATCCCTTTTATATCCATGCAGTACATTTCTGGTTGTACTTCAATCTTATCCACGTGTTGCGAACACATATTTTGTCATATCAAATGCTTATATTACTTAATTTCAATTATTCACCATTACAATTCATTTAGCTTGTAGTTTATTTCGAATAGATAAGAAGTCCTTACCTTTTATAAAGCTTTTTACGCAGAAACTGTAGAGTAGGCTGCTTCTCCAGCAATATTGCAAAATGTTTCTTGACTTGTGGTCGCCGACAAAATGACGAAGTTCCTCTTTCTTTAATGCGAAGTTCCGTCGCTTGAAGAGGAAATTCTCCTATTGGTCGAACCATTCGGGCGTGAAAACTTCCGACCTATGCGTCTTACTGCAGCGCTCTCTCTAGTAATCTGCCGGGGCTGCTTCGCTCTTCTAGTTTCACATGTAACGACCAGGTGGCGGTTACACAATAGTGCTGTAAATGCACCTTACTTATCTTGCAGCCTGAATAAGAACCCCAAAAAGAACAGTTTCTTGATCTCCATCTGTCAATAACTCATATTAGTAGCATGCAGCTGCAAAAATACTGCTGAGCAAAACCGACAATTTGGATTTCCAAACTGTATCACGCACACTGCTCAAGAACTACAAATAAAATACTCTTTTAACACATTACTTTATACACTCTCCAATCAAGTACTTTAGAGAACCAGTGCACACGACTGCAGCAGTAACATTCTGTAGGATATTTGGATATACAGTACAACAGTTCTTTGGCCACCAAGAATATAAAAAACGTTTTTCCGTAACACAACACGTGAATAACAAACATTTTTAATGACGAGTGCACTCTTTTTGGAACCTTGCTGTTAGGCAGTAGACACAATATGACAATAGAATAACACAATCAAACTTTCGCACTTTTAAAAAAAATTGAAAGTATTTCGTTGATTTTTATTTTTTCAAGATCCTGTGAATCTAACTAAATTTTCACATGGGCGTTGACTGCTTAGTTACCTCTCAATTCCAGTACGCATACGAAATTAGTAATATAGATTCTTACAGGGGCAATAAGATGCAACTCGCCAGCCACAGCTGGCTAGCCGAGAACCGCATTGTACTGAACAATATTTCGTTCATTTTTATTTTCCGATAAAATTCGAAACTGTTTTATGGCTTTTGAATGTTTTACAAGGTCTTGGGTGTCTAACGAAACAATTGACATCTCTTTCATGGCCATAGGCTTTTCATTTTTTCTCAATTTCTGCGCGCGTACAAAACTAGTAATATAGATTCTAATCGTGACTTGAGCAGCAACAGTAGCATATATGTTTGCCGCACATTATCCTCACTGATATTTCATTGATTTGTAATTTTATAAAAAAAATACAAAATGTTTCTTTGTTTTTGTATTTTTACCCTAAGTCTTCGGTATCTAACAAAACCATGTACACTTCTCACACGGCCTCGGTCCACTTAGTTTTCACTCAATTTCTGTATCTGCATTACAAAATCAGTAATACAGATAAATATGAAATTAAACATTGACTCTCTATGTTCTTATTTTTCCAAACTTGTTACGTTAGCAACAAAGCTCTCTTTTGAACATGTCTGATCGCATTTGGTTCTAATTGAAATGCGATTTTTTTCATTTGAATAAATTTTCTTATTGTTGGAGCAGTAGTATCCGTACGGATTCCATGAAACTTAATTCGATATAGTATTAGCTCTCGATATTATTATCAAACTTTAGATGCATAGATAATATCCAACCTCAACGATAGATTTAAATAAAAACGATCTATCAATGGTTAATTTAAAGTATAATGTTGCAACTTAATTATAAACCGGGAAACGAAGAGGCTCTTGCAATAACAACGAAAAGTACCCAGTAATATGTTTTATTGTGAGTAATCTCTCAAACTTATTTCATAATTGCTTGTAAACACTTTTTTCTGTCCCGTATACGTACGTATATACGGAGTAATATACGTAGTATAAGGAAAGTTATATAATGCTGCGGAAAATTGATTTCGAGATTTTTACGGAAATAAACGTTTTGGAGTCCCCTGATACTCAAAACGTGTGTTTTTTCAAAACGTCCGTCCGTCCGTCCGCCTGTCCGTCTATCCGTCCTTCCGTCTGCCCGTCCGTCCTTCCGTTTGTCTGTCCGTCCGTCCATCCGTCTGTCCGGTGTCTATGAACAATGTCTATGTGCCTAAACCGCACTTAGGACTTTTTCAAAATGAATATTCCCTCGTCGATCTGGTTGCACTCGAGGCGCCGCTTCTTTGAAAAACTTTCTTCAAAATTTGGAGGTACTTTACGGGATGCCCCACGGACACTTTCATACTTTTCTCAAAAACGGCTCCTGATTTTTCTTTAAATGTCTTGTAATAAAGAAGTAAAATACACTTCTTAAGGCGACATAAGTTCAATTTAACGGTTAACTCTGAATTTTCGAAAATTCCAAAATTTTGAATTTTTTTCGGCATCTTCCTCCAACTACAAAATTGGATGTAGTGATATTTACTACAAATAAAATTTTTTCTCGATTGTGAGTTATATCAATAAGGTTATGTACATTTTTTGAAAATTTTAGTAGTTTTCGCGCAATATTGCGTGCAATTTGTGCAATTTTCAGAAAGAAACAAAACAAGATTTTCTGTAAAAACGGCTCCAATTTTTTTCTCTAAACTTTTGGTAAGGATAGTGCTAGCCTCACTACATTTTCGAGTTCAAATTCCTCAATTCTTTTTTACTTTCCCGTATACATACGCATATACGGAGTAATACACGTAGTGTAGGGAAAGTTATGTAATGCTGCGCGAAAAAAACGGCGAATTTTCGGCAGAAAAAGTACATTGCCGAGCCCTAATAACGACAAAGTGGGTGAATCCAGCTTCTAAATTTAGAAAATGGAATCCTCTAACACGTCAATTTAGAGCACAACCTTCTTCCGTCTGTCCGGTGTATGTGAACAACTAAACAATCAATCTAAACAACAACAATCTAAACCAATGCATAGGATTTTTTCCAAATTTAAGAAACTCCTGTCCATCTGGCCTGAATCAAAGCTCTGAGAGTTTGATAAATTGCACTTTACATGAAGCCTTTCGGACATTTTCAACATTTTCTCAAAATTGGCTCCAAGTTTTTTCTGTAAATTACTTGTATGAATATAGTAAAATCCACTTACGAAGGTAGCATAAGCCTGATTTTCACGGTTAAATCTGAATTTTCGAAAATTGCAATCATATGACCATTTTTTTCTACGTCTTCCTACAACTGCATAATTGAAGATAGAGATTTGTTTTTGAAATAAAATTTTTTATCGATAGAAAGTTCTTTCATGAACGCCATGCACATTTTGTTGAACATTTTAGTAGTTTTCGCGCAACATTGCGTGCAATTTGTGCAATTTTAAAAAATTACAAAAACAAGATTTTCTGGAAAAGTCTCCACATTTTTTCTTCCAAAATTTTGGTAAGGATAGCGATAAATGAACTCTATAAGATGGCATTAACATTAGTTTGATGTAGTGTTTTATTTTTTTTAAAATTACAAAATGTAATTTTTTTGACTAGCCTCTTACATTACATTACATTACATAGCCTCTTACATTTACATTAGCGGTGATTCAGTCACATTATTATATTTATGAGTATATGTGTGTTAAATAAGATCATATAATGTTTCTCGAAAACTCTACCGTTTTCTGTGAGAACTAGCTCAAAATTTGGCATTTTCAGAAACGCTCAAATGTTATTTTCTCAACAACGGCTTCAAATTTTTTCTTCAAACTTTTCGTATGGTTAGTACTAATGGCTCTGTTTGAAATGACTCAAAATTAATTTTGCTGTATTCTCTTTTTTCAAAAATTACACCAATGTATTTTTTTAAGATCTCTCACACCGTTAATTTGCTCATTACCAGCAATTTGTAAACACTATTGTATTTGTGAGTTGATGTGCTTCAAAATGCTTTAAATGAAGTGTCTCGAAAACTCAATTTTTTCTGTGAAAAAGAGCTTCAAATTTCGCATTTTAGTAGCGCTTTAATGTCATTTTCTTAAAAACAGTTTCCAATTTTTCAAAGCAAATTTCCATTTAGGACCTGGTTCTACTGTTCTTTAATATTCTTAAAATAATATTTCCGTTCTTCTTTTTGAAAACCGAATAATTATAAGAATGTCAAAAAATGTACTTTGGGTGGCCATATATGGCAGCTAGCAAGAGTAAGTGGCATGCCCGAAGAGCAAGCTGAGATCAAGGAAAATACAAAACTAATACGGGAAAGTCTGTGCCATTCTATAGCAGCACTTGTTTACTTTCTCTTTATACAAGTAGATTTATTATCTACATATTATATTAACTTTTCATCACTACCGACCCTACTTGAACTATTTCTTGAAATGCATCATTTTCTTCCCAAGTTGTCCCTTTCGGGAGGAGTAATATCATACGCATTCAAGGAATCCTCGCCCCTCACCCGTCCTAGAGAGAGGAGATCAGCGAAGGGCGACTCAACAAGCATCTTGCCCATCAACCGAGTCCAGAGATTCCCAGTTGCAATAATGAAAACAATCTCATTGCTATGATACGCGATGTTTTACTAATTAGATTGACTACGTAATGTTTTCAACACTGTATAGACCAGTTCAAATGTAATTTTCTATACGTAAAGACGTTTTTTGAGCGTACAAGATATATAACTGTATATTCTCATATACGGATCACATTCTGTGTATAAATCCGTCAAACCTGAAATCTCCTTGTGTGTAGCCATGCAGAAGTATCATCAATCGTAAGTCTTGATATGAGTCTCCTTGATATTATCCAGTTTAATGATTGTAGTACGTATAATTCCCGTGTAGCAACAGGCTTTTATATTCAAAGCAGGCAAGGTAGGCAAAATTACTGAATTTTAACGCGTTTTTTTTATTCCTGAAGTTGCTTCGGCTTCAGGGAAAAAGCATTTGAATTATAGTGAAGTTTTCCGGGCAACGTTTTTGTATTCTCCACATACTCTTCTTACGTACCCGACACATCTCACTCCTTTTCTATC